>CAOKZL010000965.1:0-453233 GCA_948472985.1 Iguana delicatissima
TTCTTTTTTCCACATATGGTGGCATTGCAAAAAAGCAAAAGAATTTTGGTTACAAATACATAATAGGATAGAAAAACTTTTCAAGACTAAATTTGTAATGTCCCCAGAGATTTATTTATTGAATATTTTGGAAGGAATAGATGTGGAAGTTAAGAAAAAAAAATTAAAAATATTATGTTATTTGATTTATGTCGCGAGGATCACATTTGCAAAATATTGGAAAGTTAAAGATACTCCACTCTTGAAAGACTGGATATATAAAATTTATGAATTTGCAGAAATGGACAAATTAACTATAATGTTACAGAACAAATCAAATAAAACATTTACGCAAGAATGGGAAATATTAAAGCCATTGTGGGAAGAGGAATGGAGAGAGGTTGCCCTGATAGGTATGTATGATTAATTTTATTTAGTCTTATTAATAAGAAAATAGGAAGATAATTAAGGACGGAATAGATTAAGAAATAGAGATAAGGGGTAAATTAATAATATTGGAGTAAATTTTAAGTAACTATATTAAATACATAAGTAAATAGAGGAAATCTAGAAAGTTTGAAGAGATAGATTAAATGATTCATGAAGACTAGAAAATCAAGTTGAGTTAGGAAAACTATAGAGAATTATTTTATTGTTAAGCAGAAAGAATAGAGAGGGGGAAATAATAATAACATTAATAAATATATATAGGTATTTATAATATGTATGGAAATACAAACAACAATAATAATAAATTTTGAGGTAAATTACATATAGAAGGAGTATAGGTAGTAATAGAGTGGGAGCAGATAAAGCGATAAAAGCAAGAGTAAAAATTAAGGTTGTAGAGGTGATGGAAGAAGATGTAAGTGATACCCAATGGTCAGTTTAAAGAAGTCTAGGTATGTTTGTATGTTTGATGGGAGATGGAAGATGGAGGATGGAAGAAGAAGAATGGGTTAAGTACGAAGGTTTGTATGTAGAGTTTTGTATGGTTAAGTATGTGTTTAGTTACCATCACCTTAGTCTTCGGAGGGCGTCATAGGCTATTATGGATGACGAGGTGATATGGAATATATGAAGTAGATGAAAAAAAAATTGTATTCGAAGTATGTATTCGAAGTTTTTTTTTCTCATTCTACATATTTGTGTATTGTGTATTGTTTTATATGATGTAGGTTTTTGTATGGTTCTGTGTGGTGTTTATGTTTGCCTATGTTTGAATTTATTATACTAATAAAATTATATTTTTAATAATAAAAATAAAAAAATTATCTGGGCAGGAAGAAAGACGAGAATAAAACTGAAATCATTACAAGACAGTAAGGAACGAGGTGGTTTTGGATTACCCCATTTGAAGGTCTACTATCAAGCCTGCTGTTTGGACTGGATTAGAGAATGGATAGATTTCAAAAATAATAAACTATTTGACTTAGAAGGACACAATATAAGATTTGGCTGGCATGGCTATCTTTGCTATTGAAAAACAGAAATAAATAGAGATTTTAAAGATCATTATCTTAGAAGATCCCTCATAAATGTATGGCAAACTATCCACAAGAAATTCTACAACAAGTTACCAATATGGACATCACCACATGAAGCTTTTAAAACAACTGAAACAAAAACAGGAGAATTGGTAAGATATAAACATTTGCTTAAATGGGAAGGAAAGAAACCAGTGATGAAAACCAGAGAAGAACTAAGTGCCCAAAATTATGAACTAAATTGGTTCCCATACAGCCAACTAAAAGAAAGATTCTCAATTGATAATACATTTGTGGGATTTGAAGAAAAAGAGAACAAGTTAGATAGAATTCTGTTGGGAGACCAAACTAAAAGAATTTCTAAATTATGCAAAGAGTTATTAACAAGAGAATTAGAATCAGAACAGATCAAAGAACATATGATAAAGTGGACACAAAATATTGGACACAATATAATACTGACCTAATGGGAGAAAATATGGACTAAAGACATAAAATTTACATTGTGCTTGAATCTGAGAGAAAATTTTTACAAAATGATGCATCATTGGTACATGACACCACAAAAATTGAAGAAGATAACCCATAAAGGAAGTGGACAGTGCTGGAAATGCGGGAAAGTGATTGGAACATACTATCATATGTGGTGGACATGTCAAGAAGCAACACAATATTGGAAGGGGATACGTGATTCAATTACAAGGATTCTGAATATAAAATATGAAATATCTCCAGGAATATATTTGTTGAATATAATTGAACAAGAAGTTTGAGAACAAAAAAGAAAGTGATACTTTACTTGCTCACAGCAGCAAGGCTATGCTATGCACAAGACTGGAAAAGAAAAGAAGCACCTTCAATGGAGGAATGGAAATTAAAAATGTCAGATCTATTGGAAATGGAGAAGTTGTCAAACTCGGTGAAAGGAGGAGCAAACCAACAGTTTGAAAGGAACTGGAAGCCTGTTATAGAGTGGGTAAAAGGAAAGTAATTATAGTAACAGGATAGATAATAAGAGAAATGTGATTTAGCAGTTGTGAATTAAGAGGAGGAGGAACAGAAGATTTATAAGAGGGCATTAGAGAAAATGTACTAGATAATTAACCAAAGTAAATATATAAGTAGGTAAGGAATTTTGGGGGAAGGGGTCAAGAAATTTAAGTGCGCAATAATATAATCTAGACACACAACAATAAAAAGATTATACATAAATTGTAGGTCTTGTGGAAACACTGGAAAGCAGGTTAGACTTGAAGAAAGCGCAGAAAAAAGGACAGTTGGTAGGGGAAAAGGGGAGGGAAAGGAGGGTGGGAAGAGTGAAAATTGGGAGAGAAGACAATATGGAGATAAATATTAAAGGGGGAAGAGGGATTTGGAAGGGAGAGGAATAAAGGTTTTAAAATATATATTTGAAAAGATTTAAATGTCAATAATTGTAATAACTGTATGTAGGAATCTGTATATTATTGATAAAGAAATTAATTGTGTAAACAACATACTAATAAGACACATGAGATTCATGTTTGGAACTATTTTAATAAAAATTATTTTAAAAAAAAAGAATCCCAAGTATTGAACCATACAAGTCCTTTGGAGGGGGGGTTTTGCTGTGTTGTATCGTGGAAATAAAAGGTTGCTAATATTGTGATTTAATTCTTTTCTTTTTTTAACTTTTGTAAGTTAATGTTTTAGCATTAACTTTTTAAATTATTGTAAGCTGCCTTGAATCTCTACTTGGGAAAAAGCTAAGATACTAATTCAATAATAAATAAAGAAACAAATGCTGGTGGTACTGGGAATTGCCACAGAAAGTTCCAGGACAACAGAAACATCATCTGGTTATTTAAAAAAAGACAAACAGAGCTACAGCAACTAACAGAGCAGCCAACCAGCAACTTTTATTCTGTGTGGAGACCTCTACAGTCAAATAAACTTGCTCAAGGACTGATGTTGCAATAAGTTCCGATGGGGAAGTATTCTATTTCAGATCAGATTTGCAATGGCTCAGTAAGGCGGGTGAGGGAACTGCTTTTTCATCCACATACTTGGGTTCATTGCTTTGGAAGCCTGTTCTGCAGTGAAATGTCATGGTCTGGATTACATGGGTAGCTGAGATGAGTTGGTAGGTGGGTGGCATTGCCATGAGGATAGGACAAGGCACTGCAATTAGATAGCCCTTTGGTTCTTTCAGCTCCGAGTTACTTTGTTATGAGTTTAACCAACAAAGAAAGAACCAGAACATCCTATTTCTATCCAAAGATAGGATATTATACAATAATCTACATCATAATGCATCACAAACAGAAACAAACAGGATTAACTGTGCAAAAGATGCTTTGCAAGACAGCTACATCCATGTTTGTTGTTGTTGTTTGCTTTCAAGTCAACTCCAATTTGTGGTGACCCTATTGTAGGATCATTTTCAGGATTCTTGGCAAGATTTATTCACAGGAGATTTGTCACAGCCTTTCTCTTAGGCTGAGAGAGTGTGACTTGCCCAGTGTCAAGTCTCCATAGCTGGGCATGGATTTGAACTCACATCTCCAGGGGGTCCTAGTCCTACTCAAATAGCCACAAAAGCAGAAGAGGAAAACCTCTCCGGGATATACAGACAATCACATCAAGATGTTTCTGGGGGAGAGATTATTTCTTCAGATACAGTAATGAGATGAACTCTGAAAGTGAAGCAAAATTCATATAGGAATGATTCAAGAGAGAATGTTCTTCGCTGTTCACCTCACCAAATAATCTTTCTCTACTCATGGAAGTCCCTGATTTTTTTTTTTTTTAACAGGCTTGGATAAAATACAGCTTCTGCAGTTGTGGTAAACTGTTGTACAATTTTGATCCTTTCAATTGATTTACCCTCATTTCCGCTAGCAAGATTCAATATTTGTTCCAGATGTCAAGACTCCTTCAGTGATGTACTAAATTGCTTTGTGTAAGGCTGAAGGCTAGGTATGGACAGGTGGTTGTTGTTTTTTTCAGCTTTTAACCGTGTGATTGTAGCCATTTTTTAAGAAATGAAAATAACTCTACAACAAAGCCATGCCTGACATTCTCAAAATTAAGATAATATAAAAGGCACAATAGCTTTCTTAGCATGGAGTATGAAAATCCCTTTACATCTTTGGGTTGCAGGAACACATATGCTTAATAACTCTTACTTTCAATAATACTATCTAAAGGTAAGAATAGATGTCACAAAGTAAACCTGCTTCAAAGGCTAACACAGGACAGAGAACACCTGCAGAAAAGATTCTGTGGACAGAAGGAGATGCTTCCCTATTAATCTTTTCCTATCCAAGGATTTATTTCCCTACAAATGCTGTCCCCAAATATGGAAATTGTGTTGTTGTTTTCCCTTTCTGGGCCCCCATCAAACTGGAGGATGACACTAGAAAGCAACAAAGCATTTATGTTATGTCCGTATGGATTTAAATTAACTGGTATAAAAATGAAAGCTACCTTTATCAAAGCAAGATTTTACAATATACAGGTGAGCCACAATGAGCAAACAGAACAAAACAAAGCTTATTATTGTATTGTATCCTATTATTGTATTTTGCTTTTTATATTAATTATTTGCTATGTTGGACTAAAAAATAAATGTATACATGCACACACACACATACACATATAAAATTTTAAATTTTTATAAATTTAGAAATTATGTTTTTTAATCTCCATTTTAAGTTCAAATGTTAAGGCTATCTTGCTATATTTTATGTCTGATGTTTGTAGAAAACTTTAACGTAATCAATTATTGTTCCAATTGTATTGTTTTAATCCTGCTCTAATTTGCTGGCTGCTTGCCATAATAAATAAATTCACATAACAAAACAAAGCTAAACTTGGTCTAGATTCCATTGTTAAGTTCCAACTACGAGAGACCCATTGAATCAAAAAAAGATCCTTTTCGCATGGCATTTCTAAAGCGAAAGGGCCCCTTGAGCATCATGTAAATGTGAGGAGTGGTCCACACGATGCACTCACATTTGCACTCAAGAGCCTGACGCGGGCCGCGCATGCATTTTTTCATTTTCAGCTCGAAGCCGAAAATGCTGTGCAGTCACGCATCACTCCGGGGCCCCGCAAGCACTTACCTTGTGTGCTGAGCCTCGGGAGCTGGGCCAGTCGCGCGTCCTCTCCTCAGTGCAGCCTGGGAGGTCCCAGGCTGCACTGCGAACGGAAGAAGTGGGGTGCTCGTGCGACCAGGAAGCAGCCGCGGATCCCAAGCAGGAGGGATGCGAGAGCGTTCCTACGAAGTCTTCCTGTGCGAGCCTCGCACTCCAGCACTGGGAAAAGGTAAGGTGCGAAAAGGGTCAAAGTTATGTAAGTGTCAACCGTGAAACCTTTACACACTACACAGTTACAATGCTATGATTCCATCTTAACTGCCGTGATTCCATCCTATGGAATCCTGGGATTTGTAGTTTAAGAAGAATTTAGATCCAGAATTCTTTTAAAATTTTCAAGAGCCAATGTGGTGTAGTGTTTTGGGTGTTTGGACTAGATTCTTTTCTGCACAAGACTGTTATAGTGCTATTATTCCACTTTCAACATCCTATGGAATCCTGGGGTTTGTAGTTTCAGGAGGGGCAAGTCACATTCTCTAAGCTTCAGAGGAAGCCAGTGGAAACTCTTCTGAATAAATCTTAGGACGAAAACCCCGTGAAACTTAGCTTAGGGTCACCATAAATCAGAAACAACTTGAGGATGCACAGAGACCTCTAGAATTCTCAGCCAGAGAGCTCCTCTAGTGTCTTTCTAAACTGCACCCCAAGATTCTATATGATTCAGCCATAGCAATTAAAGTGGAATCATAGTGCTATATTTGTGTAATATGAAAAGGCTTCATTTTTCTAATGATTCTATTCTACTTTGACCAAGTTTGAGATTTAGGCCCTTGTCAATAATAAATCAGAGAAATTCAGTGCAATCTTATATATGCCCACTCAGAGTATGTTCCACTGGGCTTTCCTCCTGCAAGTGCCCCCTGCCATTGATTTTTTTTCCCCCTTAGCTCGTGCTCCCACCAGACTGGGGAATGAGGAAGAACAGCTCTGTCAGATCAGGGAGGTATTTTCAGGAAAGAATCAGCAAGCACAGGATACAGGGTTGCTGAAGGCTTTCCAGAAAGAATACAGTTCCTTTCCTCACGGGGCGGGGCCGAAACGGGGCCGCCCACGCAGAGGCGGAGCTTACCCGCAAGCGGGTTGCTCCGTCCCTCCAGAGAGCGTGGATCCGCCGTTCCAAACGCCGCCGAATTTCGGCGGCGCCCAGGGCGCCCAAAATGGCAGCCGGCAGCTTCCGGCAGCGCTCCACCAAATAGGACAGCGCGCCAGCCGGAAGCCCGCCCCCGGGCAGATCTGCAGGGACGCACTACCACATCTCTGCAGTTCTTCACCAGGGGCTGCTACGGGGCAGCGCGGGTAAGTTTTATAAAAACCACTTTTGAAGGTGGTTTTTATAAAACTCACAGCACCACCCCCGGGGCTGCGCTAGAGCAGTTTGAGGTCTAGAACCTCACTTTTTTTAACTGCTCTAGCGCAGACCCCAGTGAAGAAGACCTCCAGGAGAGGTCGCTCTAGCGTGGGCAATATGCTCGTGTGGAAATGGCCACAGACTCATTTCTTCCATTTCATCTCTGGTTCTAAGGCTGAATGTGTTCTACATTATCTGCTCTCAGTTTTTTACCTTTGTGCTATGTAAAGTTAAAATGATACCTGGAAATTAACGGGAGTACTGATAAAATAAATATTTTAGCCTGGACTTAAAGATTCATGAATCTATTGAAAGTTACTATGCTTCCATACATGCTTTTTTTTTTCATTCAAAATAACATTTCAGGCCTATCACATAGGATCAAACTAGACAAAACACATGAAATTTTTTTAAAATGTCTTTCACCACTTGAGGGAGAATTGCTGTGAAAGTATTGCAAATTGGTGGGGCAGAATCTGAATAACAACCAGTCCTATGCATGCACTCATGCCCACACATACAAGTTGTAGCAAAGAAAGAAATGAGCTCATTCTTTGTAAATATATATATTTCATATATATATGAAAATTTGTATACTCACAGCTGACTTGTGTATATTCAAACAAAATGGTCTAATGGAGGACAGAAAAAGAAGAAAATGGTGACTGATTAGTGATGCAGGAAGAAAGCAGGTATGGTAAAGCACACAAACAGAAAGTCTGCATACAAGAAAATCAGCAGTTACTGAGTATAAGCAAGAAAAGCTTGCTACCTCAAAAAACAAAATACAATATTGTGGTTCACAGGGTGGCTTTTTTAAAAAAACAAAATACCCCATTTCCCTATTGACTAATGTGTGTTCCAACACTTGGGTCTGTGTATTTGACATTTATGTGTTTTTCGGTATGTATTTCTTAAATGTGTATATTCTTGTGGGGGAAATGTCTATAGACCTCTGTCATATAAAGTGAAAATTACATCCAACACATGCACAGTCCAAAAACTGTAGTGCAACTGAGACAAACTTGTCAAATCTCTGATTTAAATCAAATTCCACATGCAACCCCAGATGCACTCAACTAGCAAAGAGCAGATATCACTGAAACAAATTTTGAAATGTCTCTTCCACAACCTTCCCAAAGCAATAGCAAAATGGTTTAGTTTTGGCATTGGCATTGAACTTTTAAACTATTGCCACTGTTCTTATGAGAGCTCTTCTGTTAGTTAAGTTCATGGGTAATTGGGGAGAAAAACAGAGGCAAGAAGAATTATGGTGCTAATATCAAAATAGTCAAATGGATAATCTTACACAGCACATTTACACTGCAATCTTATCCCTGCTTGGCTGTGAGTAAGCCTCATAAATCTAAGGACTTTTCGCACTACACTGTTATAGTGCTATTATTCCACTTTCAACATCCTATGGAATCCTGGGGTTTGCAGTTTAGGGAGAGGCATTTAGAATTCTCAGCCAGAGAACTCTTTGGCCTCAGTAAACTATAAACCCCAGAATTCCACAGGATGTTGAAAGTGGAATAATAGTACTATAACAATGTAGTGCGAAAAGGCCCTAAGTGTGACTTCTGAGTTACACCTATATAGTGTACTATATATAATATGCCTATATAACATTGCATTCATGGTGACCAAAAATATTGTAAATGAAAGTTCAGATTAAAAATGGGACAAATAGCTTCCCCTTAAATAGCCCTGGCATCCTGACCTTTTGATTTCATGAAAGGCAATTCCCTTCTCTTGGCTAGAAAGGACGTGTTCTATACTTGTATTCATCTTTATCCCTATATAAATGGTGGCCACTGAGCATTTCCCCACCATCTCTATATTCCCTTCCATGAAGACAATTTTTTAGAATATTGTTGCAACAGCAACAGTAATAACCAAGTTTTCCATTACCCTACTTGCAAAATGTTTGTTTCAGTGTTTCGGAATACAATTCTGCATACACCTACTTAATAGCAAGTCCCTTATATTCATTAGGGCTTACTCCCAGGTAAATGGATACAGGATTGCAGCCTAATTTCAATAATACATCAAAAGATGGGAAACATTTGGGTTTGCAGCTGAAACATCCCTTGTTGTTGTGGTGTGCCTTCAGGTTGTTTCTGAGTCATGGTGACCCTAAGGCAAATCTATCAAGGGGTTTTCTGGGACTGAGAATATGTGACATGCCTAAGGTCACTCAGTGGCTAAGCAGGGAATTGAACCTTAGACTATTTCCACACTAGACTGTTATAGTGTGCTATTCCGCTTTCCACATCCTATGGAATCCTGGGGTTTGCAGTTTCAGGAGGGGCCACTCACTGCAAACTCCAGGATTCCATAGGATGTGGAAAGCGGAATAACAGCACTATGACGGTCTAGTGCGGAAATAGCTTTAGTCTCCAGGGTCATAGTTCAGTGCTCAAACCACTATACTATGTACACTTATTTTGATTCCTAAGCAAATATCATGAACTGTTATATCTATTGTGATGTGAGCTGCAATACATTTTCTCACAGGCCTCAGGATTATCCACTAATGAAGAAAAATGCTGCAGTAGACCAGCAACTATGGTTTGGTAAGACTGTCTGTATCTACTCTGATTTTAATACAGCTAAAGTAAACAGCTTTTCAGATAAACAACTATCTCACACATTTGAGGCTGGAATGACATTACAAGGCATGGCATCCTCCCTGCCTATCAATGACAACTAATAACCTGATTTTTTTTTCCAAGGCCTGGGACTCAATGTGAATTACAAAATGTAAATAGATGTTGATAAAAACTCATACAAACACACACACACACACACACACACACACACACACATATATATATATATAAACATATATGCTTTGAGGGTGTTCCTGCATGGCAGGGGGTTGGACTGGATGGCCCGTGTGGTCTCTTCCAACTCTACATTTCTATGATTCTATGATTCTATACCAAAATTAAAATATAATTAAACTACCAATGGAACTAAAATCAATTTTAAAACACATCCATTAAAAAGCAACAAATATGGACAATAGAATACATTATTAAAAACCTTCTCCCCATAATGAGTCAATTTTCAAAAGCCTATCAAAACAAGCCAAAAAAGAAAAGATTCATTTATCACAGGAAGGACACCATGGAGGGGGAAGTCTTGTCTCTCTAGTGACTGAGTTCCATGGCCTGAGAGCAGCTACCGAGAAGGTCTTATCCCATGTTCCCATCAGCCATGCCTGTGAGATTGATAGAATCTTGCCTGGAGATTTCAAAATGCCAGCAGGCTTATATGGAAGTATCCAACTCTCCAGATAATGTGGACCCAAGAAACATATACATTGTCATATTATGTAGAACTTCTCCATACAAGTGAGGATGCCAGGCCAATCAGGAGCTCCCATGAGGTAAATGAGCTTTCTGTGCATGCTCCTTCTCACATTGCCAAACATGACATAGCCAGTAGGTGACCACCACATGCATCAGTAACATCACACGGGCTAATTTGTGTGGAACTGCCCAAGTTCCTTAGTGTGCTTGTTCAATGAGCAAACCCTAAGTCTCACTGTTAGTGGAACTTTCAAGATTAGATGCTTAGAGATAGTATTGTCAAACTCCACTTGTAAACATGTACTGGAACTTAACATTTTAAAATGTGCTTTCCCATTATTTTCTATCACATTAACAACATTCAGAAGCATTCAAGAGTAAAAGCATTCTTAACACAACTTCCTCAGACCTACATTGTTCTTTGCTGCTTGCAAAGCTAGATGTGGAACCTATCAGGCTTTCAAGGTCACCATGAAATAATAGATCTTTGAAATGTACTATTTGTGACAGTCAGTGGCTTTCATCTTTTTTTAGACTGATTTCTAGTTGACCCTTTGACAGAATGACAAAAATCAATCCACTCAGAACAGCAATATTAAAAGCATTACAGGCGTCATTATGGGAGGCCATTAAATATTCATTGGACCTGAATTTAAATGAAGACAACTACACATTTGTTTTGCCAGCAAGCCTGAATATGCTTCTGTTTCAAGCAATTTGATCAAATTTGCATTTTTTTGTCTCACATTAGCAGAATGTTGAATGCCCACAAGGGACATACTTTCTCCTCTGAGTCTCATAGAGAAATAGACTGTGCTGCTTCTACAATAATCAGTATTCTGTGCTTGCAATACTGGGAACTCTGTACAGATGTTTCTTGCGTTCATCACCACAAAGTGCTTGAAATCTATGTTAATGTCTATTAGAATCTTTCCTGAGGGGAAAACTGGAATTGCCCTAAGCCAATTTCCTCACAAAGCAAAGCCTCATTCAACTGTATTAATGACAGCATCATATTATTTTTGAACAGAAATAATGAAATACTTAATAAGTACTACAAGTGCCCTCTGCGAGATGTAGATTCTCCCACCACTCCATTTTCAAAGCTTTCATGTTTAAGACTGACACTGGAAAGTTTGTTGTAGTTATTAAATAATTGATTGTTATTTATCATTTTTATGTATTCCTTCATGCCTTGCCATTCCCTCCATTTTTTCAAAGATGTAAACCAGGATGCACATGGCCAAGCAACATTAGAGTGTGGTTAAGATGTTAAAAGTTATTAACGGAGAGTAATACAAGAGCAAGCCTGCAGCAGTTTGCTTTTGCCTGAGCCTACTTGGGAAGGGCAAGACTCCATCTCTTCCTGTCCCCTCTGTGCTGCTAACAGAGTGCACTGTACTTTGTCACTTTGAACTAGGGATTTATCACACGCTGGGTTTGTTGCACAATTGCACTGGCTTTGTTCCATTTCTGATCTTTCCTTATCAAATGACATGGTAATCTCCTGTTGTTGGATTGCATTCCTATTGTTGTTCGGTGATGTTTTCATTCATGGGAACTACCCAATAACACTGCTTTTCCACTACTGCCTATTCATGTGATCCTTTCATTCTGCTGCTGTTCCAATATTGAAGCAGTCAGATGGTGTCAGTGGGCATTTCCCCCTCCCCATCCCCAAGCAGGGTGAGCACACTGCACTTATGCTGTCTGGACAAAGAAGGCATCACAGTGCAGCTGAACAATGTTCTTTTACTCTGTTCCCCGGTCCCTATTTTTTATTTTAATTTTGGTGTAATCATGCGCTCGCATTGCCACAGTAGTTCCCAGCATGCAGCAATTACACCACTACAGCGAAACATAAAACCAATCATGACTCTGGAAGAGTGAAAGGCCAAAAAAGTGGCACGACATGAAACATAATGCCAAAATGACAGGAGGTCTCATGACATGCCAAAATTGCACAGTTACACAGTTTTGACAAAGAAAAAAAAGAAAAATATAAGATATGCGCTAGGCAGCACAGACAGCGGAAGGGAAATGGGGTCAGCAGGGCAGTATGGAAGACCAATTGCAGGAAATTCATCACCAAACCAGCAGCATAGCATTATTGTGTGTGATAATACCAGTATATTTTATACCAGTATGTTTTCATTTCCCTAAATAACACAATTGCTCCAAGATAACAAGCTAGTGTGATGAAGCCCACAGTTTGCAGCAACTGAAGTAAACCAAGGACAAATGGGGGAAGTGGGAGGAAAGAGAGAAACCGGGACATATTAGAGGTAGTTCAAAAAGTGGGACAACAGAGGATCGAGACTGTCTCTGTGAAACTGGGACAGCTGGAGGATATGGCATTGCACAGGAGAAAATACCATGATGATATACATGGGCTATCTCATTTTATCCTTACAACAACTCTGCGAAGTGAACTAAGCTGAGACAATGGCTGTTTCCACATTAGACTGTTATAGTACTATTATTCCACTTTCAACATCCTAGGAATTCTGGGGTTTGCAGTTTAGGGAGGAGCCTCAAAGGCCCCTCCCTAAACTGCAAATCCCAGCTTCCATAGGATGTTGAAAGTGGAATAATAGCACTATAACCATCTAGTGCAGGAATGGGCAATGTAAACACTAAGCTAAGGTCTCCCAAAGAAGTTCATGGCTGAGAAGAAATTTGAATCTACCTCCCTAACCACCCACACCTGGGCTGTTCTCTCTCAGGGCCAGACTCTTCATGTTGGTGACACACTTTTTGGACATGTAACATTTCACAACACAGTAATTCAGTTTTACTAGCAAACCAGAGGTTAAACAGTGGGAAAGGCAGTCCTCCCATCCGACTGTGGCTCACTGCCATTGCCCTCACCAAAGAAAGACCCCAGTGATGGTGGCGGCAGCAGGAAAGGCAGCCCCCCTACTTGATCCTGGCCCACTGCTGTCTCCTTCACCAAGGAAAGACCCCAGTGAGGGCAGTCGCAGTGGGAAAGGCAGCCTTCCTACCTGATCTTGACTTGCTGCCGTCACCCTCGCCAAGAAAAGACCCCAAGGAAAGATCTCTGTCAAGGAAAGACCCAGTGAGGACAGCAGCAGCAGGAAAGGCAGCCCCCCAACACACCCGATCCTGGCTCACTACTGCTGACCTCGCTGAAGAAAGACCCCAGCAAGGGTGGCAACATTGGGAAAGGCAGCCCCTCTACCTGATCCTGGTCCACAGCAGCAGGAGAGGCTCAAGTGGGGGGTCTTTCTCAGCTCAGGGAGGTGACACACCTACACACTTCAGGCAACACACTAAAGTGTCATGATACACAATTTGGAAAGCCCTGACTTAGGTTGTAGGACAATTAGAATAGGGAATCACGGTCTCCACCTCCTGGAGGCTTCTGCCAAGGCCAACCCCATTGTCCTAGAGTGCAACTTGGCCCCTAGGAGTTGGCCAGGCCTCAAATGATTGCCCCAGAGGAGGGGCCCTTCAGAGTCAAGCATTTGTGTCTGACCCTAGCACTGTAAAGTACATCATCTACCATGTTATATAACCAGTCTCTCCAGAGATCCAATCCACTCCTGTGCCACTTTCAGTCTAGAGGAAGATTAATGATGGCCATGGTGGCAACAACAAGTCATGGGGGCAAGTTCTCATCAAAGAGGAGGGGGCTAGCAATGTGGTGGCTTTCTCCTCCTGCCTCAGGGAGCAGGTGAGGGTAGCCCATTGCTCCTTGGTCTACTTAGACCCACGGATTCAGGCATGAACAATGCTACCTCTTTGTTCCATTTCTTACAACGAACTAGAAGTTTGACTAAATTCCATATAGTCTATCTTCCAAACTCCTTGGAAGTTTTAAACATTAGTGCTTTATAGATGGGCCTTTACCATTCGAAATGCCCCCAGCAGCCCACTGAAGATAGATGACAGAGCATTTCCCTCATTTTCTAAATGCAGTAGGGATGTTCGGAGCTTTGTTGCTTGGCATATTGGCCATGCATTTCAAATCTTCCACTAGGAAAGGTGGATGAGCAGAAATGATGGATGGTGGATGTCTGATGGATATTTCCCATCCAAAAAAATGGTGTCCAATATAATTAAAGTTTCCTTCCAGTAGCCATTATTTCCTCTCCAGTGCTCACTGACTTCGATTTCTTGACCTACCACTATTTTCCCCAATATACAGTAGGTCCTATTTATCAAAAAATGACATTTTCATATAAAAAGTAGCTCAAGGATGTAAGCACAGAGTCTAAAGTGAACGGCATTCTGTCCTGCTCTGTTCAGGCATGCCTAAGCCTTTCTGGTATAGGGGGCCTCAACTGCAGATCACTTAAAACTTTAACATCTCTCCTCTTTGTGTTTCTGTTGTTATTTCTCACATTCTCACACGTTGGGCTCAGAAGAACTACCAAATAGCTCTCAGACCAGAACCAGTCCCTGGGTCACCACTTTGAATAGCACACAAAGGATATGGATTAGTTTAATAAACTATTAGTTAAATAAACTAAATAAACAAAATTTAAGTCTTAAAATTCCATAACTATAAGCATAACTGTACACTGAATTTCTCTTTAACAAATTATTCTTGGGTTATACACATGTATCTCACAATAGTGTCACAATATGTGTAACGTGCTACAATAGTACTGTTGGAGTAGTTGAGTTCAGGCACATGGTTTCTGTGATGGCAGCAGTTGTTCAAGAGTGGTGGTAACTTTAGTGCCATACTGGTGAGATAAGTAGAGGTTTCCACTAGACTGTTATAGTGCTATTATTCCACTTTCAACATCCTATGGAATCTTGGGGGTTCGTAGTTTAGGGAGGAGCCTTAAAGGCTCTGCAAACCCCAGGATTCTATAGGATGTTGAAAGTGGAATAATAGCACTATAACAATCTAGTGCGAAATGGCCCCAGAGATCCATAGTCTACTTCATCTCTTGTCAAAGATGGCTTTTGCTGCTGTCCCTCCCAGCATCAAAGTTCCACTGTACCTCACCTGCCCTACCTTCACTTCCTCCTACACTGATGTAGATATGCTTGGCAATCAGAGCTTAGCCAAACTGTGCATTTTTCCAGTTCCTCAGAATTCTTTTTCTTTCTTTCTTTCTTTTTTTTTTTTTTGGTCTCGTCTAGCCAGATAGAAAGTTCTGAGGAACTCAGAAGCCTACATACTTTTGTTTCATTTTGGTTTAGTTCAGTAATGGCATTACTAAACTCAGGTTTTGTTTTTATTCATAGGCCAACACAGCTACTTTAGCTTCATTTGAGTGTGCATGTGTGCATGCATGTGTGTGTATACACATACGTGTGTGCGTGCGTGCATGTGTGTATTTAATCCAGTTGAATTACTCAATAGGATTAGATTTGCATTGTATTGTTTAATGCATTTGTCTGTGTGTTCTTGCTTCAGAGACAAAGATGGTCTTGTCCAACTTCCTGCCTTGTAAGTCTTCTAAGATTTCCAGGAGAACAGGTATTATAGCTAAGCAAGAAACTGAAACTGATCTTTACTCAGATCTTCAAGACACTATGCCACCAAAAGTTTGCAAGAAAACAGGAGCTGTTTTCTTATGTCCCAGGCTTGCACTGGGAAATACTGTATGTGTGTGAAACAATAAAGGAGTGCAGGAGAAGGAGGAAAGGTAAAGGCAAGCATAACAAGACAAGAATGTGGAAATTGGCCAGATTTCTCCATTCCGGAATCACCAACTGTTCATGGCTTCCACAGGCCTCTTTGCAAAGCCATTTTCATAGTGGACTGGCACCTTGGCAAACAACAGTGTGCATCACAGAAGACAAAATAGTCCTACAGTTAAAAACAAAATGAACAGACTACATCAAAGAGAAAGAATGTAACTTTACATTCACAGAGTTAAGTGAATGACTGTGCACTAGTGAACACTCCACAACTGAGGGCCTTTCCGCACTACATTGTTACAGTGCTATTATTCCACTTTCAACATCCTGTGGAATTCTGGGGTTTGTAGCTTCTTGAGGCCCAAGAGCTCTCTGGCTGAGAATTCTAAATGCCCGTGCCTAAACTGCAAACCCCCCGATTCCACAGGATGTTAAAAGTGGAATAATGGCACTATAACAGTGTAGTGCAGAAAGGCCCTCAATGTACAGACAAATGTTAAATGCACAATTGTAATGCTCGATACACACCTGTGCACGCAGTGCCCAATGCCATCATATGCACAGTGGTATGGCATGTTCAGCCATGTTTCCACAAATTTCAGTTGAATACAGATATTACTCCATAGCCAAAAAATTCAGCTGCTAACAGTTACTACAAGATGCCAACCAAACAACAATTTCCCTTTGGATTCCAAAACCCTTGGATTCCAAAAACATTTGGTGTTTTCAAATAAGAGTAAATATTGATCTTTTCCAGTAGAAATGTTTGAAAAAAACAGATCCAACTTTCTCTAGCAGCAAAACTTTACAAAAAGAAATTTTTTAAACCTAACCTGTTTGTTGAGCAACTTTTTTTGTTGTCAACTTTCAAGGACAGCTTGATTTGCTATTTTTTGTTAAAAAAAATTCTTTTTGTTAATATGACCATTTCAAAAGCTTGTAAAAATATAAAAAAGGCCAAAACATATTTTAGGTCATGTAGGCTGAAAAGAAACCACTTTCTGGGATTGAAAAACACATAAAAATAGGTAGCAATACTTGAAAACAAACAACATACTAATATAATGTAAAAAATTATACTAGAAAAAGAATATGGCAAGGACTCGCACTACAAAACTTTTACAGCACATGGAATAAAAAAGCTGAACAGTTATGAAACACAAAAGGAACTCTCACAAAGACGAAAGTAGAGCAAGATCAAAGGCATCGTAGGAAAATGAGAGTCAAGGAGAAGAGTTCCCATATGTTTTGCTTTACTATGAAAAGATTATCTGGTAAGTGCTAAAGGTATGAGAACCAGCATAGTGGAGTGATTTGAGTGTTGGAACAGGATTCTGGGAGAACAGGATTCAAAATCCCTCTTCAGACCTGGAACCCCACTTGGGTAACCCTGGGCAAACCACACTCTCTCAGACTCAGTGGAAGGCAATGGTAAACCTCCTTTTCAAAAATCTCCCACAAAAGAAACCTTAGGAGGAGGTTGCCATATGTCAGAGGCCATTTCCGCACTATACTCTTATAGCGCAATTATTCCATTTTCAACATCCTATGGCATCCTGAGTTTTGCAGTTTAGGGAAGGGCCAGCTGGCCCCTCCCCAAACTGCAAACCCCAGGATTCCATAGGATGCTGAACGTGGAACATTCATGCTATAAAAGTGTAGTGCAGAAATGGCCAGAGTCAACTTGAAGGCAGAGGAGGAAGAGAGGAAATGGTATCCAGGGAAGTCTATTGGTTAAGCAATGTTATTGCTGCAGCCCTAAAACAAAAAAGGAATTTTGATTTATTAATCATATGAATTTCAGTCAATACATCTCTTGATTAAATTTGCACACCTGTTCCTATTGCTTAAAATAACATTTCTGAGAAATAATACATAGCTACCCTGTTCTTAGAAGACAAATAGGTTGCAAGAAGTATATCTAAAGAGAGTCATTCCCTTTGCAGTCAGATGAAAGAGGGCTTCTTTTAGAATGGGACTTGATATCTTTAAGATTCATAAACACTTGCATTAATATATATTATTAATTCAATCATGTAACTGATTAGTAACATATCTGTCCAAAGGGGTTAAAAGGAAGTGGAAGTGTCCTTCCACCAGTAGAAAAGAGCTCCACTGGAAGGGAGTGCAGGTCCTTCACTGGATCTCCCAGTATAGCCACAGAAAGCTTTTCAAGCATTTACCTTCTGCTAGTGATGCAAGGTGCCAAAACAGTGCATCTCTGTGGACAAGATCCTCTGGATAAAAGCCCTTTCACTGTCCTGAAAGGACACAGAATTGGACCCATCTAACATGTCAGCCAGGCATTAGAACAATTAATCCTCTCCCCTATCCCCTCAACAAACACACTGGTTTCAGAAACACAGGTTAAAAACAGAAATGCACTAGGTTTCCTGCAGGAGGAGAGATAGGAAAAGCCATCCCACCACATAAATCTTCTGTCTTGGCTCGCATTGGTGAGAATGTCTTTGGAATTAGTGGACCATACACAGTTTAATTCCCAGCTACTAAGGACGTGCCCTATAACTGATTACATGTTGCAGTCTCTGCATTGTTCATTCAGAGCACTCACTTTACTGGTTACAGCTCTTCTAAAAAAAAGAATCTAAGTTTGAAGTCATATTTGGCTTTCTGAGATTGTTTGATGGAAAAAATATTCCCTCCTTTTCTGTGCCATGCTTGAATGGTTTTTCGTTAGGCTGCAATTCCACCGCTGTACCACTATACACCACAGTTCTAATGGCACCACTATAGATGACAGAGAAACCATGTCTGCCTCCCAGTGTATATGCATGCACTGTCAAGCTACTATGAATTGTGATGGAGTCCCAATGAAAGAAGTGGTTATTTGAGTTAGCCATCAGGATTCCTATGTACAATTGCTTATCTTTCAACGGAAATCTGACAATTCAGTTACGAATTGAATCCCACTGATAGTTCTTTTAAAGATTGGACTATATCTGTGATTCATCTGCATGGTTTTACCATTTTCTTTTTCCACTTTCAATTGCTTGTCTTCACACGCACAAGACAGATAAACATGCCTCTGTATATCACTCAGCCATGGAAACCCACCAGGTTACCTTGGGCCCATCACATACTCTCAGCCCCAGAAAACCCCATGATAGGGTCACCATAAAGCAGAATTGACTTGGTGACACATGACAACAATATCAGTCACTGGAGAACACACACAAGTGGGTGCTTTTGTTGCTCTTGTGTCTGGCATCTGGGTTTCCCATAGACAACTTGTTGGCCACTCTGGGAATCAAATGCAGAACTACGTAGGCTTTTGGTCTGATCCAGAATTCTTCTGTTCTTACATTTTTCTCTCCATCTGTAGCACCACCGAACAGTCTAATTTTCTATAAGCTGAATATAGTAACATAATTCAGCAGACTAGCATTACATAGATGTTCTAGAGGATCGTATATGAACAGCTGTCAACCTTGTCAGAAGGAGACTCAGGAAGGAAAAATATGTTTAACTATCATGCACCAGGCAAGGGTCATTTAGTCTCCCACACTCATGTTTTATTGCAAAATGCACAAAGATCTAGAGCTACAATGTTGGCATTCTGCATTACAAACAGTTGCAAAAATTTCAGCCATTTGGCGTATATAGATATAACTATAAAATAAAGAGAAAAAAATCATGACAAAAGAAGTCCACAGAGATCTACTGCTTTTTACCATCAGGGTACTTTAATATAACATATCATAATCGAATATAACACTGAGATAATGTATTGGAACTAAAATGATCCATATCATGTTTCAGTGAACTAAAGTGTCATACTGTCATTGAGAACATCTAGTTGTCAGCTGGTTCATTTCCATCTGAGGGGAATTAAACTTATTTCTACGGTGGACATTAGAATTCTCAGTGGGAATGTTAAACCTTAACCACAACCTTATCCCTAACCACAATTCTAATCATAATCCTAACTCTCAGGCTAACTCACAATGAACTGTAATTCCCATTTGAGGTCAGAAAATACCCCACAAATTACATGAAGAAAGTTCTCTTAACCCTGGTGCATAAAGGCTAAATATGCATTAGATGGGTCTTAACATTCAGAGTGACAGTATATCTTATCTTTTGGTCATGTACCATTATATCTTAATTTATACTTGTGCATCTGTGAAGAACCAGGCTCTCTCATTGCAAGAGACTGATTTATGACAGAAGTTATTCAATATCATCCCAAAATACAACAACATGCAATAATTAAGTTCCTAATCCAGAGAAATGTAGTCCTGGTTGAGCCCCACTGAAATCAATGGAATTTAAGTGTGACTAACTCTGTCTGGATTAGGACTTAATTCTTTGTCATTCATTATATTGATTTTGCTTCAGAACCAATTTGTTTAGAAGCATGCTTGCACTCATATGTGCTGTTTTAGTAGTTTCTTCTTTCTTTCTGCTCTGATTCAGTTGCTGAGTCATTTGATATGTGATTACTGGTAAATTTTTATTTCAACTGTTAGATTTTTCTTTTTACAGTCCTTACTGCTGTGGCCTTATCTTTTTCTGTAATTGATCTCAAGCATACAGAAAAGTGGGAGGGTGTATTTAAATACACATTACTTTTATCAAAAATAAATTAACCCAAAAGAAGCCAGAAAAATGCCATCTTAAAACACACACACACACACACACACACACACACACACATAGAGTCAGTATCCATTCATTTCTTCAGCTCAGGGATTAAACCAAATAACTAAAATCTGTAATAATAATAATAACAATACATTATTATTATTATTATTATTATTATTATTATTATTATTACATTAATAGGATTGCTTTAAAAAGTGAAAATGGATGAAGGCTGGCATGTCTGTTAGGCATTCGGGAACAATGCAGCCATTGCCCTAAACAAGCCTCGTTCTGTTTGTGCCTCCAAGCATATTCCAATCACAAAGTTCTGTGTGAATCTCAAAGAGAAGAAGCACCAGTGGGACCTTCCACAGTCCTCCATATTTTGTATTGATTTAATACTTATCAAAATACTAGTGCAGGGTCTTGAGAGGTACTAAGCAACCTACAGTTTTCATAGAAATGAGAAGATGCTGGCAGCAAAGCAGACATCTAAGGAAAAGGACAGAAGATGCTGTTTGCCCTTGCCCACTTCTCCCTGTGTATAAATGGAGCAGGTGTGTTCCAATACATTTCCTCAGAACATTTCAAATCAAAAGGTGGATCGATCTTTGTGTTAGCAGCTGGCCTGCCTTTGGTGCATTTGTTTTACAGCAGAAAGAATGCATTATTGATTCACATCATGCAGAGCTCACAGCTGGACAGGAATTATATGGCAGCAACACAGAACATTCACAAAACAGAGAGCTCTCAGATGCTGGCAAAAAAGACTTGGGTGGCAGTTATTAATAGCTCAGCATGTCTTATCTTTGAATCATCCTGCCAGGGCATTGTTGTGTTGTGGTCATCAGCCTGATATGATCAGTAAGTCTGTGAGAAGGAGTGGAGAGAGGCTCACCAGGATGCCAAAGTGCTGGATGTTTGTGTTACCACAGGCTGATATAATCAGGAGCATCAGAGGAAAATTCAAGACAATTTTTCTCCAACAAAGCTGAGAGAAAGAGAGACAAGGTCTGTACGCTTCATTCTTGCCTCTTCTGTCTGTCAATTAGACACTAGAGCTGTCTGCTAGGTGAGCTTTATACATACACAATACAGAGAAAAGCCCAGCTGCAGATGCTCGCCTCCCGGTTAATTCTTCAGATTGATTGTCATCATTCACTTTGTTCTCCTTGCCTTCTGCTATCTTTTATTTCCAAAGTCTGACCTTCCTGAAAGAAGAGGAGGAAACCTTCACCTTTTAATTAGCTAGCTAATCAATACATGAGCGATGCCATAAAATAATGAACAAGACTACAATTTCCCTTCCAAATGTAATAGATACTGGGAACACCTCTGCTGCAGCAAACAGGAGGAGCTGTGCGGCTGTTCCCTTACCATTTTTTTTTAAAGAGCTGTATGAAGGCACAGTGGAGAGGGACCGCAGCTGTGTTTAAAGATACAGGTTAACATTTTAAGACGCTGAGTATTTGATTGACCACTATGAGAGCAGGATGATGATGGTGGACAAATGGAGGCATTCTCAACCAGGCTGAGGCTTCTCCTAGCCAATCAGCCTGTCTTGTTAATCACTGCCAGCTGATGACTCTGACATTAGTGGGCAATGATCTGCTCTGGATTTTAGTCTGAACTTTAAAAGAGGAATCTCAGGCCATTTCCACACTACACTGTTATAGTACTATTATTCCACTTTCAACATCCTGTGGAATTCTGGGGTTTGTAGTTTACTGAGGCCCTAGAGCTCTCTGGAGAATTCTTTTTTTTTAATAATTTTTTAATAATTTTTATTAAAATATAATTCCAAATATAAATTTCATGTGTCTCATTAATACATTGTTTACACAATTAATTTCTTTATCAATAATATACAGATTCCTATGTACATTCCTACATATAGTTACTGCAATTATTGACATTTAAATCCTTTTGAATATATATTTTAAAACCTCTATCCCTGTAGCACACACGACCCTCCCTGGATTGGATGGCCATGCAAGATTCGAAGTACGAGATGCTGGGAGGCAAGAACCAAGCCAGTTCTCGTCTTTGAGGATGCAGTTTATTAAGCAAAGAAGCGAAAAGAAAAACGAAAGGCACACAAGCATACATATACTCTGACTCCGTTGGAAAGGCAAAGCAGGCAGCGGAGCAGGGTTCTCTTTGTTTCAGCAGGTTATATAGGCTTTTCATGCGCGAGTGGCAAAACAGGGTGTCAATCCATCAATCCACCGTGCCAGGACAGGCAGGAGCGGGGGGCTATCCCTCTTTGGACGCCAGTTACTGAGGCACCTATGGGCCAGGGGCATGATAGGCTCATGGCCAAATCTCATTACCTGCCCGAGATGGCGGCAGATGGTCCCTAATCAAGCTTCTCTCTCCCCTCCCCGTATGGGACGGCATGGGGAGCGACGCACCCCTCGTTAACATTCCTTGACTATTTTCACAGGACTGCAGCACACAGGGCAGCCTGACCTAGCAATGCAATAGCATCAGCTAACCCCCCAAATACACTCGTTAGTGTGAAGGCAAGCTGAACTAAAATATGTGAATGTACAACACAAGGCCTGCCGAGAGGGCTTCGGGCCCAACAATCCCTTTCCCTCCCATATCCCTCTCCCCCTTTAATGTTTGTCTCAATATTACTTCTCTCCCAATTTCCCCTCTTCCCACCCTCCTTCCCCTCCCCTCTCCCCTACATTACTATCCTTTTTTTTCTGCGCTTTCTTCAAGTCTAATCTGCTTTCCAACTGGCTGAGAATTCTAAAGGCTGCTCCCTAAACTGCAAACCCCAGGATTCGATAGGATGTTGAAAATGGAATAACAGCACTATAACAGTGTAGGGCGGAAATAGCCGAAGAGGCTAAGCCCTATTCTCCTCAATAGCTTCAGAACCTTGCATAGTTCTTTTAAAAGTTCAGACTAAAAGCCAAAGCAGATTCACATCCCCACCAACAAGGAAGCCACAACTGCCACTGTTCTTACTTACTGCAAGAGTTTGCAGTAGCATTGGCTTCTTCCTTGTTAGTCTCTCAAGCCTGTCTTTGTGGAATTTAGCAGACAATGCCTTCCTACAAAGACTCACAGGCACACATCATTTATTCCCGAAGGAAGAGGAAAGTCTTCACTGGCAGAAGTCTCTCTGTCTATAGAGGGGTAACAGGACAGAAAGACCAAACGGGAGTAAGATGGAAAAGTTGAAAGACCCAATCAACAGATCATGACATCAAAAACTCAGAAGGGCAGCAAGGGCTTCCCTTGGCCAACAGTGTAATATCCTAGTGCCTGGTCTGGATGGCTAATTGGGCTGCTACTACCTTAGACTTTCCATTGACACTCAGGCCATTCCGCACTACACTGTTATAGCGCTATTATTCCACTTTCAACATCCCATGAAATCCTGGAGTTTGCAGTTTAAGGAGGGGCATTTAAGATTCTCAGCCAGATAGTTCTTTGGCCTCAGGAAACTGCAAACTCTAGAATTCCACAGGATGTTGAAAGTGGAGAGAAGTGGCTTCAGAAGAGTCAACTTGCTGCAGTTCTATAGTGTTAAGGAGGGGAGAAAAAATGTTTAGTTTGGTGGAGAGTTCAGTTCAGGGATGCAGTCTGAAGGAAAGCTGCCATAAACAGCAATTCCTTGATTTCACCGGTAGGATGAAATAGAAAACTCTTTGAATATTTCCAGAGCAAAACTGATTTCTAGTGAGAAACCATGTTATTGTTTATGGTAAACATGCAAGGAAGTTGAAATATTGTTTAATTTCTAAAAATAGAGGCACATGGAAGGTTAGAGAAAGCTTTGCCACATCTCCTTTAAACCGTCATCCTTAGCTCAAGGGAAAGGGGAGAGAAGGAACAAGGATGCTCTTGCTCAGTAAAAATTCATCTATTGGCCTTCTAGGAAGAGATCTTTGACACCATTCCTCACAACTGAACAGTAGAAGGTTTATGGGCCAAAAAAATCTTCTGATATGTAGCTTCAGTTTTCCTCCCATGATAACTGGCTTCTAGAAGGCACTATTTACATCTCTGACTTGGGCTCTGGTAGAGAGCCTCCCTCTCAGGTGGCTTTTACTTTAGGAATTCTTCCTTCTCCAAGGAGAAGGAGTTATTTCTTTGGAAGCTGGCTGAGGAATCCTGGGAGATACGGATCAAAAAGTAACACCTCTAAGCTGCTCTGAACACATGCCTCTGGCACTCATAGTGGTCTCTCATTCCTGGGGTAGCCCAGGAGTATAGCCAGGAGAAGGGTAAATGAAGACATTCCCCGTGACACACAAATAAGAATTCATCCTCCTCTAGTGAAATTTCCTTCAGTTTGCAAATTTCTAGCATTACAGAGAATGAGACATTGAAAATCATTCATACCTAAAACTCATAATTTCAGTGTGTACATTCCTGTGGTAACTCTGTATGTTTATGTTGTGTACCTTCATGTCATTTCTGACTTATGGCAACCCTTAGGTAAAGCTATGATTGGGCTTTCTTGGCAAGATTTGTTCAGAGGCAGAGTTGCTTTTGCTTCCCTCTGTGGCTGAGAGAGTGACTTGTCCAAGGTCACCTAGTGAACTTCCACAGCTGATCGGGAATTCAAAACCTGGCCTCCCAGAGTCCTAAGGCATCATTCAACCCATGACACCATGCTGGGACAGGATGTGGGTTAGTAACTGTGCCCGCCTCTTTTTCTTTGAATGCCTAAATTTTATTTCTAAATGCTTAACCAAGTTTTCAGTTACTTCAATGCTAGAAAAGTGGAACTGAAGAAAAATTTCCTTGGAAAGGCAGAATCCTTATTTGGGGCAATGCCTTCATTTTGTTCCTCCACTATCTATGCCTCTCAGATCACTACAAGTTGAAGCTGACAAGAGCAAATAATATTAACAACTGAACATTTTATCTTCAACTTTTACCATACAATAGGAAGTCCTAAAAAACCCAGCTGGCATCTGGCAGGACAAAAGTATCACATCTGTATGTAAGGAATTGCACTGCAAAGTGACTGGAAAAGAGGAAAATAGGGACAAAACCAGGATTTGTGCTCTGCCTATCAGTAAGCTTTGGCTTCAACAGGCCACCCTGCCCTATCAGTCCTCACATGGATACTGGACTAGACAGACATTTTGTCCAGTCCCATAGAGTTCATTTTATGTCATACCTTCTACAATTTCACAGATGAAAACTGCGACACATGTGCCCAAGCAATATTAGAGTGCAGTCAAGATGGCAAAAGGTGTTCATGAGGAAAAACACATAAGCTGGGAGAGGCTGCAGCAGTTTGCATTTGCCTAGGCCTACTGGGAAGGGCCAAATTGAGTCCTCTCCTGTCCTCCCCCACCACTGAGTTTGTGGAGTGCAACTTACTTTTGTACCTTAAATCCAGTTTACAACAATTGTAGTAAGCTGAAGAGGAAGGTGGAAAGTGGTAGAAATTGATAGATTTTAGAAGTAGCTGAAAAAGTGGCACTACAAAGGGACTGTCCTTGATAAATTGGAACAGTTGGAGGGTATATTAGAGTCCCAGTCTCCATCTAAGAGAGACGTAGTGAGCAAAGACTTTGTCTTTGATCCAGGAAGGCTGTTGCTAATCACAACAAAGAGGTAAATGGAATATTAATTTGGGTCTTACCATCAGTTTATTACCAGTTTCAATACCGTCTTTTTTGTTTCTTCTTGCTCCAGCATTTGGATTATGTAGTAGTGGAGGCAACGCCATGGAAGAAAGAAGTTAGGAGTTAGCAACTAGAAAGCAAGATTGTGTTGCTCATCTATCCCTGGCCTGGTTCACACACAACAAAAACAACAACAGGAGTAGTAGTAATTATGGCATGATCAATGTACATGGCATTTCACAAAATAAAGCAATAAGAGAGTCAGAGAGCCCTGCCAAAGGTATGTAATCTATTTTTTGTTTTCAAGGAACATGGGAAGAAAAAAAATAATACAGATATAACAGGTGCAATACAATTGTAAAATATGCTATCAAGATGCAAACAAAAAACCCAGTACAATACAAAACAAGCTAACAAATATACATAATCAAAATATGTAACATTATGTAATTAAATTAAACCAAAATTCCAACAGCTTTGGGAAACAAGAATGCTTTAACTGAAATTTAAAAACAATGAGCGATGAAGCATCACACAAATATTCAGGGATGCAATCCCAAGAACATGGATCATCAAGGAAAAAAAAAGATGAAGTCATGGCAAGGCAGAGGAAACCCTTAGGTGGGTGTGAAACTTAGAATCCATGGAATTAAGATCCTGACAAAGCTGAGAAACAGAAATGTGGGTTGAAAGATAATGGGGAGCTAGGTCATATAGGGCTTTAAAAGTTAATACAAGAAACTCATACTGGATCCTAAAAGAAACAGGCAACCAATGAAGAGTGACAAAAATGGAGTGATATGATTGAAACAATGAGTCAAAAAGATAATCTTAGCAGCAGAATGTTTCATAGAAAACAAGGGACTGAGACGAGATAGTGGAAGACCAGTCAAAGGAAGATTACAACAATCAACACAGGAAATGACCAAGACTTGAACTTAAGTCATCACAGAGGAAGCAGATAGAAAAGCTTTTTATTTATTAAGAGAATCTATGAAGGAGCTGATGAAGGTAGCTCCTTGCCTTCTGCCGTTCATCTCTCTCCAGTCACCTGCATTTTTAGAATGGATGCAGATGAAAAGACTTTCCTTTTCCTTCATCTAGCATAGAGATTTAGCAGCCCAGCAGAAAAGGAGTGAAAAGATCCTTCCGTCTTTAAACAGCCTTTTCAGCTTTCTTAGTGTTCTATGCCTTCAAGCTGTTTCTGACTTATGACCCTGCCATGACCCTGCCATGGTGTTTTCTGGGGCTGAGAATGTGTGACATGCTCATGGTCACCTGGTGAGTTCCCGTGGCCGAGCGGAGAATTGAACTCTAGTCTCTAGGGTCATAGTCCAACACTCAAACCACTATACCATGTCAGCTGTCCTGATCTTACCTGCACACAATTCCTGGTCACTTCAGGCTACCAGGCAGCTTATTCACTATGTACACCTCGTTGTGAGCATGTACTCAGGCTCAAATGGATACTCTGGTTCAGCCATCATCTGATTTGCACAGAAATTAGAACTTAAGAGCAAGAAATTACCCAAAAACCTTGGCCTAAATCCAATTTCTAGCCCTTACAGTAGACACACTGATCAATCGCTGGATGCTAAGTCAACACTTCATGAAAATCCCATTGATCTGATAAAGCACATCTTTCAAAAACTCCTAAATAGTGAAGACATGGCAGTAAGTGGAGCAAATAGATACCTATAAGGCTACAAGAGAGCAGCTAAAAGGGCTTCAAAGTGCTGCTGAAATCTCCTTAGATTCACAGAGGCTTTAGCTAGTAGGGGCCTCAGGCAGTTTTCAAAACCTGAAGAAGTACCTTTTTCCCACTAGTATGTGGAAACAAGACAAATAAATATATTACCTTTTGGAATATCTGGACATTGTATTTTGGCCTCTCTACAAGAGTAAAATACCTGCACTTGATCAAAAATTTCCCAGAAGTCAGAACTCAATATATTCCTACAATTAGTAAAGTCAGCCTTTTATTAAGGCTTTTTTTACAACTTATAAAAAGTTAATATGCTACTAAAATATGACAGACACGAGGAGTAAGTGCTGTAGCTAATTATGAGACCATCTGGAAATAAAAGCATCAGTAGATGCTAGCAACCTGTATGAGCCATACTCCTGTGCCTTATGGAGTGCCAGAGGAATTGATTAAGCACCAAAACTAGCCATTAGTCAACAATCAACACTGTGTAAATGAAAATGTAATATTAAGCTGGGTTATTAATTTACATAAACAAATAAACTGGTGGTACTAAAAGCCACCCAAAGCCTCTTTTCCTATGACATATTTGTTGATCTGGTTATATTTTTTATTACTTTGGGAGGCCGTATGAAGCCTGAATACCTGTACTAAGTCAGATCTTCAGCTCTTACTTGGCCTGTCTCCTTATTAACAGATTCTATAGCTAATTAATGGATTGTTTTTCACCAAATAAATGATTAATTAATCTGTTAAGCAAAATAAATTGATATTTTGCACTGATTACAAATTCTGAGAAGAAGGAGAGATTCTTTGAATAGGCATATATAGGGTTGCATTGTCGGGTGCTTATGGTTTTCATTGTTTAAAGAAAGCCATGCTGTATCTGGCCATCAATCATAAAGAAGCAGCAAATTCATGGTCAAGAGAGCTGCAGCCACTGAAAGTCACATCTCACTAAGCGGGGCTGGGCATAGGGGCAAGGAATCCATTCTCAGCTTTACCACCACTCCTCCCATAACTGCTACAGGTTGTATGAGCACTTTCCAGCTGCTGGACCCTATTCCCCACAGAGGTTCACTATTTGCAGAGCTCCCCTTCAACTTGGAGCCGCTGCAGCAGAGGAGTAAAGCCAACAGTGGACTCACTGCCTTCACAACAATGGATCCACAAGCTGCTGCTGTCAACAAAATGTATATTTACATGATGCATGTGTTTCTTGGATGAGTGTATTATTCTTTTATGGCAGAATGGGTTACATCCTGTTTGGATTATTGTAATGCACTCTACATGGGGCTGCCTTTGAAAAATGTTCAGAAACTTCAGCTGTGTCATGCCCTGCTTCCAGAACATGGAAATGGACTCTGAATCAGAGACTGGAACAGTGGACATATCAGGACCTCTGAACAGGAGGAGGTTACAGAGCCTGAAATCCCAGAGACAGAATAGAGTGCAGTGACAACTCCAGCAGAGTCCTGCTCCTTCAGATACAGAAGACAAATTACCTATACCAACCTTTACTGAGCATAGACAAAAGAAGAACTTGTGCCAATCTCAAAGGATTTATAGGAGACAGCAATTAGTTAGGCAGCAGCTATGTAAAGCTGCTGACCTATATAGGCACTCCCCTTCCCCTCCAGGAGTTGTCAGAGCTTATCTGACTTTTCTGCATGCTGGTTGAATCTCTTTGATCATTTTGACTCTGGACTTATTTTGTTCTGCCCTTGGATTCTGTTGGACATTGTTTATGCCTTTGACCTTTTGCTTACTGAGTAAAAGTAAGTGATTAATTTTGAGCTGTTCTGTTTCTTTGTTTGTTGCTTTGCCTGTGTTATCTTCTGGCTATCAGCTGTACAGCTGCAAGCACTGGCTTGTTGCCCAGATTGAGACAGAGCAAGCTGGTCCAAAGAACTGCAGCCAGGTTGTTAATAGGGGCTAGCTACAAGAAGCAAAGCCCCCCTTGTTGCAACAGTTCCACTGGCTGCCTGTCTGTTTCTGGGCACAATTCAAAGTGCTGGTTTTGACCTGTGAAGCCTTATACAGCTTGGGCTGTATCTCTCTCTATGAACCCAGTAGAGCTCTTCTGGAGCGGTGTTTCTCTCTGTCCCACCATCCTTTCAGGTTTGTTTGATGGGAACAAGGGAGCAAGCCTTCTCTGACTTTGGAACTCCCTCCCGTCCTTGCTTTACTTCTATCGGCAGAACAGTGCTATCAGGCTTCTACAAACTGACTAAGTTCGGGCTTTTAATGCTGCATGGTTCTGTTTTTAAGGTTCCTATAGTCCTTTAGATACATTTTAATAGTTTCAATGTGTGACTTTTTAACTTCATAAATTATTCAAGAGTTGTTTAGATCTTGTACTTTTACCAATGTTTTGCATTGTTTTTAATTTGTACAGTATTAAATATGATATTATCCATCCTTAATCCCACTACTGGGAGAAAGGTGGAATATAAATTAATAACATCATCATCACAGTGTGTGATATATTTCAGATGGAGCTGCTGCCCAAAGTTTCTGCGTTCTCCCCATACCTCTGTAAGACATGTAGCCTTGTTTAGTTCATGCCATGTTATCCCATTGTCCCTCTTCTCAAAATTCCTTGCTGCATCTTCAGAGGGGTTCATAGACAACCTGGTACAATTATGACTTGGGCTAACTGTTGTTAAAGGAAAGCAGAGAAGAAGTCCCTGGTTTTGACAACAAGTGCATTTAAGTCAGGGGTAGGCAGAGTGTGGCCGCTGGACTGCATGCAGCCCTGGGTGTCCCTAAGTGCAGCCCCAGACTTTGTATTTGCATTTCAATTTAAAACTCCAATTGCTGAAGTGCTATTTGCATATTACATTGTATCTTATTATGTGTGTTGTTAGATATTCTCTTCTATATTTTCATCTCTTTTCATTTTTTGGAAACTGAACTGGGTGCATTTTTGCTAAACTGACCACTCAGCCAAGTGATTAGTTGACAAGGTTAAGAGAGGTAAAATAGGTTTCACCCCCAAGCCTCTTTTCTACATGTATTCCTAAGTACTCCATGTCCCATCTTCCAAAACTCACCAGATCGGAAGTGTGCAGCAGCTTCCTAGAAAAATGAAGCCTTGTGACACCCCCAAGAAGGTTCCATTTCATTTTCATTTTTAGTTTATTTGGAAATTCTGGTGATTCTTTCCTATGAGGACCCCGTGAACATTGGTGGAAGATCTCATTAGGTTTTCCCCTCCCCTGGCCTCCTAATTTGAACTAATAATTCCCCCCATTTGAACAAATGTACTGGCAACATGGGTGGACCCCTGAGTCACTCACATTTGGGGGCAACAAACAGCACACTGTGGAAGAGATTGTCTGGAGCATTTTCCCCTCCTGTGAGGTGCATTCTCTCCATCCATGTCTTCCTCTTTGCTTGGGGTGAAAGTGGGGATCAGGGCTTGAGACCTTGATAATATTTTCTTTTGTCTTTTGTCTTATTGTTCTGTTTTATTCATGTTGAATTGCTTTAGATTGTTTAGATTGATTTTTAGTTGTTTGAAATTGCTTTTATTTTAATCTCCCACCTGAGATCTCCAGATATTGGGTGGAATAGGCATATTTTAATAATTCAAAAGAAATAATGAAAAATATCAATTACTGCACTCTTCTAGGCTTGTGAAGAATTAGATAATACATGCAGCTCTTTGAGCAGAGGTTGGTACCCTTGACAGCAATTTCGGCATTTGAGGTCCTTCAGAATAACTACTGTTTGGCTTTGCCAGGTATAGAGGGCAAAAGAAAATCAACTGTGAGAAAACCAGCCAGAAAATTATTGCTAAGAAATGAACTCTGAGTCACCTTAGCTATTAGAACTGCACCCTTCAAAAGGAAGATGTGGTTTGGGCATCATTCCGTCTAAACTCTTGCAAGTGGTTTCAATTACATATTTGTCAAGCTTGTCTTGTTGTTAATGGTGTCTTAATTCCACTTCTCTGAAAAGAAATCATACCAAACAGTACACAAATACTAAACTGTGTTTAAAAATGAGACTTGTTCTCTAAACAGAATAATCAAGTGTAAGGCCATTTCCATCTGCATGATGGAGCTGTGCCACTGTGGGCCAGGATGGCAGCGGTCAGCTGGTTGTGCTTCCACATGATGACGTTGCTGGCCCACCACCATCTTGTCCCCAAGTGATGCGCACTGTATTTGCAAAATGGAAAAAAACCATTTTGCACCTGCCATCACACAGTGCTCTCACCCTTCCCAGCCATGTGGAAGGGCTGGAAGCACGCTGGCAATGCTTCCTTCCCTAGCACAGCAATGGAAGCTGCCCAGCTGTGCTGTGGAAGGAAGAGACAGAGCCGGTGAAGTGTGAAGGGGAGCCTTCCTAGCGCGCTCTCTTCCCAGCAGAGGCAAAGCCAGGACTGCAACAAGATGACATACGTGAGCGTTGTCGTTCAGAAATGGCCTAAGTCTAGATACTGATCGTGCCCAGGATACCATTACAAATCTGAGCCATCAAGCTGATCTCAAGACCTCTTTAACTCTGAGACGTAAATTGGTTGAGAGTCCCAGAGGCTGCTGTAGAGTGGGTTTAAAAATTAAGGTCAAAGTTGCCTTGTTCAGGGCTGGCTTCTGTGAAACTTTAAATTCCAGAAACCATGGTTTGGCCAGAGTTTGGAAAAGTTAGGGGGTTTTTTTGACTACAACTTCCAGCATGGCCAGAATGGATTCTGTGTAACTGTGGTTAAAAGTAAGATCAAGTCAAGAATCCTCCAGTCACTTCTATGACTTGATGTCTTGCATTACATTGGTTTGTGTGTTTGTGTGTGCGTGTATGTGCTTTCAGGTTGCCTGTTGACTTATGGCAACCCCATTAATTTCATAGATTTTTGGTTTTTTAAGCTAGGAATACTTAGAGGTGATTTTACCAGTTCCTTCCTCTGAAATACATCATGGTTTACAGAATCATCAATCCTGTTCTTTAATTCTGGTCAACATGAAGGAAAAACTTTTCTTACTCTTCTGAGAGAAATTCAGAAATCCTGCCTTACTAATCTCCAGTTTCTAAACTGTGAGGACATGGTAATATTTGGGAAGATCGATTTCATTTTTCCATTATTATGCTCAATTTCTCATTTTTATTTCACAGATTCTTTATGTATGTGTAGCTTATGAATACCTGGACATTTATAAGAAACTGTTTTCTATCATGGGTATTCATTATTTTGCCATTCAGAATTTTAGTACAACTGTTTGATTCTGATTTTATTTATTGTTTGTTGTTTGTTTTTGTTTTTTTATTGTGCTTGCTTGATAATATGTTGGGATACTTGAAAATGAATCTGGAAGTACACTCTGAACAGAAAACCAGGAAAATGTTAGAAACCAGAAGGGGGCTCACAATGGCCTGTTCTGTACTGGTTTTCATCAACGTGTGGATCATTGTTCTTAATTTTACTCTGGTTAAACTTAATTAACTCAAATCTAAATGGTTCCTTACACACACAATGGTTTAATCTTACATGAATTTTCCCTAAGAGATGTTGAGAAACTGCCTTTCCTGTATAGTCTGAAAACTCTTAACTTAGCCATATACCATTAGTGATCAAATAAATTTCTTTTAGAATTCATTGCCTGGTGTTTTCTCCCTTTCTGTCTTTGTGATTCCAAAAGCATCTATCTCTCCAGATGCTTTTTCTATTTACTGTGTCTCACATCATTCATTCATTCATACATTGTTTATCAATTGCGCAAGGCTCAGTTCCCCGTTGTGGTGAATTTTTCACACTTCAGTGCTGTGTGTATTTTAGGCAATCTCACTGGACTGGTGTTACAAAATTGGGAGGAGGGTTGGGGGGCTCTGCATATTTTGCCTTCCAAGCAATGCTTGTCTCCTTAATACAAACTTACCCCAATTTCCTTTCTGCAGAAAATTAGCAATGGAAAGAGGCTTATTCTTGAAGGCAGAATTCCTATGGAATACTTTGTTTTCCAAAATGCATTTATAAGACATGCATGTTTGAAGAGGCATCGATCACCTGGGAGTGACATTGCATGGTATGCATACCAAATTTATCAGAGAAAGGCATTATTTTCTCCAATAAGAAATCAAGACAATTCATCAAAAGACAATACAAAAAGCCAGGAACCAAGAACCCCATCTTTGCACCCAAGTGCTTCCAGACATATTCGAGGCATGCACAGCCCCCTCTTCTAATAGTAGTCCTTGCAGTTTATCAGGGCTGTGCTACAAAGTATCCTGGATAGTTATTCATTTGTAAAAGTAATCAGTAAACAGGCAAGGAAAATTTCTCCCTATATTTTTCATAGTCCCCTAAAGAAGTCATTCTCAACCTTTGTTCCTCCAGATGTTTTGAACTTCAACTCCCAGAATTCCTGAACATTGATCATACTGGCTTGGACTTCTTGTGGTTGAAGTCTAAAGCCTCTGGAAAACCTACGGTTGAGAATCACTGCACTAAAGAAATAGAATTAGCTTAACGTATTTTTTTTAACGTCTACATCAAGTTGGGAAATTACACTGAAGATCAATTTTTCCTTCCATTCAAGGAGCACACCTTCACATTTTTTGGCAAACCAGAAATGATATTCTCTTACTTTCAATTTCACTTTGGCTTTGAGGAGGTTATGGTGTTGGGGGAGGGGCAGTCACAGACAGGTAAATAGACATGGCTTCAGTCATTCGGCAGCCATTTTGAGCTATTGTCCAACATTTTGCATGCCACCCCCAACTTTGGGGCTCAAGGGGCTAAGAGGAGCATGGAGGTTGCAAAAGTGAGGGTTCACTTAATCACTGCACTTTCCATACTGTAATCCACATGAAGGTGCTGAGAGTACTGACCAGAAGCTTAGGAGGTTAGGTCTCATCACATTCATGGCATCCAGATTTGTGTTATTTTCTACTGACATGGAAGCCAACATATAGGAAAGGATGCAGGAATCTCCAAAGCAGAAGTTCTAAGAACAAGAATGGGTGCACAGCATTTGGAGAGCCAGGTGACCCACCCCAATTCTCAAGCCCTGGTCAAATCACTTTATCACAGTTTCCAACACTCTTGAAATATACCACCAGTACTTATTATGCCTCTCATGGAAGAGATGTCATGGCATCTCTCTTCTCTGCTACCTGGGTTCATTTCCCTCCCTCTTTTCTAATTTCTGTTTGATCTTTTCTATTTTACAGTTCTCATCAGTCTCACCAGATGAGCAACAAGGGTCTCATTAAAACATGAAAAACCATGGTTAATATCTGGCTTTATGTTCTGCATCTAATTTAACTCCAAGGGTACCGTAAATCTACATTTGAGTTTCCATCACATCAATTTTTCCCTATTCAAAAGTTCTAATAGTTTATGTCCCCCATGTATTTATCTAATGTGAATATTGTTCATCAGGAAGTGAGCAGGGACATGAACTATGGGAAATCTAGCACTATCAGCAAGAATTTTGGCATTTTTAAAAAAAAATCACTAGAAAATGTATAAAATATTACTACATTATTACCACAGTCTATACTTGCTTACCTGAGAGTAAGCTCCATGAATCCATGGATACCATGGGCTATTAAAAAAGACAAAGAAATAGGTCCTAGAGCAAGTCAGACCTTAAATCTCACTAGAAGCCAAGATGACTAAATTAAGGCTCCCATACTTTGGAAGAATCATGAGGTGAGGTGATTCATTGGGATAGATAATAATGTTTGGTAAAGTGAAAGGCAGTAAGAAAAGAGGAAGACTGTGTCATAACTCAGCCTCTGGAGTCAGAAGATTCAGACACAGATTCAGAGTGCCAGCAATGCCAGGAATCTACTGTTCTTGATATGGGTGGTCTCCCTGAGTCCAGCAAGCTGGGAGCTGAAGTGGGGGGGGGCTTCCTTCCCAGCAAGAGGTGGCCAAGGCTGGAGATGCAGTGCAGTGGTTTGCCAAGCAAAGGAAACATAAGGCAAGGTTATGCTGATCCCAGCAGTTCTCAAATAGGAGACACTGGTCAATTAAGCACCTGGTACCTTGAGACAGTTGGCTATAAATAATCCAGCAGTTCACTGGCACATTTGTTGCTTACAACCATCTATCTTGGTGACTGGCAGTACTCTTTGGCATTTCATGTTCTCTATACCTTGGACAAGCTGTTATTTATGACTCTATTGCACTCTTTGCTGGCTTTCTTTATGTGAACGTGCGACTTCTGGACTGGCCAATGACCACTGTCTTGCTTCTCCCTTCATCCTGCTGGATAACCTGTGATTGACCTGGATTGGCTTAGCTAACTAACAGCTCTTGCATTCCAATCAACTGCTTCCTGGGACAGTTACTGTTGCTGGAGCATAGGTCATATCGTAAACAACCCAAATGTTGGCAGCATGGTGCACTACTCCAATAGATCAGCTTACCACAGCTGTGGTCAATCTGCAAGCACAACTTAACTAGCAGCAGCTACTGTCTCCACTGCAGCCTCCTCAACACAAGCGCCCTGTATCTCCACCAGAGATACAAAGACATATATAAGAGGTCAAAATTTTACTGGTACACCATGGCAGTGTAAGAGGCAGTGGGAGAGAAAAGGCAAGGTTATAGTAAGCTTAGGGGAACCAAGTTGCTGAGGAAATAGGCTACTCAGAGCCAGAAGATTTTATCTACTTTCCTTCACCATCATTGTGTGACCCTGGGAAAAAGTACATCCTGTAGTATTGTACACCAATTCTGATGAGTTGTGCTGGTAATATTTCAGATATGGGGATCTTTTCTCAAAGCGCTGGATTTCCTTATGAATGATGTTTATAAAGCTGCATACCAAAGGGATATGGAATCAAATCAAAACATCTCTCACTCACTCACTCTCTCAAACACACAACCACCACTCAGTTTCTCTAATCACACACATTCATGCATCAACACGCCTTCCATTCAGTTATCCATCCACACATCATCCTCCTTCATAGCTACTCATTCACACATCTTCCTGCTCACCACTTCCCCATTCATATCCATCCATCCACACATCACCACTCCCCACTTTCACATCCATCCATCTGCAGAAGAAGTGAACCTACAAAGAGTTGGACCAAGGGTGGGATTTCGTGGCAACAGCAGTAATCATAAAGATCCAAGCCAAATCACAGTCACTCTCCTTTCTCTCCATCTAGCCCTCCACCCCTGACATGCAATTGCAAAACACCTACCATAGAGCAAAACAGAAGTTTAAACATGACCAAATGGGATTCTCTGCATTGGCAAAAGAAGAGCTCTGGAGAAGCATGAGACCCAAAGTTCCAGAAATGTGAAAACACAGGAGACTGATTTCTCAGAATAAAAAGTCCTTTCTATATTTTATGAGTTTTGCCAGCATTTACAAAGCAAAGACATGCACCTAGCATAGGTTGAAGCATGGCTTCATGGGATTACTGGCAGGCCAATCAGTGAACAGAACAGAGGTTGAGAACTACATCTAGCTTGGAGGTTTCTCGCCATTGATTTAATCCTTTTACTGAATGCTCAGGTTTCTTTACATGCCAAAAGTCAGTAATTCTTTTTCCAGTCACCCTGTATGGGAGATTAATTATACCAATATCACCAATGGACAGTTGAGTATAAATGTTAAATAGAATTGTTGCTTGTTTAGACATGTATACCTCTCTTTCCTTTTAACAGCATACTCAAGGCAACTTACAGCAGCCAAAGACAATTCAACAGCAGAATTGAGTTAGCTGAAATGCATTCTTTAAAAGCCAGACGACTTGCAACAGCATCGACATACAAACCTCTATCATTCCATAGTACATTTTATTCCATAGTACAAGCTCAGAAATAAAACAAAGCCCTTTCTCCCGTTCTTACCAACTGCACTTTAGACAGAAAGGGAACAATTAACAGTTGAATGAAGCACCCAAAAGGAAGCCCTTACAAATCTTAAGATCAGAAGGGCATGACGCCTGCCTTAGTTATCCTGTTTGAATTACTTAGCCCTCTGTGTGGGGTTTCCTTTAAAGAGTGTTCAGAAACCTCAGCTGATCCAAAATGCTGCAGTCAGACTGTTAACCAAGGCTGGCTACAGGAAACACACAGCTTTGTTGTTGCAAGATCTCCTCTAGCTGCCAATTTGTTCCTGGGCATAATTCAAAATGCTAGCTGTGATTTATAAAACCCTACATAGCTCACATCCAAGTTATTTGAAGAACCATACTTTCCCTGTAAACCTGCCCATGTTTTAAGATCTTCTGCGGCTACCCAGTTCTGTCCTGCCACCCTCGCAGAAACATTTGGTAGGAAGACAGGAAAGGACCTTCTTAGTGGCTGCTCCCAGGCTCTAGAATTCCCTTCCCAGAGAGGCTAGATCTGCACCGTCTTTATTACCTTTCAGCAAGCAAGTAAAAACCTTTTCATTCTGGCTGTTCTTTGAGGAGAGCTTTTTTTCAGGGAAAAAGACCTTGTATTATATGCTGGACTTTTATTTGTTGTTATCATTGTTTGAATGACATTGTTTTAATTTGTTTTAACAGGTTTCAGATTTTATGATATTTTGGTTGCTTTTTAACTTTTGTGTGCTGTTAATTTTTGACTATGTTTGTTTTGACAGCTGTAAGTCACTTTGGCCCATTCCGCACGTGGAGGGGGGAATGCGGGGAAATGCGCTAAAATGGAGCTTACCGGCAGCCGGGTAAGTCCGTCGCCATGTGGAACAATGCGAGCTCGCTGCTCCGCAGTCCTCCGCTGTCCAAATTGGCAGCTTTGGCATCCAAAATGGCGGCTTCCGGCTGGTGGAGGCTCTCCACCAACCAGAGAAGCTCGCCAGCCGGAAGCCCGCCCCTGGCAGATCTGCAGGCACGCATTAGTGCGCACCTGCAAATCTGCACTGGAGCGTGGCGACGGAGCTGCACGGGGCTGCACGCTCCATGCTTTTTAAAAACCTCTGAAAAGAGGTTTTTAAAAAACACGCCACGGTACCAGTTCTGGTTGCTTCAGAGCGGATCGAGGTGCAGAACTAAAAAAAGTAGTCCACCCCAATCCACTCCATGGTTCAGACGACCTCCATCGGAGGTTGCTCTGCACCGTTTTAATACCCCGGTGCAGAAAGGGCCTTTGAGTCCCAAACTGGGGAAAAGGTGGAATACAAATTTTTGTTGTTGTTGTTGTTATATTTAATTTATTCCAGAAGTCTTAACTGGTCTTAGAACCATATTGTTATATCCTGAAGAGCAAAAGAATGATACCATGAGAATGCCTCCCGTCAGACAATAGTTTTGCTCTTGTATTCTAAACTAATCAATGCCAGAGCACATGATTCACATGTAGAACATCTTACATTAAGTCACTAGCATCTTGTATCTGATGCAAGAAAAAAAAAACCTGCCCAGATTGGGTTGTTACTATGGGTTGGAGAAACATTTCCCAGACTTTTTCTAAGTTTCTGACTTTTTTTTCAACAAAAAGCAACACCAAAAGCAAGGCCTTCCTAGTCTACAAAAGAGTATGAGTTTGATTTATATAATAAAAGGTATTCCTATCAAAACACACTAACACTGGAAGTGATTTTTTAAAAAAATGCCTCAGAAAGTGACAAATTGTTCAAATCTTTCATAATCTGCAAACTATAGAAATCTCAGACTTAAATACAGGCAAATACTATCTCCACACAATATCACCTGCCATGGATTACTGTGGTTATCATGTGATTTCATTCACCCACCCTGCCTTTAGCACACATTGAAATGAGCAGCCTTTTAGCACACGATGGAAATGGACACCAAGGCCAGCATGCTATGAATGTTGTACACTGAAAATTATGTCTGGATGTTGAACATTTTTGGTTGTTGTGGAGAGAGAAAGTAGACCCCTGCAATACTCACTTTCCTCTTGCAGCCCCTCCCCCATTGCAAAGCAGGGGGCTTCAGAGAAACATACAGCCAAAAGCAAAACAATAAAGGCATCCTATGAGACTTCCTGAGGATCCTCCAGGGGTCTCAAAGGATGATACCATCACTCTGATTCTGAATACAGGTACAGAGCCAGATCCCTCTTCATCAATGACCCCTGTTCTCCACTGGCCACTGTTGGCGAAGGCACAGGAAGAAAGTAAGTCCTGTAGGAGGGGAGCTGGGAAACATATCCAGGGAGAAATCCATGTTCATCTCCCAATGCAGGATCCCACATGTCCACTACCAACCAAGCAGTAGCAGTTCATAAGCTAGTTGTTTGTGTTGCTCCACTCTTAAGAATAAAATGAGGAACCAAGCAGCAATTGGAAGAGGTATACCCCCTTTTGCAATTAGGTTCCTATTCCACCAATGGATCGATTTAGAACAAACATCCAAGCTTAGGGAAGGGAGATGTGCTGTTATTTCACATAATAGAGTAATGGACTGTAGGACTGAAAGATGAAACCAAAGATGGTTTAACATACCAGCAGGAATATCAGTCAGATGGCAGGTAGCATCCATTGCCATTTATGAGCACAACTTCATCTCTACACAACTTTTCTTAAAACAATGATTTCTACTCAGATGGATCCTACATACTGCTATTTTAGAGTGGCATTTTGCTTTCAGGATAACAACCAGTGGCAATGTGTAGCGTGCCTTGCAAAAATAGATAAATGCAAGCAAAGTGTTCCTTGTTTGCCCATACTAGCTTCTTTTTATTTTTTCCAAAATGAATCATTCTTGCTATGTTAACTCTCTGTGTGTGCAAATTGTAACATTCCTACACAGAAGATGGCCAGAAACTTAACTACAAGTAAGGTCCTAAGTGTTTTCTCGTTGCTGACAAAGAAAGGTGACTACGTATGGAAAGTGCCATGAACAGCAGTGGTGGAAAAAGCTAATAGACAAAGAATAAACCAATCAGCCAAAAGGCCGTCATTTATTTTACTGGGAGCATATAAATTGCCAACAGCAATCAGTCAGTATACAAAAGCATTTTTATAGAGAGACAAGAGATACATTCACCCTGGGGCAGTTAAAGCACAGTAAAAGGTTTATGGCACTTGAGTACCAGTATGCATTCACACTTACTGGTTTTTCTAAAACACTCTAAAGCCATTTAAAGCACTTTACCTGAGGCTACCTCCTGGCATGATGTAACATAAAGTGCCTTAATGCAAAATGTTGTACATGCTTTAGTACCACTCTATTCAGTGTTGGCAAGAGCTCATCTGGAGTCTTGTGTTTATGTCTGGGCTCCATACACTAAGGAAGATGCTGATAAAATGAAAATGATTTGGATGAAAGCTGCAAGGAATGATAAAAGGTTCATGGAAAAGTTCATGGAGAAAGGATGGATGAACTCAGGTTCATTTAGCCTCAGGGAAAGATGAAGTAGGGAGAGAGTTCTCACAACTGTAGGAGGATGAAAGAAAGAAAAGGAGAATATATTTACTCAATGGCTGGGATTAAATTATTCAAAATCAGATGTAGGCAAAATTGTTAAAATATATTTCCTATGAGCTCCCAAGAACTTTTAATGAGCTTTGGATTGGTCCCATTTTGTGATTTGACTGACCTTAGAGCTTCTTTTTTTCAATAAATTTTGAGACTCAAAATTAATTTTGTCTCAAAATTAATTTTGGGCACTGAGTCTTAGTCATGTATGTACAGGTCTTTTGGACTCACGAGTAGATGCTGAAGTACTAAAAAAAAATCTCTTCAATAATGAATGAATGATGAGGCTTGCACTAAATGCTAAATGTGGCATTTAAATTTTCCATTCCCATCATTCATACCCTTCTTTTTCCATAAAACGAACTCAAGACAGCTTAGAAATTAACACAAAGTAAAATGCAGTTTAAAAAGGCAAAAGACCGACATTAAAATAGTACTACACCATTAACAAGAGAGCCAGAGTGATGTAATGTTTTGAGTAGTGGACTAAGATTGCAGGAGATCAGGGTTCAAATCTCCACTCAGTCATGGAAACCCACTGGGTCACCTTGTGAAAATCATACTGTCTCAGACTTTTACATTCATGTAAGAGGGGTCTAAATACCATAAAAGCGCAAACCTTGTCTGATCTTGGAAGTGAAGCAGAGTCAATCCTGGTTAGTACTTGAATGAGAGACCACCAATGAATACTAGGTGGAAAGAACTGGCAAAACTGTCTCTGAGCATTCTTTACCTAAGAAAACCCTATGAAATTCATGGGGTTGCCATAAATCAATAGGCATCTTGAAGGCACATGTGCAAAAGTAGGGCTAGAAGTCCTTTACTACTTAGCATTGGTATATGTTTTAGAAAGAAAACTAAACTCATACCCATATATTCTGTCCTCCAATATTTCACAGATGTAAACCAAGACACATATGGCCAAGCAACACCACAGTGTGATCAAGATGGCAAATATTATAAATGAAGAAGAATAGACACACTAGGAGAGGCTGCAGCAGTTTGGCTTTGCCTGAATCTTTCCCTCTCCTGTCTTCTGGTCCGTGCTGACTTCATCAAGGTCAAACTTCTTTTGCACATTGAAATCAGATGGCACCAACTGAAATGCGCTAAGGATGAAGGGGGAAAGTGAGAGGAGGAGAGAGAACTGGGACATTTTAAAAGCAGCTTTAAAAAGTGTGATAACAGAGAATTAATCAGGACTGCCAAATCAGGATAGTTGGATGGTATGGTGGGGGGAGTGTTTAGCATCCAAAACAGTATGTTAAGTTTCCTTTTCAACTACAGCTACCTGAATGAACCATCAGAATAGCTAGTGTTTATGTTGGATGGGGGAATTCTGGGAGCTGTAATCCAAACAAAAGAAATTTTTCTAAACTCATGCACCAAGATTTCATTCATAGATAGATAGATAGATAGATAGATAGATAGATAGATAGATAGATTTTATTCCCTGCCTTTCTCCTGGGATGGGATTCAAGGCAGCAAAGTAATAAGAAGTGGTACCTAGGGAACATGAGAAGGTGCCATATACCAGGTCAGAGTATTTGTTTGGCTTGTCCAGTCTGCTATGAACAGCTCTCTGTTACCTACTTCTGAATCCTTTTAGTTACCAAGATCAACCTTAGGCCTTCTCCATGTAAAGTGTGATTCATGAGGTCTGCCTCTGAGCTATTTGCATGGATACATGCCTCCAATTGACTCAAGCTGATGAAGTCTTGTATTCATTGGAACACATAGGAGATCTCCCGGATGCAGAGGACAGCTGCATGAGGTGAACCAAGAGTTCAGGCAGTGCTGAGACCAAGCCGGAATGAAAGAACAAAGAAACACACCAAAGCTAAAAAGACCTTGTGGTAAGGGTAAAATCCTAGCCTGAGCAGGATGATTTTTAAAAGCCCTTCCTATTTAGAGGGACAAAATGGCCAGCCTCAGTGCATGGAGCTTGAATATACTTCAGTGCCAGGGAAGTATTCCAAACTGCACTTCTGATGGGCTCACCGTGAAGGGCAGGGACAGAACTTGAGAGTGCTATTTTTCACATTACAGATTTTCAAACTCATAGTCGCCATGGCCATGGCTGGGGTATTCTGGGAACTGCAATTCAAAAGATAACTTTTCAAAGATCTCAGTCCAGCAACGGATTCTACAGTCCTGAGGTGATGGGATAAACCCAGTTGAAAATAATTTGTTAGAAATAATTTGTTCCTGCTGCCTTTTGAAAGTAGTTTTACATTGTTGCCCATTACAATGTTTTTCAAAGTGACTCATTGAACTGATGCTGAAAGCAAGTAACAATTCAAGTTTGTTTAATTGGATTTATAAGAGAATTGTGTAGAACTGGGAAATGTCAAAAAGTCTCTAAAAATGCCTTAAAACACACTTCAAAAAAAAAGTTGAAAAGTAAATAGAAAATATTATCTGTTACACCAGAGAAATAAACTTCATTCTCATTCATCATATGTTACTTTTGAAATGTGATTTCAAACCTTGTCTGATCTTCCCTATCTATAATGTGTGACTGCCAAGATTCAGGGGTAAGGGGATTAACTTTCAGGTTACCTCCAAGCTCTGGGGAACTATCTCCAGGAAAGAAGCAAGAGTAGAATTGTGTGTAGAGTGGTTTGGCTATGAAGATCTGGCATAGTAGTTTGAACGCTGGACTACAACTCTGGAGACCAGGATTCAAATCTCTACTCAGCCATGGAAACCCACTGGGTGTCCTTGGGCAAGTCACGCTCTCTCAGCTTCAAAAGGAGTCAAAAGCAACCCCCCTCTGAACAGATCTTTCAAGAAAAGCTTGTGATAGATTTGCCTTGGAATCACCACAAATCAGAAACAACTTGAAGGCTCACAAGAACAAAATCAGCGTGATAAACCTGTGAACATACAAGTATTAGATGTACCTGTGCATGAGAATAATGTCTGAGAAAAATTTCAGACTCTCAAGAGAAAACTCACCAAGTCACGAAGGGGTGAGATCATGTTGAGTGTGGCCCTAATGTACAAATCAATATGTAAATAAAGAGTTGTAGCAGAGATCTGTGTATACCTTCTTACAGATGTGTTGCAATGTCTACTAAGTGAATTTCTGAAGCAACATTACAGTTACACCAAGGTGTTAGCAGATACTATTATGTAAAGTTTAGTACAGAAAAGCATCCATATGCCAATATTATGTACACTGTTCAGCCATACTGGAGTTAATAATGCTATGTTTAATTGCTTCCATATTGGGAAGAGGAGAAGCTGCTCTATCAGTTAATCTGTTTAAGTTTTAACAGAGATTTTATTGCTTTTATGACTCAGCGTCATAAAAATGACTTATGCTTTTATTTGCCCAGACCTATTTTGGTTCAGGCATCTCATAGCCCCATACATAACTCTAGGCAGTGTTCTGACATTCAGAAGCTGCAGTGTATCATTTCTATGTTACCTTTCCCTGCACTCTGCCAGGGATTGGTTTTCAAAAAGTATGCTTTTCTTTCTTGGTTCTTTCAAAAGACTTATTTATAGAAATGGAAGTGGAGGGAAGGACTGTGTGAGTATGTGTTTTCTGAAGGCTCCTTGCAATATTTTATGTCCCAGTGTTGGGGTACTACTTGAGTAAGTGTAGCCATCATTTTATAGGGCTCTGTTGCATGTCATTCCAGCTGGACTTTAATGAAGTATTACAGTAAGATTGCTATCATTTCCTGTAATATGGGGAGAAAGTTACTGCAGGTAAAATGGCAGAGAGACATGATGACAGATTTTCCACATTCAAATGTCTGGAGCCCTCCAGTAAAGCTCTTAAAGCTAATTTACATGCAGTTTCATACCCGTCTGTCTGATAGATTCTCTTCTGTGGATCAAATCTAGGTGGGTTGTCTTTAAGAAGACTGCCAAATTTATGGTAAAACATGCTGAATGCTCAGTATTTTGAGCCTCAAGCAAAAATGGATGTCTCCTAAAGCAGTGTGTATACCTTTCAAGATCTCAGAGAAAAAAGGGGAACACTGGTATATGCATGGCGTTGTATTAAAGTTCCCTGCCCCCACACCCCATGACAATCCTGTCTTTGTACCGTCAAGTGGCAGCCGAAGTCACTGCAGTAGACCATATACTTCACATACAGAAGGTCCCAGGTTAAATCTCTGGTATCTCCAGTTAGAAAAAGAATACAGTCTTAGATAATATGAAAGACCCTCTGCCAGTCAGAGTAGACCATGTTGGATTGGTGGATAAACGTCTGAACAGGATATGAGGCACTTTCCTGTGATGATGTAACTATGGCCTTTTCCGCACTTTGTTTCTGCAACGGGGCAGAGCGTCCTCCAGCGAGGACGTTTGCACTTGGGGGCGGACTGAGTCTGGACTACTTTCTGTAGTTCCGGACTTCAGCCTGCTCTGGAACGACCAGAAGTGGTTGCTCGCCATGCTATTGAAAGACCGCTTAAAACAGGTCTTTCAACAGTGTGGCACCCCCACTCCATGGTTACGCTCCAGTGTAGATTTGCAGGCTTGCACCAGTGCGAGCCTGCAGATCTTCCGGGGGCAGGCTTTAGGCTGGCGAACTTCACCGCTTGGTGGAGAGCCTCCACCAACTGGAAGCCACCATTTTCGTCCCCGGAGCAGTGTGTAGCGCAGCCACGCACTGCTCCGAATCAGCCTGGATCCTCCGAGGGAGCACGCCAGTCCGGTAAGTAACAGAACGGGGCTTTTTCTTCGCCAAGTGCAAAAAAGCCCATTATTAAACAGACTCAAGGCCACCAATAGAGTATTCATTTTAATTTGGTTAATATACTTTGTGTTCGTGGTAATTCAGATTCTTTGGTCATGGCCCTGGCCATGCTGACTGGGGGATTCTGGAAGTTGCAGGTCCAAAAAAAAAAAAGGAACTTTTACAATGGCTACAAATTACAGATGGTCTTGCAACTGAGTGAAAAGGCACCAAATTCTTTGCAACATCACTAGTGAATTTTCATTTCTGGTGATGTCACCCCAAGTTTGTAATTACATATTCTGGAACTGCCACCTTGGATCCTGTACAAAGGGATATTAAAGAAATAAGCAAATAAAGATTTTCCTGGCTTCCAGTGCTTAGCTATATTGCAAATCAGATCTGGCTCAAAGCTTCAGAAATTAGTTGTAAAATAATTTGTCAGAGTTATAGTCCCGAGACTTTGAAAAGTAGGTAATTGCCAATATAGTTACAGTTTTTAAAGTAACTCATTGCTGTTTCTCAAAAGTAGCTGTAAGTTATTTTAATTGCTTTTTTAAAAAAGACAATTCACTTCTTCTTTAATTCAGCAACATAAGCCAACACTGAAATCACGTGACAGTTGTAATATAATGCAGTTATACCTTGGTTAATGGACAAAAGAATTAATTACAATATCTAGTTATTTTACATTAGTTACTTCTGAGGTTTGACATCCTTCACTTCTTTCTCAGAATATAAAATGATATTTGGATAATGCTTGGTCAGAGTTACTTTTCAAATCAGGCAGCCAAAGAAAGTTCCCATGTGTGCAGAACAGATTTTGAATAGGAACCCTTTACTTTCTGAAACCCCTAATTGTTTCATTCTGTGAAGATCAAAGCTACATGGGCCCTACATAGATGATCAGAAATTGTTTAATGTTCTTTTGCTCTTGATAGAGTGCTTTAAGAAAAAACACTCTGTCTTTCTATGTGAGTCAACTCTCCTTATAATTATTTTGTATGGCAATTGCCCCTTATCCAAATCTAAAGCCTGCCCTTCTTTTCAGATGTGCTTTGCTTTATGAGATAGTTTACTTGAAATTCCACATTGCTCATCCACATCTGATTCCAGGAACTGCTGCTCCTTGGGGGGCAAAATTTTGCATGCTTGTTCAAACACTAAATGCTGGGGCGGGTACAAAAATTCTTGATAATACTTTGGTTCCTTTCAGATTGTATAAACCCTTGTTGCTATGAAAGTTCATAATAACTAAACCTAAATGTGTAAATCAAGTTGTGGGGGGGTTATCCATCACTATTGCATGGCAGTAGTACTTTTTCCCCTTATTTTTTTATTGTTCCCTTCTTCAAGAGTTTTCTGCAGCTTCAACAGCTTTCTCAAGAGCTGCTATTTTATTGAGTGTTTGTTTGTTGCCTGTCATTATATCCATGGTCTTTTTTTGAAAAAGCAGCTTTCTGTAATGCCTGAGAGCACACTCAGGTTTGGAGATGATGATTCTGTGACACTAGAGGAGGTAAACCATAGGCTATAATTTTCTTCTTATGGGGTGGTTAAGGAAAAAGTTTGTGTTCCCTCCATATTTTCTTTTTCTTTAAGCTGAAGTGCTTGGCAGAAGCAGGGACTCTGGTAGCCTTGTATTTCTCCACCCTAAGATTATAACAGCATTTTTGGCAATGTGGTGTTTCAATATCTGTGAGTTGTTTCAATCAACCTGTATTTTGTTTTCTACCTGAGAAGATTACTGCAGCATACTTGTAGATCCACTGTTTCCATTGCCTTCCTTGCTCTTGGAATTGATTAACCCAAATTCTTGCAAGGTTCAGATTCACAAATTAAGGCTGAGCCTTAGTGTTAATGACTATCAACACTCCTACAGTCAATTGGAGCCATTTCTTTGTGTATTTGTTGCTGTATATGCCATGTATCCATTGCAAAGTGTTCCCAAAATAACATAATATCTTAGGATAACAAACTGCAGCAACAGCATTAAACTTACACTGAAGTGAACTTAGCTGCAAAAAAAAAGAAAGAAAGAAATGGTTTAACATGGCACTGTAATACCTTTAGTCCAAGAGAAGGACAAACCTGATCTCCCGAGGTAGGGCATGCCAGAATCTAGGTGCTATTGTCTATTTATTTACTATGGGCCGGATGTTCAATTCATGGTCTCATTATATATGCTAGTGGAGGCTAGAAATTCTATTGTTACCAGGGTGGTGAATCTTACCAAGGTGTTTGTGTGAACATTAAAGGACTTTCCAAGGTGCTGAAACTAGTTTGAGGATAGGATGAAGCATCTTCTGAAATGCTGACAAGACCGTGAAGTTCATTTGAAATTGAGACTAAAACCTGGAACAGCACTTCACAGATACTGGAGGCCATCAGCCTGCATGGCATCATGTCCTGCAACCTCTTAACAGTCATAGAAAATCTGATCCAGAACCCCGGGGAACTCTATTGGATAGTGTAGAGAGTGGTACAGGAGGGTGCTGTGGAACTAATGAACCTTACAACTGTGCAACTAATTTAGGTGAATTACAGATTTTGAGTTCAGATTGATTTGTAACAATCCTAGATCAGAGCAGATTGGCCCAATTCAGTTCTGGAGAGGAACAGCAGGATCTGGAGCAATTCAGATCAAACAACAGGAAAAAGACAGATGTTGACCAAGATCCTACTTCACTGAGCTTAGCATAAAGGTTCTGTAGGTACAACTACACCGAAGTTCCCTTCTCCAAGGCTCACTGTTTTGTTACAGGAATTCCCTTCACATCCATTTCAAACTCTGCTGGGTTCCTCCTGCATATTTTTGTTCATTTATTAAACAGTTAGTAGCAGCTCATTGACAAAACTGCAGTGAGGATTTCAGTCATTGATATTCATCTCGGTTTGGTCACTCTGAGCCTTTTTCTTCTAATTTCCTAGACTTTTGTCTGGTGAATAGGCTAAATTAATCATTCGTTTGTCTTCCTTTTTAACCTGAAGAGTAACCAGTTTATGTGTATGTGTGTGCGTACACGCACATGTTTTAGGTGATGAAACTAATTCTTCCCTTCTTCCTGAATTGCCCTAATTGTTAAGTGTCTGATTTGTTTTCTCGGTAGAATTCATTAGTTTAAAAAAAAATTGCTTGCTTCTTCTTTGTGTTACGTGAAATTCTGGCTTGCCAACAAATACATTTTTTAATTCACAAAGCACATCAGTTTCATTAGCATTATCACCACCATCATCATATTAATATTTTAAAACATAACAATTTTATTGCTGATTTGGCTGAGCAAGCAAATCACTAAATTTAATATCCATTAGCTGCATTTAACATTTAAACTTACATATCATTTAAAATTTTAACAATTATGTTTACTACCATTCCATCTGATAATTAGTTTGGTTTAATTTAGTTTAATTTGATTTAAGCAGCACGATGACATAGGTTGCCCCTGAGATGAAAGGCAATGTGAGTCACTTCAGAAAAAGCACAGTGTTGTCTGGGCTGTGTTGAACTGAAGCCAGAGCTGGGGAGTGTTATCTCTGTGGGTAGCAAATGAGCAGGGTTAAATTGCCAGAAGCCTATTCCATTTCAGCCATTTCTGCCCTACACTGTTATTATTCCACTTTCAACATCCTGTGGTATTCTGGGTTTTGTAGTTTCCTGAGGCCAATTCTCCATGGCTAAGAATTCTAAATGCCCCTCCCTTAAACTGCACACCCCAGGATTCCATAGGATGTTGAATGTGGAATAATAACAGTGTAGTGCAGAAATGGCTTATACAGATCACTATAGAAGAGATGTGTTAGGGAAAATTTCTGATGACTGAGGGATTGTTGGAGGAATTTAATCTGCTGGACTGCTAACAAAGTATCTTCTCATCATACCCTTCTTTCTAGTAAAATCTGCAGGTGAAGGCTTTGGCTAAAATTATACTGGGTAGTTACAAAATTATACTGGGTAGTTACAAATGCTTTGTATTCACAATTTCTACATATCGCTCTGTTTAGGAGATACACAGAGACTGTGAAAATCTCCTAATCCCCACCTATCTGTCAGCAGGTCCTCCATTTGATGTGGGTCTGTTCCCCTGTTGACCAAAAAACAGCTGATTGATATTTCTATCCCCTCTCATGCAAGGATTGGGAAACAGGGACCCATCAACAACAGTGGCTATTCACTGGTTAAGTGGGGAATTAGGGGCTAAAAGAGGATTGAAGGATTCAATACATTGCTACACAACTACTGTGGTTATATAGCGACACAGAGCATAGGAAATTCCAGCCTTTCATGTCCATCACCATCACAGTTGAGCAGAGGCAGATCTAAGGTGGGGCAACTGGGGCATGTGCCCTGGGTGCAAATGCCCAGGGAGGCACCCTCCTGCCCATGGCCCCTCCACGCTTGCCCATCACCTCCTTGCGCCCACCACTGCCAACCTGCACCCACCACTGCCAAACCGTGCCCACCCATCCCTTCCTCATGCCTGTCACTGCTGACTCATGCCTGTCTACTGCCTCCTCGCACCTGCCACTGCCAACCTGCACCCGCCCGGCACCTCCTCACACCCATCACTTCCTTTCTGCACCTGCCCGTCACCTCCTCACACCCACCACTGCCATCCCGTACCTGCACGTTGTCCCCCCACAGCTGCCACTGCCACCGCCCACTCACTACCACACCCACCACTGCCCCCCCGTACCTGCCACCACCAGGGTCCTTCCTGGCTCACTGCAGCAGTGGTGCAGCAGCACCTAGAGGCACAACTTCCATGCTTGACCTAGGCACTGCTGGGCCTAGAAATGCCACTGCAGGTCAGGATATGAAAGACAGCCTTCTCAGTGGCTGCCCCAAGACTATGAAATTCCCTTCCCTGGGAAGCTCAATTGACCCTCTGTCTGGTCTCTTTTCACCAATAGGCAAAGCCTTTTTTTTTTTAAGAAAGGCTCTCATTTTTTAATTGGTTATGCAGAAAAATAGCTTAAGGTTTGTATAAGGCTGTTATCTTGTTATGTTTTAAACATGTTTTTAATGGCATGTGTTGGAATTTTATCCTATGCTTGAAACATTTTTAAATTAAATTATTATGATTACTAGGAATGCCTATTTCGGTTTTTAACCTTTGATTTATATATTTTTTTTCAATTGTATTTTGTTTTAACAGACACGGTAAGCTGCCTTAGGTCCCCTCTTAAGAGAAAAACGGCATATAAATTAAATAAATAAATAAATAAATAAATATAAATAAGAAATCCTTAGACTGAGAATTTGATTTCATGGCATTCTGCCCGGGCTTGTTGTCTGCTGCTCCAGAGACTAGGACAAGGAGCAATGGATTCAACCTGCAGGAAAGGAGATTCCACTTGAACCTCAGGAAGAACTTCATGGCAGTCAGAGCTCTCCAGCAGTGGAATATGCTGCCTCGGAGTGTGGTAGAGTCTCCCTCTTTGGAGGTTTTTAAGCAGAGGCTGGATGGCCATCTGTTAGGAATGCTTTGATGTATGTTCCTACACAGCAGGGGGTTGGACTTGATGGCCCCTGGGGTCTCTTCCAACTCTATGATTCTATGATTCTACTTCCCTGAACAGGAGCTTTTTTTTTCCTGCTAATTACAGTGTTGTATGAAAGAAAACCCTATGAAATTCATGGGGTCATCATTAAGTCAACAGGTGACTTGGAGGCACACACACAAAAAAAAATAAAAGAATGGTTATGTTGCATGGAACATCAGCACAAAAGAGAGAAAAGGGTATGGCTCCTGTCATTGTGTTATCCAGATGTTGGTGCCTTTAGTGTTTCCTACAGTTGCACAGAATATAGATCATTCAGAATTCTTTTTGCTATGCATCCTTCTAGAGGAACCAATTAAAAATTTTAAGACAGGTAGAAAGCAACTATTTCATCTTCTTGGTAATTTTATCTTCCTGGTAATTCAGTTTATGTTTTCTTCACTGCTCCAATATTTTATTGCTGAGTTGCATTATTTTATTCGGTTGCTTGCTTTTATTGCATTTTTTTATTTTGATTTATTGCATACAATTCTAGGGCTTTCTCTTTTTAAAAAAATATAGAAGAATCACATACACACACCCATCAACAAAACATTAATCCCAAATATCTTCCAGTGTCACCAAAGATGGAGCACAAACCTGGAAACACACAAAAAAAAGAGCGTAAACAGAAAGTGTGTTCAAATCTTTGTCTAGGCAGCCAAATCGGCTTTGCCACTTTCACAGGTCTATGTATATTTGCTCAAAAATAAATTTTGCTCTGTTCAGCGGGGCTTAAGTTAAATTCTGGATGAATTTCTCAAAGCCTTATCATTCAAGGAAAAAAAAATTGTGCAACTGTTCCCCATTCTCTCCTTGGTGGATTTTCAGAAAATGTGGTATAATCATTCCTTGATCCAGGTTGGGTTAGAATGTGCTGGACTAGCCATAAATTTATTTGTTAATTTATTCAATATCAATAGTTTAAAACAAAGCACAGTTGGACCTCCATATTTGCAGGTTTGACTTTAATGATTTGATTAGTTAAGAATTTCTAATCCTCTAATCCCCCCACACACCTCAGGTACTTCTTTTTCCAGGAGGAATTTCTCTCTCAACGGCTCTGATCAGGCCATGCAGCCCTTTAAAAACGTGCCTCTGGTCCTTCTCCTCCACTACCACCAGCAGCTGCCTGTTCAACTAAGGATGGTTGACAGCCTGATTTCTCAGCACCACAAACCTTCTCACAATGCCTCCCACACACAGCCATGGAAGGAGATGGATGAGAAAGAGAGGCAGTATACGGTCACCATGATGACTGACCCCCTTTCCCTCTCCTTTCCCTGACCTTGTTTGTACGCTGAGTGCCTCCTGTCCCTACCATGCCTTGCCCCCCTCCCCCCACATATTTTGATATTTGCAATTTTGGCAGTTCTTCCATTGTGAGGGGGGCCTATGCCCCTAGCAAATGTGGAGGGCCAACCATACAGCTAAAACAAAGTACAGCTATTTGAAAAAAGAGTTTAAATACCACTAAATAAACAATTTATTTAATGATAGGGGAAACATAGGGAAAAAAGGATAAAAGCATAATACACCAGACTAAAAGACTCTTCTGCCACAGTAATAGTCCTTCCCGGGGTTTCTATTGTGTATCTGAAAAGACTAGAAAAATTGGCCTGTAACCTTACACAGGGAAGGAGCTACAGAACTATAAAGCAGTGATGTATTTAAGTCTTTTACTCCAAGTCCGAAGTCAACTCTGGCCCTTTCCTCACGGGGGGGGGCTGAAATGGTGCCGCGCACGCAGGGGCAGAGCTTACCCGCGAGCGGGTTGCTCCGTCCCTGTGGAGAGCGCGGATCCGCAGTTCTAAATGCCGCCAAATTTCGGCGGCGCTCGGTGGCACTCGGCGGTGCCCGAAATGGCGGCCGGCAGCTTCCGGCGGCGCTCCGCCAATCAGGACAGCGCGCCAGCCGGAAACCCGCCCCCGGGCAGATCTGCAAGGATGCACTACCGCATCTCTGCAGTTCTTCACCGGGGGCTGCCATGAGGCAGCGCGGGTGAGTTTTATAAAAACCATTTTTGAAGGTGGTTTTTATAAAACTCACAGCGCCACCTCTGGGGCTGCGCTAGAGCAGTTTGAGGTCTAGAGCCTCACTTTTTGTAACTGCGCTAGCGCACCCCCCAGTGAAGAAGACCTCCAAGAGAGGCCGCCCTAGCGTGGGCAATATGCCCGTGTGGAAATGGCCTCTGAAGTCTCTACTTTTAAGTCTCAAGTCCTTGAAGATGCTGTCAAGTCAAGTCCCAGGTCAAGTCTCAAGTCTGGAAGTCAACTTTATACCCCAACCAGAATTCCAGAATTATTGGACAGGGCTAAATATAGTCAGTTTTAACTATTTAAGGAGAATCGGGCCTCCACATTTGTGATTTTGCCATCTGCAGCCTCGAAAGTGGGGAATAGGATCCTTTTTACTCCCCATTACTGAAGCTTCAAAAGCTTCCTCCTCAAGCCTGTTGCCTAACACATTTGTTGTTCCCCTCCGAGAAATGCACCCTGCACTCTGGGGTGAGTCTTGTTTTCTGCTCTTAGGAAAAGTTTTAGAAGGCTCCTCCAATATGCGGCAGGGACGGACTGCTGAGCAGACCTCAAGCCTGCCTCAAGCTCATTGTCTGACCTGTTTGCTGTTCCCCTCTGAGAAATGCACCCACACTTTGGGCTTAAGATAGATTGCCATGCGTCCAGTAGGCAAAAAGAGATGGAGGTGTTGTTCAAAGTCATAAGGTTTCTAGATGAATGTGTTTTACTGAACCAAGGGAAGCAAGTCAGTCATTAAAAATATACAAGTCTCAAGTCGAGTCGAGTCAGTGCATCATTTATTGCCGAGTCCAGTCCAAGCTGAGTCACTGAAGTGACTTAAGTCGGAGTCTATCGACTCAAGTCTGCATCACTTCTATAAAGGCTGCATATCTAAGCCTCTGAAGAACCTACAGCAATAGTTCTTAACATTTTCTTTACCACAGACCATGTTTAAATATCTTTTGTTGCCACAGACCACTAGGAAACTGAAGGTAGTTTCTGGCTGTATGCTGGTAGCAAGAAATGCCACATGTTTTCTCTCAGCCACTGAGTGTCATTTACTTGCATGTTCTCACTGCATGCAGAAGTAGCAAGTGCTGAGTACATTTTTTTCTGCTATCGGACAGTTTCATAACATTTGAACAGTTTGAGATATTGTAAAGAAACTTTATACAAATGATGTCAGTTGCCAGCAAAAGACTCCTGCTCTTTGAGATCAATATATGACTGTTCATCTGCCTGCCTTCTTTTCTTTTCTAACTGTAAAAGCTCATTACATTTCTTCAAGACTTTTTGGAGCCTCTATGGGTTCATTGTGGGTTCATTGTGGGGGCCCTGGGGTCTGTGGCCCCCAGGTTAAGAACCACTGGCGTACAGTCTTATTTCTCAACTCAGAACTTATACCTATAAATATGACATACAGGTGTGTGTTTGTGGGTTGTTGCTGTTGCTTTTACTTTGTAAAGAAAGCATGGAAGTAGACATTCTCTGGCCCTCCACAAAATTCCAAGAACAAAACAGGATGATTGTGCACTAAAAGCCACATTTGGAAGCAATAAATTTGTTTAGAACTGCAGATTTACAATATCAAAAATTAAGCCCACCATAAACTTCAGGTAAAACATGTGTGAAAAGGGAGATAACTTCAAATGGCTTTGCCATTATTTCTTCTTCTTATGACCTGTCAGAGGGGGTATAGTAGGATCAGTCAAAAGTCTTCCATTATAGTAGAACTAGAGTCAGATATCATGGGTGAATCCACAAAGACCTAAAACTAGACTTGGATGAAACCTTTCTATTTTTAAAGGCACGTCTGTTGTCTCAGTGCAGTTGCAATTTTGTTCCTTCTTCATGCCTAAAATACAATCAGAATGCAAAATCAAATTGATAATCCCTGCTGGGAGCTGTCTGTCTATTTCTAAGCTGGCCTCAGGAGGTGATTCTGAAAATTCATTAGGCAAACCGGGATTCATCATATGAAAGCTTCAGTCTGCTTTATAGTTACATACACAACTCTGTTGATTTCCAATATGTTGTGGAACAAAAATGTTTATGCCTCTGGGACATACATGTGCTAAACTTTCTGAGAGGAGCAATCTTTCGAAGCAATTACTCTCTCTTCTCCTATTTAATTGCATTGTAGTTGCTAATAATACCCAGTCAGAAATGCTACTTACTTCCTTGTTTGTTAGTATCCATCTTCCTTCTTTAGGCTCAGTGAAAACTCTCAGAAATGTTTGATGGGGTGGGGGTGATAAAGTTTGGGCAATGCTCACAGACAGCCACCTGAAGTCAGGTGCCGTCTGTAAGGGAAACCCATCCCCTTTCCTGTCGGGGTTCAAGAACGGAAGCAGGGAGAGAGCAGTTTATTTAACAACATACCAGTCCAGGTGTCTAGCATTCTGGCTGAGCAATCTGACACCAAAGCAAATATACACCTTATCACTTATAGCATTTTTTGAAAATCTACTACACAACATCATACAGCATACAGCAAACCACAGGAGTATACTGGATATATTTTAGCAAATCATTAAACAGCTTTCATTAAGCCATAATGGAAAATTACAAAGCAAGCACCAAGAGAAAAGTATTCATGTTGAACCTTTCCTTTACATTTCAGATTGTTATTGTTATTAGTAGCAAATTAGCCAATGCTAGGGTCAAAGTATTCCAGAAATGCTTAATCTGCTTTTCCTTGTGTTTCCTACAGACTTAATAACACCGCAGCTTATAAAAATTTTCCCTTGTTGAAGATGTCTTTTCTTCACTATGGCTGATATTTACATTGGCCTTATGATCAACCTCTGGCCTTTCCACATCACATCACATCTCAGTGTTCCATATCGCTTAAAATTTTGCCCATTATCTTATAACACACACACACAACACATACACACACACAATTTGTAATGTATTCTTGGTCCTTATCTGTCTTTTCTCTACCTGGCGTTACTTTAGTTTGTGCCTGCAGGCTTGTGCTAAGATTGAATCAAGAAATAGGACAAATAATGGTTCTGACTGTGTGATAAAAGTGAGTGCTGAGTCATCCAGATCTGAAGGTCTTCAGAACCTTTTTCTGGGCTGTGCACTGACATGCCTTCATCATTTTACAACCTGCATTTCAGATCTGTTCAGTGCTGCTTTTTACTTGATTTCTTTGGCTGAGTTCATCCATTCAGCTGGTTTTCAGCAGGTCTTCCTGGATTACTTCCTCTTCCCATCCCACAGTCCTATTATTCTTATTTGACTGGAGAGTGGCCACTTATGCACCAGCAAAGAGGGCATGGATTTGCACAAAATTTGAGCATGTCTATCGAGATATGAGATATGAATGGGGGGGATGCTATCATATAAATGGAAATACAAGCTACCTTATTGCAGCAGTGAACACTGTGAGCAGATGACCTGCATGCCTGCTCAGTCTGTTCTCCAGCTGCTCATGAATGATGGGCTGGATCCTGCTGTTATGGGTCTCCCTCTTACAGTTATTTACCTTGCAGCTAGACTTGGGCCCTTTCCACACCTTACCTTTTTTCGGCACTGGGGTGCAGGGATCGCGCAAGCAGCCTCTAGCAAGAGGCTCTCACATCCCCGCTGCTTCAGCTCCACACAAGCTGCCTGCTCCCAAGTAGGCAGCGCAAGAGCCCTGCCTCTTCCTTCCACAGTGCAGCCTGGGAGTTTCTCAGGCTGCACTGGGGCAGGAAGCATGACCGCCATGGCTCCGGAGGCTCCACATACACGGCAAGTGCGCGCGGGACCCTGGAGCAATGTGCGATCACACACCATTTTTGGCTGAAAGCCGAAAATGAAAAAGTGCGTGAGCGGCACCTGCCCTACCCTGGAGCATCACACAATTGTGAGAGCATCGTGCAGATCACTCCTCACAATTGCGCGATGCTCAAGGAGCCGTTTCACACGGCAAATGCTGTGCGAAAAGGGCCTTGGACTAGACAGCCCTTAAAAGAGAAGACACTTTCAAAGAGAGAACTATCTTTTGACAGCCCTTGAAAGTGAGGAGCGTACTCTGTCAGTTTCACCAATTTTAAAACCTAGGCCTGAGTCTCAGCCCTTCTCCTCTGGGCATCAGGGTGAGTGCAAGAGCATTGTCTTGAACTATATCTGTCTGTCTATTTGTCCTTCTGTCTCTCTAGCTAGCTAGATATCTGTCACAGCCTGCTTTGGAATGGCTGCTTTAGACCTCCGGGGCTCTGCCTGGTCCCCCCTTTCCTTCCCACCTCGCTTCAGTAGGAAGGAGGTGTTCAAGTCGAGGAAACACTGAACTGCCGTTCTAGTCACCGCTTCAGAAGTTGTTGAATATAGAGCTTCAGGATTTCTGTTTTGTGGCTTTTCTGGCAACTCTAGGGGATCAGGAGCTTAGAAAATTTGGTTTGTACAACTATAACTTCCAGACTCCTCCAGCCAGCATGGCCATGGGCCTTGTTGACTGTTGAACTGTGGGGACTATAGTCCAAAAAAAATAATGTTTCTAAACTCTATTGTTCAACCAGTTTGGAACAATGCCTCAGTCAGTCTAATGGATTATAGCACATTAATTCACATAGGTTAATCTGAACAGGTTCCACTTCAAAATTACTGTTGACTCACTTCACCCTGGTTCATGTGCCACTTGAGGGAAATGGTAGTCCAAGAAAGACCTTCCCTTCAAGAGATCTAAGTAGGGGAAAATACTCCTGGCTAAACATTATCCCTTTGGAGCCATACTCCTTCCAATCCTTTGTACACTGAGAGAAATCTTCTGCAGTAATTCTTACTCAGACTGGTAAACTGTCCCTCCACATGTGAGAGAGGCCAAAATAGCTTCTTGATCTCAGGGGTGGGGGCTAGATGCATGGCCCTGGTTGTCTTGGCATTCATATTGACCACCTTTCACACAAGTAATGTCTTCATAAGACTAATAAGAGGCAAGGATCTGCAATGACTCATGCTAAAAAAAAAATCTATTATTATCAGAAATGTTTGGGATCAAAAGTGTTCCATATTTTGGATTTTTTTTTCAGATTTTGGAATACAGTGCCTTTTTGGAATAGCCTTACATCTCATTTGTTCACTGCTTATGTTGTGTATGAAATGCAAGCCTGGAAAGAGACTGAGGGTGCACAAAATGGTGGCAATGCAAGCACAGCACCTGGCACAAATCCAAACCTCCAGCCATTTCAGAGATCCTCAGTCTCTCTCTATTTGCCACCGGCTGCTTGCTCCCTCCTTCTGGGTGGTGGGTGCAGTGCTCCTGGTCATTTGTCTCTCAGATCCTCAGCCTCTCTCTTTGCCACCAGCCACCTGCTTCCACCTTCAAGGCAGAAGCTACAACACTCCTCAGATCTGTGAGACAAACAAGGAGGAGCGCTGAATTGCTGTCCCAAAGACAGAAGCAGGTGACTGGCAGCAAAAAGTTTCAAGTTTTGGAAGTTTTCAGATTACTGATTTAATACAGGCTCAACCTGTATTATTATTATTATTATTATTATTATTATTATTATTATTATTATTATTGATTAGTATTATCCCCCTATTTTCCAAGACTGGGACTAATAGCAGTTTACCCATTGAAAAGATTATAGTTAAAAATTTACAAAACCCACATTAAACTATTAACCATATTAAAAACATACACTCTAAAAAGATTTTTAAATCATTTATATAATTTAAAACAATAAAGGACACATAGCCCTTTGTTAAAAGCCATCACTTCTTTAAAAAGTCTTCATCTGCCAATGGAAAGATAGCAAGGAAAGGGTCATTCTAGCCTCCCTAGGGAGGGAGTTCCAAACTCTAGGGGCAGTCACTGAGAAGGCTCTCTCTGCATCCCCACCAGCCATACTTGTGATGGAGGTGGGACTGAAAGAATGGCCTCTCCCACAGATCTCAAGGCTCATATCAGAAGGTGCAGTCTGTCAGATAACATGGGACCTAAGCCACATAGTCAGTCATTTGATAAATGCAGTTACCTTGCGGTAATATGGCATCTTTTTGTTCTAGGAGGAACAGCATGGGACTTGCTCAGCTTAAGTTCCTGGAATCTCTGATTAAAAAATTCCAGACCACACAGCTGGTGAGGATCTTTGCCTGAAACCCTAGAGAGCTGCTGCTCTCAGAAAAGATGGTGTCAGCTTCACAGTTATTATTATTATTTTGGCCATAGTCTTTGGTCTGATAACTTTGTCACATTAAAAACTTGACATCTCCCTTTTCACCTTCAGCAAGTAATGAACCAGTAGAATGAAGAATGTAGCTATTAGGAAGTAAAACTACTCCAGTGGATGTAATTTTCATTCCAATAGGAAAAAAATCCATTTTGTGAGAGCAGAGGTGCCTGTAGCTACAACTTTCAGTATCTCAGTTCAGTCACTTCTTTCTTTCTTGTAATACATTAGAGAAATTCATGAAGAAAGCATGTGAAACACTTGACCATCTCTAAAGTCTTTTTTAAAAAGTTCAGCTGGATAGTGATAGATTTTTTTTCTTCTCTTACAGTTTTTTTCTGACAGACCAAAGATCAATGGATGCAGATGGAAAACTGTTTGGAAACTCTATTGCAGAATACTCCATTGTAGGCTTCCCTAAATGCTCAGTATAAAGAAATCATGTTTTGCTTCCCTATTACACTGAAGTTTCCATTGTCTATCAGCCTGTTTGCACGTAGTTTTTGAAAAGCCTTTCTGAGGACAAAGTAGTGCCCAGAGCACCTGCATTATTTCGTCTTTGTGAATGATTCAAAAGTCTTACTTGTTAGCGAGAAAGTGATTTCATTGGTATTTGGAAAAAAAACCATTTTGATGCCAAGACACTAGAATTTTTCAGACTGTAAGGCCCCTGATGGGTTAATTGAGCTCACTTGAACTATAGCTAGTTTTTTTGGGGGGGGGGGTACTTGTAAAATCAAGTATCATTTGTTCAGTTGGTTATTGTATATTGCACCTGTCTCTCAGTTTGGGACCCAAAGCAGCTTACAATGGAAGTTAAACCAGAGTACAGTTAAAACAAAGCACAACACAACGTGTGTATGTATTACAGAAGAAATGAGTGTGGTATAGTAGTTTGGATGTTGGATCAGGGCTCAAATTCCTGCTTGTTCAGGGAAACCCAGTGGCTGACTTTGGACAAGCAATTCTGTCTCAGCCTCTGGCAAACCCCCTCTGAACAAATCTTGCCAAGAAAACCCCATGATGGGTTTGCCTTAAGGGTCTCCATAGGTCAGAATGACTTGAAGGCCCACTGCCGCTGCCACCGCCACCACAACAGTCAACAATCGTTTTTGCACAGTTTGTATCTTGAGTCTTCTCTTGCCAGGAAATCCATATTTATATCTCCACTGTGTATGAGAGCTAGGATATTTAGGCCTTAATGCTGTTGGCAGTCCCAACTAAGTAGACCCACTGAATCAATTGTTGACTGACAAACACTTATATACATTCCAGTGTTTCAATGAACTTATTCTATCTGGGACTATGAATAGGATTCAAGACACAGCTTTCTTATTTTTGCTTCCTGCAGCTTCCTGAAGGGCTTTCCATTTTTTCCTAATTGCTCTGTTAATACAATCATATTTACTTTGCTATTTGATAAATATATCTTCATACAATTGGGTTTGTGTATGCATGTGTTATCGTGCAGAGCCCAGTTCTACACTCTGGCTGCTTGCTTATTAAATTCTGAATCTTATACTGGCTGAGGAATTTTAACAACAGAGGGTGCAGGATTTGCCTCTTATTGTAAAGGAGCTTCAGTGACGTCCTGTAAAGTTTCAGTTTCCCCTTCTCATCTTTGCAGGATTTTGTTAACCTTGGTTACTTTACCCTCGGGTGGGCCAGTAACTGGCTGTCACCCTTTGCAGTCAGTATTAATGAAAACACATGACTTATCTAGTTGCAGGAAAAACCTATTACACATTTCTATATTTCCCAAGGAGCTCCAGGAAAGCACACCTAAGTACAGTTTGCACATAACATAATGAGAGAAAATCTTTACCCCTTTGATGGTCCTTATCCATTTATCATGGCCAAATGTTAACAGCTGTCCACTGGCCCAGAAGGGTTCATTTGTATTAGTGACCTTTTTGGATACTTTTGCATTTGCCTTTGTACTTTGAGGGTAAGATATGAAGGCTGAAAATGGATGAAGGAGTCAGCTTTTCTCTATTGCTATCCTTCTTTTAGCAAGGTTAGTAGTCTGAGCTTTGGATTATGACTCTGGAAATGAAGGTTCGATTTTCCATTCAGCCATGGAAGCATACTGGGAAACCCACTGGTTGACTTTGAGCAAGTCACACTCTCAGCCTTAGAAGAAAGTAAAGGGGAAAACCCCTTTGAACAAATCTTGCCAAGAAAACCTTAGGGTCTCTATAGGTCAGAAATGACTTGAAGGCATGCAACAACGACAACAACAACAGCAAGAACCCTTCTTGCACAGTTCTTATAGCTATTAGAAGGAGATGGATCATACCTGCGCACTTTGCTTGTCTTTGTTTGCTTCTACACTATATAACCTTTGAGAGTCTGTCTTCCATCTGCCCCCTCTTGGGAGGATGTGAACCCCAACCCAGGTGCCCTATACGTCCAACAATAGGGAATTGATGTGATTGTTGGCCAAAGGGGATATGTCTGGGTAGAATTCATGTGGAGGGCAATTCTACTTTTGGCTGTGAGAACTGCTGGAATCTATCACCTATTGCAGCGGTTCTCAACCTGTGGGTCGCAACCCCTTTGGGGGTCACAGGGGTCGCCTGAGACCATCGGAAAATACGTATTTCCGATGGTCTTAGGCTCCATTCCCTCCTTGGTGGTGGTGCACAAGCGTGAGCCATGCACTCGCGTCCTCCTGCCCCTTTGAAGTACCTTACTAAAGAAAATGTTCTTGGCTTTGAGCGAGAGTGAGTTGGAAGGGCAATCTCCAACCAGCCACTCCGAGGCTCAAACAAAGCTAAAAACATCTAGTATAAGGAAGTCTGAGAAGGCAAGAATTAAAAAGAAGGTGAAAGGAAAATTACCTGGTAATGCAGTTAAGTCTGTTAAGGGCGGGGAAGGGCTCCCAACCGCTCCTTTAACTTCCGGTCGCCATGTTGAAGAGAGGCGTTCAGAAAGCAAGGGAGGGGGCTATGAGAGGAAGGAGCTCTCCTGACCAATCCAAGCTCGCCAGCAACACAGTCAATCACACTCAAGCATGCCAGCAGCCTCTGCCAGGAGAAATGGCAGCCTCTCAGTCAGCAGTTCCTTGCCCTTCTGTATGAGAGAATACAGTAGCGCGGGGCAACTTAGCATTGTGTATGGTGTCATTATTCACTAGGAGTCAAACTGCAATGCCTATGGAACGTAAAGAAGTAAGATTTTGAACCTCCTGTGTCCTCAATGTCTTCCCAGGGGAATGTGTCTGAGTGTAGTAGCGTTACCCTGTGAATTAGGGGTCCCGGAAGGGGCGCCCAAATAACCAGACAAACCAAACAAGGATGGGGAAATTAGCTGGAGCACTCTCTTAAGCTAGTGAGAGGCAGGGTAACTTAGCGGGAATCTTTTACCCTATGTATAAAAGTTCAGGTCAGTGAGCAGTCAGACAGTTTAAAATAGCAACAATGATATTTATTAACAAGCAGACAAATAGTTAGAAAACACAACCACACAGCTAACTAAGAAATAGGAAATGAGAGTTTTGGGGAAAATGGGTGATACGACACCTTTCTCATAGTCCTGAAGAAGCCAGAGATGCAAGTGAAGAAACTCAGCACGGTGGCCGAGGGGAGCTCGCCGGGAGATGCGGCAGCAAGGCTGGATAGCAGTCCAAAGGGCGGTCCGAGCAGTCCAAGGAACTCTCGGAACTGGGGGTTTTTATTAGGGAAAGAATGACCGTGGGCTAGTCTGGTCTGGGGTGAAAACAATGAGGTTTGGGCGAGAGACAATGTCTCCGAAAGGTCGGAATTTACATGATTGAGTTAAGGTCTGAATTGACAATAGTATAGCTGGTATGCAGATGCGGCTAGCTTGGCAATTGAGCATCTAGCTCGCCAGGGTGCCCGCTCGGGGCAGAGGTCTCTTTGTGTGAGCGCGCATACCTTAATTAAGGTGTTTGTTTCAGGAGGTCTCCTAAAGCAAATCTGGCAATTTCTGGCTTGCCTTGGTGTAAACAAGTATGAGTCAGCTTTAATAGCCATGCCAAGCTCAGTGCTTGTTCGGAGGCCTTACAAACACTTGGCTGGTGGCAAAACAGGGCCGAATTGTGATATCAAAATGATATCTAAGGTTTACCAAAGGCTAGGCCAGTTCACGGTGGTAACAGTAGGGAGGTGATAAGACAAATGATTGCTGAAGAAATGGAGGTGCATGTTAATAGGCAAACAATATTTGTGAAATGATTTCACAAAATACATAACAAGTTTAAAAAATGTATTGCAAGTTGGACAATTCATTGAATTTGAATGTAATGTCATTATTAAGCAGTCAACAAACTACTTCAATGAATCCTTCATTTTCACGTGATTTCCCTGATGATACAAAACTTATTCAAGCTGAATCAAATGATGCTGGTGTGTGTTTACCAAAAAAGTCTACCTGTAGGTCCAAAGTGACTAAAGTTGAGGAATCTGCTTTGTCACACTCTGAACAAATCAACTCTGAATCTGAAAGTGATGAGGAACCAGATTTGGCAGATACTCATGGGGATAATGACTCTAAATCAGATGGTTCTATTTCTGAGGAGGAGGATGCAGAAGATGATAATAAAGTGAGATTATTTTCCTCAGATTCTTTTAAAAATTTGCTGAAAAAGGTGTTGGTAACTCTGGGACTGGACAGTCTGGAGTGTGCCACTTCAGATATTGATAAAAACAAGAATGTTGCATCAATTGTAAGGAATAAACCTACAAAATCTAGTGTTATTCGCATGCCAGATTTATTTTTGGATTTAATTCAGTCTGAATGCAGTGAAACCAAATCTTCAAACTTTATATCATTTATGGTTGACTAAATATCAGATATTTACATTATGATTCATAACAGTAGCAAAATTACAGTTGCGAAGTAGCAATGAAAATAATTTTATGGTTGGGGTGTTACCTTGTGAATTGGGGGTCCCGGGAGGGGTGTCCAAACAAACACACAAACTAAACAAGATGGGGAAATTAGCTGGAGCACTCTCTTGGCTAACGAGAGGCAGGGTAACTTAGCGAGGATCTTTTACCCTGTGTATACAGCGTCGGGTCAGTGAACAGACAAAATAGTTCAAACTAGCAATAATATTTATTAAACAATTATTAAGAAAAGCACAAACACACTTGCTAACTAGAAATAGGAAATAGAGCTTTAGGGGAATGGGTGATACGTCACCAGTCTCGCAGTTCTGAAGGATCCAACGGAGGGCAGGAGGGCTCGGCGCTGCGGCTGAGGGGAGCTTGCAGAACGAAGAGGCAGCAAGGCAGGAGAGCAGTCCAAACTCAAGTCCGGGCGTTCCAGCGAGAGATCCAAAGAGCTCTCAGAACTGGGTATTTTTATAGGGGAAGGAATGACCATGGGCTAGTCTGGTCTTGGGTGAAAACAATGAGTTTTGGGCTGGAGACAATGTCTCTGAAAGATCAGAATTTACATGATTGAGTTATAGACCGAATTGACAATAGTATGACCAGTACATAGATGCAGCTAGCTCGGCAGTTGAGCACTTAGCTCGCCAGGGTGCCCTCTCAGGGCAGAGGTCTCTTTGTTTCAATACGCATCTGTAGTGAAGGTGTTTGTTTTGGGAGGTCCCCTAAAGCAGATCTGGCAGTTTCTGGCTTGCCTTGGTGCAAACAAGATAATAGCCATGCCTAGCTTCGCGCTTGTTCGGTGGCCTCACAAACACTTGGCTGGTGGCAGAGCAGGGCCAAATTGTGGTATCAAAATGATATCTAAAGGTTACCAAAGGCCAGGCCAGTTCACAGTGATAACAGAGGGTAACCACAACATGAGGAACTGTATTAAAGGGTCGCGGCATTATGAAGGTTGAGAACCACTGACCTATAGGGCTGGAATGCTTGTCTACTGTACATCACTTGCTTCATCATTTACCATCAATAAAGCTTATGCTATAGCAGCAATGTGCATCAGTGTCTGGCACTAGTAGAACTCTTGGAGAGACCTGGAACTGCACTCAGTTTCAAAACTAGACAACAGCTCAGCTCTTCACCTCTGAACCCACTTCACCAATGAGGGACCATACAGACCCAAACCTTCTGGCATTTTGGCATCCAAGCAGATTCATATCAGAACACTGATGAAATAATTTTTTCACTAACTAGCAAGATCTCTGAAGACTGTAATCAATGCACAAATGAGAGGTAACACAGATGCTTGGGGCATTATGTTGTCCCAAAGTAGCATCTCAAAAAATATCTGCAAACTGGCTGGAATGAAATGGAAACTTCAACTAAACACAAAAATGAAGATTTCTTTACACCCATTCAAGTAAAAAAGGCTCCCTACAGCAACAGAGGTTCTGACTCTTATGCACGGAAGTTTGCAAGAACAGTGACAGAAACCTAAGGGAGGAGGCACTTCTCAATAATTGTAAAGTGGGTAGGCGAATGATTGAACAGAGCTATGGTTTAGCTGCCATTAGGTCAAAGAGTGCCAGAATCTTGTGTCTTTGCAGGGAAAGGATCACCTTCATAGGACATTCACATAAGGCATTTGAGAATGTTGAAGTTCTGATAACTCTTAACAAGAAACCTTTAGCAATGAAACATCAGTGCCTTAAAAGGCAAGACCCTCACAGGCCCAGCTACTAAAGGACAGCATGATAATCTTAGACAGGATCTCAGAGCATAGTCTAAGGGCACATAGTGCAGCTACTTCGGTGATACTAGGCATGTCAAAATCCAGTCACCACCCAGATAGGCAACCAGCTGGAACTGCCTTAAGTCCATTATGAAAGAAAAGTGGGATGTATATGAATTTAATACAAAATAAAAACAGTAACTTGAAGGAATGCCTGGAAAAGGAGTTTTAATAATGGATTCTTACAACATTTCATGTAGAAAATTGATGTACTCTGCACTTGGTTTGGGTCATTTGACTGGGTCAGTTGGCTCCAGTGGAAAGCTTCACATCTGGAGTCATGTGGAAGTTCTCTCTGTGGTGTTGGATCTAGCCACAGGCCATGCTGGCTGTGATATTCTGGGATCTGTGGTCTGAAAAAGTAACTGTTCAGACTCTGATTGGATGTATTGCTCTTTGAGGGGGAAAAAGAGGGACTGGTTTTATAAAATGCAGCATAGAAAAATCAGGATATCTTTGGGCAATCATTAAAATACTTTTCCTGAACTGGTTATAGACAACATTGAGGAAAAAAGCCTTTGTGTAAAGGAGAGAATTCCTATAGGATAGAATTTCTAAAGGAGAAAGTTCCCACTTTTGCAAAGGTATTTCAACCTCTTATATATGAGACTAGTTCCACATATCTGTAAGTTATATTTATTTCTTTTTAAAAAAAATGCTAAGATGCACCAAAGCCTTTCCTAGCTTTGAAGACAATCCTTCTGAAATTGCTTATTTTTCAGATCACTGGAGAGGGATACAGCAAGGCCTTGGATCATTACAGAACATGACGATCCTTGAACTTCTCACTATATAATGAGTGACAACAGTACATAGAAAGAGCCCACACAAAAGTCAGCAAGGACAGTAACAAATATGACATCTGATCAAAAATGTTCCCTGGCTTCATGCTTATAAATTCATTTCAATTCAACTTGTGTGGGGGAGGGGTCTCTTCCTCACATCCAGTGATAAGTATCCATGGCTCCATATTCCCTCCCATGGGCATGACATACTAGTAAGCCTGAATCCTCCCACACCCTCAACAGCAATCTAACAAGCAAGAGTACCCTGTATGCCACTCTCTTTGCACTGATGTTTGCAGTGATCCCATCAACAGGCAATCAATGCAGAGAGAGAGAAACGATGGTGAAAAAACATACGAAGAGTTATACTGGTCAGATGAAAGCCATATCTAATCCAGCATCCTGTTCCCCTAATGGCCATCCAGATGAGTATGGGAAACCCATAGCAGAGCATGAATGCCACAGAACCCTCTTGCTCATATTCCCCAGCGAATAGTATTCAGAGGCACACTGCCTCTGGTACCAGGGTTGACAAAACAAAACTGATGACTTTTTGAAAATTATTTTTTTTAAAAAAAGAAGTCTGATTTCAATTTTTTAAAAAAACAACTAGTAAAAAGAAAGCCTGTATCAAGTTACCAGCATAGATGTTCATTATACAGCTTATTATATTATATGAATGTGCTAACAGCAGATTATGGATATGGGAGATAACATGAACAGTGCTTTTCTGCAGGTGTAGACATGCTCTCACTCACTTACTCACTCTGTCCCTCAGTCTCTAAAGCTTTCCCTCTCTCTAAGTGCAAAGACAAGGAAGATAAATGAGTAGAGAATTTGGGGAAATAGTGTAGATCTGAACAAAGAGGAAGAAGCTGTGTGTAAAGGTAGGGGATCCCTTTTTTTTTAATGAATTGAAAACAAATCTGAAAACAATTGCTTATTGCTTATCTAAACATTGCTTATCTTACATGTTTTTCGCATGCAGTTTCTTTTGCAAGAGGGCCCTTTGAGCGTCGCGTAAATGGGAGCGGCGGTCCGTATGACGCACTCCCATTTACGCGACGCTCATGAGCCTAATGCGAACTGCCCACTTCAAGCCGAAAATGGTGCACGGTCGCGCAAGGCTCCTGGGACCTGAGCACACTTACCTGCACTGTGGTACGTCATCCCAGGCGTGCCACTTGTGCTTCCACCCCCAGCCAGCTGCGGGACGAAGGAGCAGCGAAGAGAGCGCCTCGCGCAAGAACCTGCTTGCGCGGACGGCACCCCCCACCTCCACGATAAGGTAACATGCGGAAAAGGCCTTAGTCATGTACCTTCTTTGTTTATAATATTGCCTGATCAGACTTTTTCTTTCTCCTTCTTTTGTGAAGACTATGGTTTTTGCCTTGGTCATTTTCCATTTTGTTTATTGTAATCTTTTGACTGTTCTTCCATTCTCTCATCTTATTCCCCTGTTTTCTGCTCAACACTCGGCTACTATCAATGGCCCATCATTTTGATCTTGTCACTCCACCTTTGATATCCCTTCACTGATTGCCTGTTCATTTTAGTGTCCAGTAAAAACATCTTCTTTTAACTTTTAAAGGCCTATGTGACTTGGCTGTCCTCTATTTTTCTAAACTCATTTATTTTTACTGCCCTACTCCAGATCTTTGTTCTAAGAGTTCTAAGTCTTTCACCCAGCTAAGGATTTCCTTTCTTTGGCTCACCAACATCCTTTTTATCTTGCTGCTCCAGGGCATTGTCACCCTGAATACTAGTGGACTGCTCCTGCTCTCTTTGGCTATAATCGTATTGGTTAATCACAACTAGAGTAGGCCCACTTAATCAATTGTGGAATGATGAGTCAACACATAGGTAAATCCCATTGATTCAAAAGGTCTAATTTAGTCAGGAGTAGCAAGAGAATTCAGGCTGTTGTTTTTAAATCTCAGTTTAAAACATTTTTGTTTTCCAAAGATTTTGGAATTTGAGTTTAATTTAGTTTCATAATTTTGTATGTTTTGATTATATGTATTTGTTAGCCTATTTTGTTTTGTTTTAATGTATAGTATTGGTTTTTGTATTTCTGTTTGGATAGCTTTTTTACACTTGTATTGTACTGGTGTTACAGCTGTACTACTCCTAGTGCAAAATGTAGGAGCTGAATTGTTGGTCAGAACATTGTACAGAAACCACATAACACCAGTTTTGAAGGAATTGTACTAGCTGCCAATGTGTTTAAAATGCTTACTGATCACAATGAAAAGGCAGAACTGCTCAATACCTATTTTGCTTCAGGCTTTTCCCCCTAAAAGGACTGTGTGTTTCCATGCATCAGCAAAAACCTTGGTAAATAATCTAAGTTGCAAATTAAAATTGATGGAGAGTTAGTAAGGAATCACCTACCTAGTTAACCTACAGATGGCCAGATGAACTGCATCCCAGAATATTAAGGGAACTTGCTGATATACACAACAACTTGCCATTATTTCTGAGAAATTTTGGAGTACAGGTGAGGTGCCAGAGGACTGGAGATGAACAAACATTGCCCCTCTCTTCAAAACAAACAAACAAAAGGCAAAATAGGAAGAATAAGGAAACTACAGGCCAGTCAGCCTTATCTCAATACCAGGAAAATTATTGGAATAGATTCTACAGGAGTCTGTTTTCAAACATATTGATGACAATGCAGAGATTATTAAGAGCCAGCATGGGTTTGTCAAGAACCAAACTAATTTTTTTTCCAGAGAAGGGCAACAAGGATGATAAGAGATAAGGAGAACAAAATATATGAGAGAATGGAAGCAGCTGAGCATGTTCAGCTTAGTAAAGAGAACATTGAGCATTGACATGATTACACTCTCTAAATACCTCAACAGCTGCCACAAAGAAGAGGTGTCAGGCTTGTTCTCTGCTGCCTCAGAGGGTAGAACTAGGTCTAATGGCTTTAAGTTACAGGAAGGTGAATTTCAATTGAACCTTAGAAGGAACTTCTTGACAGAGTGGTTTCACAATGGAACCAACTGCCTAGAGAGGTGGTGGGGTTTCTTTCTCTGAATGTCTTCCAAAAGAGACTAATAGCTGCAAGCTGGGGATTCTCTAGCTGGAGATCCTCCACTAAGCAGAGAGTAAGACCTGATGACCCATAAGGCCCATTCCAACCCTACAATTCTGTGATTTCTGATGTGCTTATGATGACATTTCCCTAAATGGCTCAGCTTGAGGAAGCTGTGTTCCGTATATAGCCTGGCTGAGGATTGACACCAGTGAGAGTAAGCCACAATGGGAAAATGTGTGGGAGGGTCTTCTCTGCTGTGGCACCCAACTTGTGGGATGCCCATTGGAGGCCCATTGTTAATTCTAATTCTTTTTAATGGCTTTTTGTTAAAGCTTTTACAGTATAATGTCTTTATCAAACCATACATGCTCATAGTTTTAACCTGTTTTAACTTCTATGAAATTGTCATGCACAAGAGCCACCATGGTGTAGTGGTTTGAGTGTTGGACATAATGCACTTGTAAGATGTTACATCCAGGTGCAGCACACACTCCAGGGCAGCTACCAGCTTAATTGTAATTGGCTTATTATTTTTTTTTTTAAGGAAGATCAATTGGAATTCCCTCTGAATGCCACACTTATGACAAGAAGTTCTCCCCACACTACTAGTAGGTAATCTTAATGTGCACTTTATTCAGCATTAATCTGATGAGGCAGGACAATGATGTGGTCATTCAAGTGAAAGGGACAATCATACTCAAAGGAAAGTTCTTGAGACAGAACCTGGCTCATTGGGAAATTAACTAATTGAATAGCATTAGCTAAGTGATTTGAGTAATCTTGGGTTGGAATGCAAGTTATTTTTAGAATGGAGATGATCAGGGATTGGACTATGTTTTGTAAAATTTAAATTGTAATTTTTTTTTTACCTTTGCATGCCTACAAATAAATTAGCATCAGAAAACTGCTGGCTTCCTTTGTCCTTTTTCAGGTGTTTGGGTCTTTTGGTTTTTGGCAATGCCTAATTGGCCAGTCCAATAGAAAGGAAAGAAAGCACTGCCAATTTTACATTTTCTTTTTCATCAGAAATACATCACCTCTCTACACCTGCTCCATATTTTTTTTAAGTTCCTAAGACTTCCTTCATTTTCTTTTACAGCCCGCTATGGTTAAGGGGGAAATGAGGTAAGGCAGGCAAGTCTTTTATTAATTTTGTCTAATTTTGCTTTGAAATATCAACAATAGTTTTAACTCTGGAAATCTTGAAGCAACAGGTCAGCTTTTTCCCAGAGCTATTTCTGATAAGTTCACCTTAAGGTCACCATAAGTCAGAAATAAGTTGACAGCACACAAAAACAACAACAGCAACAACAATAACAATTTGTGGAGAAGTAGCATTGGTGTTAATTGCCATTAAATTGACTTTCACTTATGGTAACCCTATGAATGAGATACTTCCATTATCAAAGCCCTGTTAGATTGAGGGCTGTGGCTTCCTTGATTGAACGTATTAGCCTGTAACGTGGTCTTCCTCTTTTTCTACTGCCTTCCACCTTACAAGCATTACTGTCTTTTCTAATGAGTCATGGCTTCTCATGATACATCCAAAGTATAATAGTTTCATTTTAGTTGTACAGGCTTCTAGGGAGAGTTCAGACTTGATACCCTCCAATATTTCACAGATGAAAATTAGGACACATGTGGCCAAGGTACATCAGAGCACGGTCAAGATGGCAAGTTATTAATGAGAAAGAACACCCAAGCTGGAGAAGCTGTAGTAGTTTTCTCTTGCTTGAGTCTATTGTGGAGAACAAGATTCTGCCTCATCCTCTCCCTGCTGCTGAGCTGAGTGGAAACATCCACTCTAAATTCAATATGCAGCAAATGAAGTAAACTGAGGACAAAGGAAGAAGAAGAGATAGAAATGGGAAGACTTAAAAATCAGCTGAAAAGGGGGGACAACAGAGGATTAATCAGAACCGTCCCTACCAAATCTGGACAATTGGAGAGTATGACATTGCCAGATAATATGATGAGGCCAACGTACATACAGCATCACCACATACATCAACAAAGGCCATTTCTGCACTAGACTGTTATAGCGCTATGATTCCACTTTCTTTTTTTATATATAATAATTGTATTAAGTTTCTCAAAATAAAAAAAGTTTTTTAACTTGTAATTTTACATGCATTGTTTCTGATCTTCCATTCTGATCCGGACTTCACTGCCTGAAATTCACTCCACATTTTACATTTATATATGTATCATAGTACATTGTTCATTTCAATGTTTGAACATGCATTTCCCTCTCCCTTTCCCTGTTATGTTGCTGTTTTCCCACTATTATTTCCACAATCTAATACAGTCATTTCCACTTGACAGTCCCCAATTATTAGCTCTCAAAATCTCCACAAGACATCTAACAGTATATATCTGGCAATCTGAGTTGTTATAGTTGCTACATTCACTCATCTTCTCACCCTGGATCTCCTTATATAAAAGTTCTCTTTTTCCCGCTTATATCTGTGTCCTGTTCAATCCCCTTCCACCCTTTAACAATATCAAAATGTTACACTAATGACAATATGCCTATCCAAATGTAAGCTTAATGACATTGTCAAAATACATGCTGCTTCATCTGACTCGGAGCCCTTTAACTAAATCCCCTTTCATTTCCCCCTCCCATCTTGGACTTTACCGCCTGGGAAATTTTTATAGAAATTCACTGTATTATCAAAGTCACTTAAATTCCACGCCGTTCCGTCCATGGGAGTGGGGCTATTTTGCTTAAATGATATCTTCCACAGGCTCCCTAATCACAGTACCCCCATCTTCCCTTTGACAATATCACAATATCCATGTTAATGACAGCATATCGATCAAGTAAACAAGCTTAATTGACATTGCCAAAGAACATTACCACTTATCAAATTCAAAGCCCTGTGCGCAAACCCCTTCTATTCCCCCCTCCCATCTCAGACTTGCTGCCCGGAGATGGTTCTCTGTATTCTTATAGTCGCTTGAATTCCAAGCAGTTCTGTCCATGGGAGTGGAGTTGTTTTGCTTGAGTGACCTTCCAGCATGGGCTCAATAGTCTCAACAATCCAGACTCAAAAAAAAGCACTGGGAACAAATCTCATTCAACAGGAGCCAAAAAAGCAAAAGAAAAAAGAATAAGCACTGATCAATAATTGTTGCCTCCTCAAGTATTATTCGAAGATCAGAAATCCAGAGTCCAAAAGCCAAAACACCAATCATCTCAGATCCACCAACATAGTAAAATGGAGAAATAAAGAAAGTTCAATGTCCAGATGGGGATTCTTAAATCTTATAAAATCCAGTCTTATTCATCCAGTAGCAGCCATTTAATTGATTAATTATAAAGCAATCTCTGTTATAAGTCCAATTAACAAGTCAGCAATCTTTCTCACTTATAAGCTCAGTCCTTAAGAGAAAAGTGGAAAAGCCTCCTATTCTTCCTTTAAAATCAGCCACCCCTTTAAGATGAACTCTCAGCCATGACACATTTACATTCTGGGTCCCCATTCCTTCGCTCCTGCACACCGTTGCAAGCCAAAAATCCGCTGTGATATTTCCAAAGTGATGTCCAGAACAGGTTCATGCTATCTTTTTCTTGTTTCTTACTGTTTCTTGGTTAAAAGTCAACGGCGGCACTTGTGCCGCTCTGGTGACGATCCCGCTGGCTCCATCATGGTCCTTCGACCCCCTGGTGCTTTCGGCTCTCCCAGCCAGGTACAGCCAAATGCCAGTTGTGGAGTCCCCTTCGGACCACTTCCGCAGCCCTTAGTTGACAAAAGAGGTGGCTGGAATCCAGTGGGTGGCTGCCCGGAGCCGCGCCATTGCGCAGTTTCATTCCGAGCCACCACTAGCGCCCGTCATGCGACCGGAAGGTATGATTCCACTTTCAACATCCTATGGAATCCTGGGGTTTGCAGTTCTGGGAGAGGCTGGTCAGCCCCTCCCGAAACTGCAAACCTCAGGATTCCATAGGATGTTGAAAGTGGAATCATAGCGCTATAACAGTCTAGTGCGGAAATGGCCAAAGTCTTCCTCCAAGTTGGATGCAGCAAGTATGTAATGAGAATTACAAGAGCCATGATTGTACTCCAGTCACAATGAAAGCTCATATAATTTCCACTCATTGAAAACAAATCTAGTTTGTGATGTGTGTATGCAAGCCTTACAGAATTTGTCTGTTTAATTAATTTAAGTTTGGTACTTTTACTTGCTTAGAATCACTTATGTCCAGTATTGTGTATCCATCACTGGAAACCTGGGAAAGTACAGCTAACCAGGGCCATCTAGAGTCCTCCCAAATGAAAAACTTCAAAAAATATTTTTTCCCATAAGATGCCCCTGATTGCCACCTAGAAAGAGAAAGGACAGTTTTGCCTCATTTGGAAGGGGGGCAGACAAGCCCCAAAGGAGGCCTTTTTTCAATAGGAAGGGACTTGGAAGTTTACACATAAACTTCTGGGGAAAAGAGGCCTCTGCTGGAACTAAATTGCCTGGGGAGGACTGAAAACATAGTAAAATTGACCCCATGCACCCCAGGGAGCATTGGGTGGCATTTGGAGGGAGAAACATTCTTTTTTAATTTCAGGTGTGGAGGTACAGTGGGTGTTTGATAATCCAAGGTCCCCCAAGATAAATGTTCAACACCTTAAATGCCCCCCCACAATATTTGTCCCTTCTTGTTGTTGTTTGCTACATGGTCACCTACAGCTGTGCTCAGATCTTGCAAATTTGGGGCCAAGGCTTCCTTGATAGAATCAATCCTCCAGTAATGTTGTCTTCCTCTTTTCCTCCTATCTTCCACTTTACTGAGCATTGTTATATTTCCTAGTGAGTCACATCATCTCATGATATGTCCAAAGTACAACAACCTCAGTTTGGTCATTTTCAGTGATATTTCCAGCCTCTGCATTAGTGCAACTGAACCTTCTTGTCCTCGATTCCTCTTTGTGATAGAGTTTCCACCCAAAAGCAGGTTCAAGAGGTTCCCAGCCCTCTAGAATCAGTTTTGTGTATGGAGAGAGTTCACTCACCACTTCCAGTTCCCTTGATAAAAGCAGTTCTATCAACAGAATGATCTCACCAAATTGTAGCCAATATTTGTAAGGTGCAGCTACACACAGCTGGTACAGATAAAGCAAAACAGAGCTGACTCAGTAGCTGCCAGATCTCTTCATATGATTTTATGAGTTTACTGTAAGCATTATGGAAGCGCTATACTATTGCATGTAGTGATGAGTCAGAGAGAAAAGAGAGAGGGAGGGAGAGAGACGATAAAGGGGAAGGGAAGTTCAATAGAAATTACTGTCAAGACACTAAACTGACAAAAAGGCCCAAACTTGTTAACTTCACAGTAGCAGCTCCATTGATCTGGAGAGAAAAAAATATATTTAATTCCAGTCACTTTTGTAGGTTCTATTGATGTAACAAACTCCCTTCTTGTTTTGTGTCTCATCACCTACTGAGAAGCTGCATCTATCTTTAATAAAATAGTTTCAAGCCATACAAAAATATATTTACTGCTGTTTTGTTGTCAAAACAACTCTCAAAACAACAAGCAGCAGTTTACAGAGGGGCATTTAGAATTCTCAGCCCAAGAGCTCTTTGGCCCCACTACACTGCAAAGCCCAGAATTCCACAAGATGTTGAAAGTGGAATAATAGCAGTATAACAACGTAGAATGGAAAGGCCCTGCAACTTCCTTCTTTACTTATCAGCCCAAGTTCATTTTAGTGTTACACTGTCGCAAACATAAGCAAGAAAAACATGAAACTCCTTCCTATTTTGAAGTCTATGGAGACTAGAACATCATGTTTCTATTTTTCTCATGTTTGATCACTGTAAAATAGCTGATGAGTCACATCTGCCCTCTGTGGCCCATTTCTTTACAGAAATCTTCCAAGCAGAACAGTTATTACCTGTTATGTGCTCTGATCCAGCTCTGTTCCTACTTTATCACAACCTGTAGCAAAGCAGAGGATTCAGTTCAGCCTAGCCTCTCCATTTATTTCAGACTCTCCCTAGTCAACAAAGCTCTTGTATTCATGTTTAAGACATGTGTATAAAGTCCAGTATGCTTTGCTGAAGAGATCTGCTTCTTTGGATGGCAACTAGGCCCTAAACTGCAAGAACAAAGGCATGTGTTTAGAGATCTCTGTCCTTGCATTTTAGAATAACATACAGGACAATCCTAAACAAGAAAAGGGAAAAGGTCTGATACTTTTCCTGCTGCATCCCATGTCACACCAGCTCATGTTTGCCTGGGTAAAGACTGACTGGGACAGTGTCACCATGATTCTCATGCCAAACTGTATACCTTCACAATCCCCACCCACTATCCATTCACAGGGATGGGGGAAATTGGCTACACAAACTCTAGGGCTGGTTTAGCTGTGGCGTGGATCAGAGTCAAACCTGATGTGAGAAATGGATCAGCTTTGGATCCAACATATCAAAAGCCATTTCCTTTCCACTCCTTCAGCTTCCCAGAATGCCCTATTGCAGGGCTTTGCACTTTCTTTCAGTCCCACTACCTTCACAGATACGCAAGATAGGGCTTTCTCAGTGGCTGCCCCTAGGCTCTGGAACTCCCTCCACAAGGAACCTAGAACAGCTCTTTCTTTGCAGTTCTTCTATCAGCAGGCAAAGATATTTTGATTCCAACAGGATTTTGGAACTGACTTTTTAAAGGAAAGGGCTCAAAGAAGATGCTGTATTTTTTTTTAAAATGGTACTGTTTTTAACTGCTTTTTATCATTTTAAGTACATGTTTTCTATTAATTAAACGTTGTTATTAGTTTAATTCCATTTCAATGTTGGTCTTTTTCTGTATCTTTTTAATTATGTCATAGTAATTCTAACTTGGAATCTCCCTTGAGTTCCAATATTGGGGGAAAGCAAGGTATAAAGGAAGAGGAAGATAATGGCCATGGCCATGGCCACCTGGGCACTGTGGAGACGTCAGCCATGGCGGAGGTATCTCAGCTGGTATTCCTGAGGCCAGCAGCAAGCCACCAATTTACCATCCTAATTCATAGTCAGTTAAGCATCTATTCCTCTGACTTTGCTTACCAACAGCACCTGTAATGAACAACATATGGGAGTGGGGAAAGAAAGAGATGGAAGAAACTGCCAACAGGAGAGAATTTACTGCCCATTGTTTTAAAATTTTAGTTTACCTCCACATATGAACTGAAGAGACAATTTCTGATGCAACTGACAAACTAGGGATGAGTGGAAGCACATATTCATTTATTACAGAGCATGAAATTAATGTGTTATTTGCATTCCTTGGCCCTAGTTCTTCATGGTAACACATTTGCAAGAAACGTAATGAGGCCCACAAACATTCCTCCCTCTTAAATAACTAATGCCATTCCGTAAGAATGGGAGTTTCCTGGATTACTGATTGTGGGACAATCCTCCCTCACCCCAAACAACTTTCTCCTCTTTTTTAAAAACAACTTCTTACTTTTTTAAAAAAAATCCAAGCTATGTGCACACTGCTTCTCTAAAAGACTACAGGCACTCCTAGATACATCATAAAAGCTCTTTTGACATAATTTCTGTCAGGGTGCTTTTACAGAGCTACAATTGGAAACCTCAAGTGTGAGACTGAAAGGAATGTGCTCACCCCTTCAGGACATTGGGGTCAATAGGAATGATATGTCATCTCCTTCAGCTGTGTATCTCCTGTGAAACACTGCTCCTCACCTCTGACTCTGGTGTTCTCAGGGTTTGGAACATAGTCAAATCTGTTGTCATATCACAAATAACCAACCAAGCAATTACGTTTTGCAGAAATTGTATCTAGTTTCTATTTTCTCTGAAGATAAAAAGATTTCCTCCAAAAAAAATTTTTTATTACTTGTAGCTATACTAAAGACAACTATTTCAAGTAAATGGAAAGATGCAAACTACTTGAGCATCAGCAACTTGTGGGACAAAGTATAGCATGTTGAGCTTATGGGAAAAAATAACTATTACAACCAAGCTAAAAACTAGCAGAATTAATTTCAGCAGGGGTAAATGTAAGATATTACATCTAGGCAGGAAAAATGATATGTACAAATATAGGATGGGTGACATCTGGTTGGAAACAGTTACATGTGAGAAGGATCTGGGGGTATTAGTAGAGCACAAGTTAAGCATGAATCAACAGTGTGATGTGGCAGCCAAAAAGCCAATACAATTCTGGGTTGCATCAATAGGCATGTGGTGTCCAAATCAAGGGAAGTATTATGCCATTCTATTCTGCTTTAATTAGATCTCAGCTGGAATATCATGTCCAGTTCTATACACCACAGTTCAAGAAGGATATTGACAAGCTGGAACATGTTCAGAAAAGGGCAATGAAGATGATAAAAGGTCAGGAAACCTAGCCTTATGAGGAATGACTAAGGGTGCTGGTAATGTTTAGCTTGTGGAAAAGCAGAGTAAGAGATGATATGACCAACATCTTTGAAAAGCTGAAAGAATATCACACAGAAGATTGAACAAACTTGATTTATCATCTCCAGAGGCAAGAACATGAACCAATGGATTCAAATTACAAGAAAAGAGATTCCACCTAAACGTTAGAAAGAACTTCATGACTGTAATAGCAGTTCAGCAGTGGAATAGACTGCCTTGCAGGGGCGCCTCTCTGTCTTTTTAAGTGCAGGTTGGATAATCATCTTTCAGGAGTACTTTAGTTGTGTATTGCTTCTTGGCAGGAGGTTGGACTAGATGGCCCTTTTACTTCCTTCCAGCTCTAAGATTCTATGAAAAGTGTACAAGAAATGGGACAGGTTAATTCATTTTAGGAAATGTGGTTCCTATTTATCCAACTCATCAAGGAACATGAAGAACTTAGAGGTCCACCAGCAATGCACTCAACATTTTGGAGAAGTTTTTGTTCGGTATGGACAGATCTCAGAGGACATTCTGATGCAATATCTGCAACCGGGCTTGACTGGCCTGAAATAGAAATGGTATGAAAATGTTTAAGATTACTCATTATTAAAGTTCTGTTTCTTTTATTTCATTTTTCTGATTTTATTGATAATGAAAATGTACAAATTGAGTCAGACAACCTTGAGGCATCCACAAGTGGGCATGTGTATCTGACAATAAATTCAGTAACAGTACAACATCCTTTCTCAGCTTGTTGGAAGTGACTGTGTAGAATCCAGTAAAATGCTGCACTCATGGAGAGTCATGGGATAGAAAACAACCCATCTCCTACAACAATGACCCCAATGTGTGGTTTATTTGTTTGTTTTGATTTTCCTCACAACTCCTCTGTACTTACATTTTGCCCTCTTGGACGCATTGCAAGACCAAGATTAATGGGGAAGGTAGAACTGTAGCACTTGTTGATTGATGATGCCTTTTCTCCCAATTCACTGTCCTCATCTATTACAAGTGACATTTGTAAAAAACAAACATGATGTTGAATTCATTGGTTGCCACTTTTTTAAAAAAAAGAAACCTAGTGACAAGAGATCCATTTGTTCTCCCCAAAAGACTTTTGTTCCTTTAGTTCCATCATCACAAAGATGAATATTTCCCAAAAATATATTTCCTGCAGGAAGATAATATGTAATGACTATGGTGACTGCTAGGTGCTTGACCATTTTCCCATGCTTTTATTGTATATCCGTAATAATTTCTCCCTACTTCTGTTTCTTAGCCCAGTCAATTCTGTAATGAGTGCATTGATTCATTTACCCATCACCCAGTCTCACGAAGATGGAAGGAGAAAAAGACCCAAATTCCACAGAGTCTTTTACTTGTTATTCTTGTATTTTGTTGTGACTCGTGTTGGGCAAGGTGATTAAACTAGGAAAGTGTGGCTTTGACATGTTCCTCCTTGTCATAATATCAAAAGGTCCAGGCAGTGCCGTGAAAAGATAAGGCTGTAGAATGTGTCATCTCTCCATAACCTAAAGCAGCCCACCCGCCATGTATTCCAGCTTGGAGGGAAGTGTATACAATGCCAGTGCTTCCGAAATACAAGGACTGGATTCATAACAAATCTCAAAGACTTAGTTTCATTTCTGGGTACCCTGTAGGTATTTTTGGAGTTTTCCTGGCTTAACTACAGCTTGGATCTAGGGGAAGGTTCTGCCAACCCCCAGATCTCTTCAGATGACATAGGATCAACCCAACTGAATCTTGCAAAATCTGTTGTATCCCTTTGCAGAGTTAGCTAGCTCAGCCTTGCTTCCCTTTGTCCAGCTGTTCATAGCTTTCTGAATGCAGCTGAAATGTGCTCCAGCCTGCAGTTCCCATGAGAAGTTCTAGCACATAGGGAGAATAAGGCTAAACAAAATTTCTGGAGAGGTTTGAATTAGATAAAGAAGGTTAATTTCGTGCTCAGATCCATTCACCTTATAAAACACAGCATAACATAATGCTAAACTCCTTTTGAGAGATTAAAAAAAATTTCCTGTGAGTCAGCACCATATGGGAAAGATTTGCTGTTATCATGAATAATGGTGACTATGGATGGTACTTGTACCTTTAATCTGATAGATCAAAGTGTACATGTACAGTTTCATAGCATTCAATTACATAAAAAAAACCCAGCCTTTTTGCATTAACATTGTTGTCTTAAAGGCTTTCCATACTTACTCATGCTCAAGAAGAAAAAAAGATGTTTATAGCTCTTAAGGACCCACTGGCTGGTATTCAGTACTTCAGTAACAAGTTTGTAACTCAGAGTTATGGATCTGTAACTGTTACTCAAAACATGAGTGACTCGGGGACCCACCCATGATGTCAGTACCTCCATGTGAGAAAGGGAATTAATTAGCTCAATTTAGGAGGCCTGCGAGAGGGGGGTAAACTAATGAGATCATCCATCAATGTTTATGGGGTCCTCACAAGAAAGAACCAGCCTGAGATTCCAAAATAAACTGATATGTGTTATATTGAGGGAAATTCAGTCACACACACAAGATCCAAATAGTCATGCACTCATACAAGGCTAACGAAAGGAAAAGGGAGGAAAGTTTAAGAGAGAAAAATTCCAAGGTAAAATTGACAATATTTACCAATCCAGAAGAGTAATGAAGAAGCAGCAATGTGCTTAGACTTGCATTTAAGGGCAGTACACAACCGGCAATCAAAGTGGCAGAGAGAAGTTCAGCAACTGGTGAACTGCAAAGTAATGGTCAAAATGGAGGGTTTTTATACTCTATTTCCCTCCCTGAAGGGGTGTGAGTTAACTGCTTTCTGGAAGAATAAACAAAAGAGGTCTAGAAGGGACTGATTGTTTCAATATCTAGGATTGGTAATGTGACCGGGGAAGGTTTTGGTAGGAAATGTGCACAGCAGGGATGCTTGCCTGCTGCATCTGGGCAGTTTCTTTGACTATTGTTTTCTGAGGTCGGGCAGTTGAGAGGATTACCTTAGGGCCATTTAGCCAGATTTTCATGGCTAATCCACAGTGAATTTATGACCTGGCCATGCTGAGGTCACTTCTGATCTACTTTGGCACATCTTCCCAGTCAGCATCCCTTCTCCACATGGCCTTTCAGCCATAAGTGCATATAACTTAATTTCATGCCAATTAATATTTGCCAATTAGACCATATCAAAGCATGGGAGTGTACAGCTTCTAACATAACTGATTTGTATTCAGTTAGACTGCATAGTTTTATTGTAAGCCCACATAAATGCAACTTCAGCTCACCTTAAGAGCTAGTAACTGTATCGAGCGCTGAAGGGCCATTTAGCTTCCAGAGCACAAAGAGAATGACATTTACACTCCCCGCCTCTTAGTGAGTGAGGCTGTGACAGTCAGAAGCAGCTCCTTGTAACAACCTCACTCACTGGTAGGAGGTGATGGAAATGTCATCCTCTCTTGCTAACAGACTTCCTTAACCTGATCTGGCTGCTGGCTTTTAAGGTATGCTGGGAGGTTAAGATTTAGTTACATCACTGTAATTAAGTAGCCAATCTAGAATACTGGTGCATGTTTTTCACAGTTGCATTGTTTAGGCAAAATGAGTACAGTGTAATATCCTGTATTGTAGTATCCTATGGAGAAGCGTTGTGGGGAAAAGGTTTGAGTATTGCATTAGGATTCCAGGACACCAGAGTTGGAGTCTTTGTTCAGGCTGGGAAACCCACTGGGTGACCAGAAGTAAGTCACATCCTCTCAGCCATAGAGAAAAGCAATGGCAAACTTCATCTGAACAACTCTTGCCACGAAACATCTATGATAAATCAGTCAGTTGAAGGCACATAACAAGAAATAATATCCTATAGTGTGTTTAGTTCAAGCTTCACCACTGCCTTGGAGATGAAGAGCTATCAGTGACAGAGTGATGGCTGAATACTGGACCTAACTCCCAGATTTGTCTGGAATAGACACACAGAGTTCATGCAGCAGAAGCTTTCATGTAGTGGAATCTACCATACCATCCACATAGAATGACAGAAATCAAAGGAGTTTGTCTTTGCCGCTTCCCAAGCTATCTGGAGGACCAGCCATTTTTTAATTTTTTTATTATTATCATTTTATTTTATTTTATTTTTGCCAATGTGCCAGGGACCTTTACCGTATTGGTGCTCATTAACTATAATTATTTCTTTCCTTTCCTGGAAACTCACCAGGCACCGGCAGCCAATGGCTCGGGGACCAAAAGTGGAACCACTTTGAATACCGCTTATCTAGTTCACTACTGTCAGAGAGAAAGCATACCCCACTGAAAAGCCTTCTGAGATCCATAGCCTAAAATGATACCGGAAAATAACATTTTAAATAAAAACTACAAAACATTTTCCAGAAAGAAGCTGTACAAACTGATAAACTGGTCAAGAAATTTTAAGCCCAATAGAGTTTACCAGGGGGGAAAAAATCAAAATAGCAATGCCTACCAAACTGGTGAAAGATGCTCGTCAAAGTCGAACATCTACAAGTAAATCCCTTTCTCACCCTTCCTTTCTAAAAATTGCCATAGACAATCCTCATATCTACCTCTCTTAAACTGTCAAGTTTCAAATCTCATTCTTGGACTGGTTTCTCAGTGTAAACCTAACCCACAGCCTGAATTCTCATTATAATGGCAGAATGCATTAACCTTAACTTGTGGAAGTCCCTCTGACCTTATAACCTATTAAAAACATGCTTATTTATGTAAGCCTTCTTTGTCAGGTCTGACATAATATCCATTTCCTGGACCTCACAAAGAGGTTATGTTAAATGTGTGTACTGTGTATTCATGTCAATGTTTTAGCACTGTATATTGCTTTGATGCTTTTTTATCTAGTGGAGTATAAATAATTGTTAACGAAGCAATATATAAAGAACCTTTTTCTTCCATCATATTTCTTCAGCCAGTCTATCAGATTTATTTTTCTTCCTCTTTATTTTTAATTTTTTGTTGGATGTCTTCTCTCTTCTTCCACAACTTGAATTCCTCCAGGCAGGCTCCTTGCTCAAGCATCACATGCTGCTTGGCCTGCAACAGAGAGCACAGATGTGACTTGTTACTAAAATCTGCCAGTATCTTATTGTGAGTGCAGGAGCCCCTGAATGACAGCATTTAGTAGATCCAAAAGTAATTTTAAGACAGGAGAAATTGAATCTCCAGCCAGTGTGAAAGCTGCTATAATAATAATATGTCTATTGACCTTCCCAAAATATAGCAGAAGAGGGAAACATCAGGCCTATGGGTTGAATCTACCCCTCCTTCCAATCTGGCTTTCTGGGGTTTCCAAATCCTCATTTTCCATGAACTACCATAATTAACATATTTTGATCAGGTTTTCCCCATTCTAAACATTTGAAATGCCTCTCTTAACATTCAGCTACTGATAGCAAGAGCTTTAAACTAAAATATGTTGGTAATCTTATCTCATCTTTGGCAATGGCACCACACACCGCCGGAATTTGGCACTTAAACAGAAGAATTTCCCCACCTCTGTTCTATACAACTGACCTGCATGAGCAAGCAGAAAGATCATGAGCAATTCATTGATCTACATAGTCATTAAATACTAAAATCAGAATCATCCATGCCATAGTTTTTCCTGATGTCTACCAAAGGTTGAAAAGGCTGGACAGTGGCCCTTTCCACACGGGGGACGGGGGAACGGGGCAGCGCACGCAGGGACGGATCTTACCTGAAAACGGGTTGCTCCGTCCCTGCGGGGAGCGCGCGTTCGCCGCTCCACACGCTGGCGAGTTTTGGCGGCGTTCGGCAGCGCCCAAAATGGCGGCCGGTGACTTCCGGTGGCGCTCCGCCAATCAGGGCAGCGCGCCAGCCGGAAGCCCGCCCCCAGGCAGCTCTGCAGGGACGCGCTAGCGCGTCCCTGCAGCTTCACACAGGGCGCTGCAACGGGTTAGCGCGCTCGCATTTCGTAAAAACCACATAAAATGTGGTTTTTAAAAAACGCGCTGCACTACCCCTTGCGGCCGTGCTAGCGCGGTTTGAGGTGTGGAACCTCCACTATTCAAACCGCTCTAGCACGCTCCACGGTGTGGACGACCTCTGGATGAGGTTGCCCTAAGCCGTTTTTTTTACCCCGTGTGGAAAGGGCCAGTGAGGAAAGCTGACAGGAGGAAAATCAACTCATTTGAAATGTGGTGCCAGGAAAGATTTCTACAGAAACTATACACTGCTCAAAAGATAAATGAATGGGTCTTAAAGCAAGCCTAAACTGTCACTAGAAGCAAAAATGACTAAGCTCAGGCTGTCATACTTTGGACATATCATGAGACTACATGACTCATTGGAGATGGCGATAACGCTTGGTAAAATGGAAAGGAATAGAAAAAGAGGAAGACCCCACTACAGGTAGACTGACTTTGGTCAAGGAAGCCACAGCTCTGAGTTTTCAGGAACTGAGTAGGGCAGCTGATGGCGAGGAATCTTGGAGGTCTCTTGTTGCAAAATGTCAAAGTTAAAATGATGGCCAATAAAAGCATTAATGATGGGGAAGGACATACGGAAGTTCAGTGCCAACCCATTACTTGTGTGCAGAAGGGCTCAGGCTCTGTTCCTGACATCTGTTTCCTCCATGAGAATCCATGACAGTTTCACCTACAGTTTTAGTTTCCTCCATGCCAGATATCAAATAGCACCTTGGACTATTTATTTACTTTTTAAAATATTTATATCCAACCCAGGGGAAAGGATGCAATACAATAAAATCAGTTTAAACAGTATTTAAAAAACAACCAACATAAAACAGAAAAAAAAATTAAACAAACTAAATGCATGCATTTGAATTCCTGTGGAATTCTGGGGTTTGGAGTTTACTGAGGCCCAAGAGCTCTCTGGCTAGGAATTCTAAATGCCTCTCCCTAAACTACAACCCCCAGAATTCCACAGGATGTTGAAAGTGGAATGATAGCACTATCACAGTGTAGTGAAGAAATGGCCCTAGTCTCTTCACAAATGGCCAGGCTTAATTTCACCACCCGTCATAGCTCTTACAGTTCTGGAATGTAAAGCACCCAAGCTTCAAAGCATGAGTGGCAAAAAGAAAAAAGTCTAAGCCACCTAAGCTTGTCTGCCCCAAGACAAACTATTAGTGAATCTCTTAAGGAGGATACTCACTTGGTGTGAAATTAATGTTTTACAGAAGGGCTTATCTTTTGTCTCTATGTCCACACACAATTCATTTAAATCCACTGTTGACGAACAAGATTTATACAGGAATATAAAGATCAACAATTATTTTAAGAGAACCAAAATACTCCTTCTCCATAAGAGATCTATTACATTGAACTAGATCAGCTTTAAATCCACACTGTAATTATTCTAAAATTAAAGTATTTGAAAAATTAGTTGCTCATGATCTTCGGGATCTAAAAATGAGGGAAATCTATGCTTGGCGCAATGTGAACAAGATGAAAACTCAAGTGTAAACAAGGAAAGTATACAAAAATGTGATCTGTTTAAGTCTGTCAATGGGGATGGACCAAGATTTATTACAGTAATGCTATCCCTGAGTGCCTTACAGAAGCTTACAGACAGCTGAATAATACTAACCATTACCTATTACTAATCATTACCTCCAAGACAGAACTAAGGCCCTTTTCGCATGGCATTTTGGAAGCGAAAGGGCCCCTTGAGTGTTGCGTAAATGTGAGGAGTGGTCTGCATGACGCACTTACATTTACGCGACGCTCAAGAGCCTGACGCGAAGCGGGCACGGATTTTTTCATTTTCGGCTTCAAGCCGAAAATGCTCCGCACTCACACATCACTCAGGGGCCTGGGGCATACTCACCTGCGGTGAGAAGCCTCCTGAGCCACGCCGGTCACGCTTCCTGCCCCAGCGCAGCCTCCAACTCCCAGGCTGCACTACGGAAGGAAGGGGCGGGGTGAAGGAAGGACCCGCAACCCGCCCCTTCCTTCACGCGAGCAGGAAGGAGCTGCGGAGCTGAAGCAAGAGGCTTGCGAGAGCGTTCCTGCCAAGCCTTCTCACGCGGAAACCCCAACCCAGAAGCGTTAAAAGGTAAGGTGCGGAAAGAGCCTAATTCTACTGCACAAGTTAAAAATGCGACAGTCAGTGTACTGGTTAAGACAGTTGCATGATTTTCTGCTGGAGTCTCATGATAGGAAACTAAGGCTCTCCGTTCTCTTCAAAATATACAAATGAACTTTCCATGTTGCTGGAAGACCTATTATTTGAGAGTGTCACTCAACACTGAAACCCATACCTATATATGTTGGTAGTTTTCTCAAACTTTTTGTAAATACTATTTTATTATATACAGTGGCAGAGCTTAGAGTGTGTGGAGGGGGGCTGGAGGGGGGCGGAGCTAAAGTGTGGCTGCTAAAGTGAGGGCGTGGCTGCAATGCATGAGGGCATGGCTAGGGTGCACGAGGGCATGGCTACAGGCTGGGACGCCCCCAAAACATTGCTGCCTGGGGTGAACTGCCCCCCACACCCCTGTCCCTACACAATTGATTATATACTAAAGAGATTAACGATATTACCTACTTTTTTACTAACTTGAACATTCCTGTGGACCTACGTGATGTCTGGCTGCAATTATAAAAGTAACGAAAGGTACTGTTGCACAACAAAAAGAATGAAATTTCCTCTTGGGAATTTTCATTAACAGAAAAACAAATTATTTAACAGTTACTGCTTATTTGTAACTAGTTATTGTCACATTCTCCCCCCCCCTCAAAAGTAATAGCAATCTAACTCCCCATATTTGGAAAAGCTGCCAATGTGACAGGCAGAATAGTCCTTAGTAATTATTATATTAAAAATGGACTTCATAAAGTACTGGTATCTCCTTTCATCATGGAAACTGTATCATAAAGTTTGTGCTGGTGTAACAAAAAAAAGATTTCTTATTGTTTGTTTGTGTATGTGTGAGTGCACACACATGCAAAAAAAAAAGGAAATAAAGAGCAAGCATACGGTGACTTCTGTAACTGGCAAAGCATGAGCCCAAGAGACAGGATACAAATAAACTTCTCCTTCTCTATCTTTATAGTTTCTTTTGACAGTGGAAGCTTTAGCTGCCTGGAGACCAAATGGCCAAATAAGTTCAAACAGGTCCTGGAAACTCCTCCTTCATTCAGTTAACATAAAGCTCCAAGTACAACCATTAGCTCTTGAGTTCTTTGGGAGCACAGCTATCTTCTGCAATTCAGTCAGAGAAACTGAAAAGAAAAAGCTATTACACTGAGTATACTTCAGACCATCCTTAAACATATCACAGATGAAAAACACAGTGCTGTGTTTTTAAAAAGCAACAGAAATATCACACAGGCACTGTAGAGCTATAGTTCCCATTTGATGCTGCCTGTGCTTTTAGTATCAGCACCAAAGCATTACTTTTCTGCCACCAGTCAATGAGACTGATAGGCACTACGGACGGGATCTTTTCAACAGCAGCTCCTACTCCCTCCCAAGGGATGTCCAGAGGGCCCCACAACCATAGCCTTAAGTTTTGAAAATCTGTTTTGAATGCCTTTTACCTGAGGTGTTGTATTAGTCACATCTGCCATTTTCTTTTTATGCTGGCTTAATTGTATTTTAATGTACTGTGGAGTCTCTATTTTTTGAATGTTGAAGTGTTCTTGATCAGAGTTCTGTATCATGGTCTGATCTCATCCCCAAACCACCCAGAAATGTCATTCACCCATGCTCTAAACACCGGCAAAATGGACCTCCTTCCCCGCCCCGTATAGATGATGCTGGCAAAGTAGGTTGAAGACGGAGTTATGACCAGGGCAATAGTGCCAAAATCATGACTAAGGCCATTTCCACACTACACTGTTATACTGCCATTATTCCACTTTTAACATCGTATGGAATCCTGGGGTTTGAAGTTTAGGGGAGAGCATTTAGAATTCTCAGTCAGGGAGCTCTTTGGCCTCAGTAAACTATAAGCTCCAGAATTCTACAGGATGTTGAAAGTGGAATAATAGCACTATAACAATGTAGTGCAGAAATGGTCTTAGTAGTGAATGTGAATATGAAACAGTTACCTAAATTTGTTTATCCATAACCGTTTGGCATTCACAATTGTTACTTGGTCATGATTGTGACACTATTGCCACAATCGTAACCCCCTCTCCCATTTAAGTTACTGATCATCAACTGCATTGGGAGAAAGACATCCATTCTGCCACCAATTGGAGCATGGGTGAATGATGTTTTTGTCAGGTTTGGAGGGATTGGGCAAGAAAAGCTACTTAGCAGCTGATAACAGAATTCCAGCCAACATCTTTATATTCTCTTTCTCCCACATAGTTCAAAGGCTATGAGACCTAGCCACCTGAAACTTAGCATGCATATCAAGAAGACTCTTGGGTCATGTATCTTGGAGTTATTCTGTTTTTTTAAGTGGATCAATTAATTTTAGTTAATTAAATTCTGTCTGCAGCCTGTATCACTATCTTTAGATACCAGTAATTCTAAAGAAAGAAAGATTGGAGGTAGGCCTCAGACAACTCCAGCATTACTTCCTTCTGCAGGCATCCAAACTTTTCAAACTGCTCAGAGAAACAGAAGGTAAAGAGCAGAGTTGCTACATGTCCCTTATTCTAAAAGTTGTCCCATATTTGAAGCCCAGAAAGCTTGTGACATATAGTGGTGGCAGGTGTCCCTTCCTATAAGGGATATCACCTATTTCAGGGCTAGAAAGGTTTTCCTTTTGTACAAGCTGAACGAGATGCCAAAAAGATCTGCATTTTTGGGGGTGTGGTCCTCCATCAGAACAGAAACATATGCATCATGTAATTTATTAATGTGGACAATGTGCTACTTTAATTGAGAAATATGTAGCTAGGTTAACTTAAATTGATACTTTCTTCATTAATAGTTACTTTTTGATTGCCAATCTTGCATGTCATGAATGTTGACTGTCACATATTGCTGTTGTGAAAATCTGATCACATAAATAGAAAGGGTTATGTCTCCTGCCTAGTGAGGAGAGAGTGACCAAAGAGAGTGAGAAGAGGGTAAAGGAAAAAAAAAATTCAAGGAAAAAGAGAGTGGCAGGTGATAGGGGACAAAAAGAACAGAAAGAAAATGCATAAGAGAAGAGACTAAAAGATTTCTAACCCATGTAAATTTGACTAACCCTGCTAGTCAATAACAACAATAACATAAAACACATTGTCTGCCTGTCTTCCACCAGTATCACTGCAGTCCTTTGAAAGCTATGTACCTGAGACATAGTTGTAATGGCTACAGCCAGAAACCACCTCTGGGGGAAAAGAAAATTCTGCCTTCTTCTACAATCTGGTCTTAGGTTATCAAGCTGATGCATCAATTATAATTGTCTTTGTTCTTACACCTACTGCCATGAAGTTGGGGACAGGAGAATTTCTAAGGATATAATACAATGGTAGTAAGATTCTACTGCCCTAAATCAGCAGCTATATCTTCTCCACAAGAAGGCAGGAGGCATGCCCATGGGTCCCATATCCATGCTGTACACAGACTGGACAGTGTACATCCAAATTTGACAGTTCCATAAAGTTTTCTAACGTGTGCAGATACATTTGCTAGTAATATTATATTATTGTATTTTTATATTCATACTTTCATTGTTCTTGTTGTTCACTATTTTGGTTGGACTTGAAGCAGAATGAAAACTTAAATATTTGAATAACCTTTAGATTTTATTATAAATATTGGCTGGCATTCAGTATTGCAGTTTGGGATTCATAATCTAGAGTTACAGATCCATAACCATCCCACACTCACTATATAACTACATAAATCCACCCCCCCAACCTACCTTAAGAGCCAGCAGCAGGATCAGGTGATGGACTTCTAGTAAGCTGCTGATTGGAGTGCAAGGAAGAGGATGTTTCAATACCCTTCTCGCTAGTAAGCAAGGCTATCAGAAGCAGGACACTTGTCACAACTCCTTGTTGCAGCCTCACTTGCTGGCAGGGGGGTTGGAAACATCATGCTTAATGCACCTCAATCAGCAGCTCAACAGACCTCTAACAGACCTCCAGCAGCTGGCCTTTGAGGCAGGTTTGGGGGTGTCAGGCCAGGACAAGTTACTCAGCTACACATACATAACTAAATGGCTGATAGAGAACATTGGCAGTCACTTTCAAATAAATTAAATGGATAATCACATCCTCTTTCTGAAGCCTATCACTTTTCTATTACTTTGTGAGAAACGCATTTTCGAAAGCTCACCCATATTTCACCCCTTGGGAGAAGCAGCTATCAAGAGTGAACTTACATGCATATCACTGTAATTATCATATACTCCTACCATTTCTCTACTGTTTTCCCTAGGTTCAATTTTATTTTGTCCTCTTATACTCCATAAAGTATGCAAAGCAATTTTGGTTATTTAGGAAGCACCAATTGTTATTATTGAAAGTTTGGAAAAGTTAATCTTTGGACTATACCTGTAAGCATATCCCACCAGCATGAACCATAGCCATGCTGTTATCACTGTGAACTGGCCTTTGTAAACTTTAGATATCATTTTTGATATCACAATTCGGCCCTGTTCTGCCACCCTCAGCCACGTGTTTGTGAGGCCTCTGAACAAGCACCGAGCTAGGCATGGCTATTAAACACTGACTCATACTTGTTTACACCAAGGCAAGCCAGAAACTGCCAGATCTGCTTTAGGAGACCTCCTAAGGCAAACACCTTCATTAAGGATGCACGCTATAACAAAGAGACCTCTGCCCCGAGTGGGCACCCTGGCGAGCTGAGAGCTCAACTGCCAAGCTAGCCGCATCTGCATACCGGCTATACTATTGTCAATTCGGACCTTAACTCAATCATGTAAATTCTGACCTTTCGGAGACATTGTCTCAAGCCCAAACCTCATTGTTTTCGCCCAAGACTAGACTAGCCCACGGTCATTCTTTCCCTAATAAAAACCCCCAGTTCCGAGAGTTCCTCGGATCGCTCTAGACTTCCATCCAGCCTTGCTGCCATTCTGTTCAGTGAATTCCCCTCGGCCGCCATGCCAAGCTTCCTCTCTTCAATTGGATTTCTCCAGGACTACGAGAAAGGTGTCATATCACCCATTTTCCCCCAAAACTCATTTCCTATTTCTAGCTAGCTGTGTGGTTGTGTTTTCTTAACAATTTGTCTGCTTGTTAATAAATATCATTATTGCTATTTTAATTGTTTGACTGTTCGCTGACCTGAACCTGTATACACAGGGTAAAAGATTCCCGCTAAGTTACCCTACCTCTCGCTAGCTTAAGAGAGTGCTCCAGCTAATTTCCCCATCTTTGCTTGGTTTGATTTGGTTATTTGGGCGCCCCTCCCGGGACCCCCAATTCACAGGGTAACAATGCCAACTGGAAGACTGAGGGAGCTATAGTCCAACAAAGTAACTTTTCCTGATCTCTTATACAGGATTTCTTACACAGAAATCCTGTGTAAGGATCTTACACAGATCTCTTACACAGGATTTCTCTAACAGTTAGCCCTGATTCTTCAGCTTTATGTTTTTATGTATTTGAGGACTTTTTATTGGCTACACTATGTGTGGCTACCATTTTGTTGGTGTTTTGCACACATTTTAGTTTTCTTCTGCATCTGGTTGTACGTTTTCAGCCATTGCTGAATATTCATGTTTGGTTCACAGTTATTCAAGTCAAGGCATATCAAGCTATCTGATGTTGTGGACCAGTAGAAGTTTCTTCTCAGTGTGCCTGAAACCATCGCCATCTTGATTACAACTGTTTTCTTCTTTCCTGGAAACTCATGGACCAGCAGCAGGTCACAGCCCAGCATCAGTCCACAGCCCATCATGTTGAGTAGCTCTGATGTAAACAGAGTTCCACATGTGAAACCACCGCACACTGCACATGAAGCTGCACATAATACATAGCTATTCATCAGTGGTTTCCATGAACCTCTTCTTTCACTAACATTGCTGAAAGATCCTCACCTATTGCACCATGGGGCAATGAGCAGGGATATGACAAGATGCACAACTGGTTGTACAATGCTGCCAATTAGGAAAAGGTGGTGCCCTCTGACTACCACTTAACTATGCAGATTTACACAATGCAAGCACAATGTAAGACCTCACCCTGCATTTGGTGAAATAATTTTATCTGTGTTTTAATATTATAAACCATGTCAAGATTGTTTCCAAAAGCAAGCAGCATAAATAAATACAAAGACTGGAATCCTGTTGGGACGTTGTATCTTCTAAGTGGATGTATGTCTGCATGGATTAGAATTATGTAGTTGTACAACATCTGTAGCCAGTAGAGGGCTGCTGTTATGTTATTATGTTAGCACAGCCAGCAAAATGCCCAGTGCACATCAGTGCTCAATGCACATCACATCAGAATTGATGTATATTTTATCAGTCCTCATGCACATTGCATCAGTCTTAATAAGCATCACATTGATCCCCCTGAGCATCGGGCACCAATGTGCATTGGGCACTCTTACCAACACCATATTACACATTTTTGCAATTCAGTAAGTGAGGCCACTTCTGCACTAGACTATTATAGTGCTATTATTCCACTTTCAACATCCTATGGAATCCTGGGGTTTGCAGTTTAGGGACTCAAAGGCCCCTCCCTAAACTGCAAACCCCAGGATTCTTAGCACCTCTGCTATTTAGCTAAGTATATACACAGTTAGACTACATAAAAGGTCATATAGGATTCTGGCAAATTATAACAAAGAAAGCGCCATGCACATTGATGACACTATTTTAAAAAAGCAGCAATAGATTCTTTGTCCAGGTACTTAAAACCATAAATACTTACTGCTTCATTAAGATTCCCGAACAGTGTTATTGGAATTAAGAATAAGCTTTTCAAACTCAGGCTTGAGGATCAAAGCAAAATACACTACAAGACCTTGCTTCCTCAGGTAGCTAATTAATAACATGGTAAAATCTGTGATGCTAGATAAAAGTGGAGCTCCTTCCAAGATGACCTTGAGCTACAGGAGGTGCAGTTTCATGCTGCTCAACCTGCCATGGAAATCCAGAGTTTACAAGGAAACTTGCTGTGCAGGGAATTGTCAGGTTTAGTCTGGTAGAGAGAAGTCTTGACAAACTGGCGAAGGCTTCCAGGTGTTCTTGTTCCTCTTGCATCAGGCATGTTAGAAGCCCTGCAGAAGCAAGAGACAAGATGTTATCTAGAAATCAGTCCATACCAGAGGTGGAAATCACATGGCCCTCCAGTAGCCATACTCAGCACAATCAGTTATGAGTAATGCTGGGAGCTGCAATCCAACAAATTCTGGAGGGATGCATAATTCCCAGCTCTTTCTGCTCTAGCAACACACTTTCTGCTAGAGTAAAACCCCTTTTAATTCCTCCACAAGAAGCCAGTAATTCTGCCCAAACGATAACTCTTGCTGCTACTGACTGGAAGCAAACCTACAGTGCTATTACGAAAACTGTGAAATCAAATAGGTACAATAATTTCATCAATAATTTTAAGACACATCAGTTTTTCATTGCCTTAGGAAGAGATTTGCTGTCGACTATCCATTTTACAGGGTGACATTCAATAATATTTTGAAAATAATGGATTGTGGATCCAGATTTCTGTATCATTTTCATGTCTTTTCAAGCATTCCCCCCAGTCCCTAATTCTATGAGCATTTACTGATAACTTACGAGCTGGTACATTATAGTGGAAGGAGCCAATTCTCACATTCAGAAAAGGCCAATGGTACAGAAGGATCCAACAACTATTCATTCCAGGGCCTAAAAGTAGTTCACTGAGAAGGTTGCCACCTCATACCCTCCAACATTTCACAGATGAAAACTCAGCCAGGCAACATCAGAGTGTGGTCAAGATGGCAAAGGAGGAGAAACACACAAGTTAAGAGAGGCTGCAGCAGTTTGCTTTTGCCTGAAGCTACTGGGTTTCCTCTCCTCTCCCATGAATTAATTGAATATAAACTACTTTTGCATGCTGAGCTCACTTTAGAGCAATTGAAGTAAGGTGAAGACAAAGGGAAAAAGTGGGAGGAGGAGAGAGAAATTTGGACATTTTAACAGCAGCTGAAAATGTGGGATGACAGAGGATTAATCGAAACTGCCCCCACCAAATCAAGACAGTCGGAGGGTATGTCACCCAGAGTTCAATGGCTCAGCACTGCTCTGTGGTCCATGAAAAGGCAGAAGACCAGGCACTTAAGGATTATAACAAGCCTTGGCAATCCAAAGACATGACCTTGCTGGCCAATCACAACTGCCAGTTTTGTGTGTCCCTATTCCCTGTTCTACCTGAAAGGGCTCTGAAACCTAGACAGGCTTACCAAAGTTGTTTCAAACCCAGATTTTGTGGTTCCTAGCTCAAGTACTGGAGACTCTGGCTAAAAGATGCAACCAGGGGGGAAAAGGCCATACAATGTTGCTGATAAAATGGTAAGTACAAATTCACAAATTATTAAAATATGGACCCGCAGTTATCATCAGGAGTGAGCTACTCGGCATTGCTTTATCCAAGAATGAAGGATGTGACCTTGAGATATCTCAGGAGAAGGATTAGCAAAGAGGTTGTTTTAAATAGGTTTCCATGATGCTTGCATTTTCATTCTCTGCACTTGGTCAAAGTAGGAACATCTGGTTAACATGTTTATTAAGGTACACAGATGACTGCCAATCACCTAGGAACAAACTAAGTTGATCGCCCTTAATGCTTTTAGCTAAATCAGCAAGTTTCTAGATCAAAGTTAAGCAACCCTTGCATCAATTTTATTCTGGCAGCATCCCTAGCAAACTATCTATGACCAAAAACACCCGTAATTTGCAATTACCATATAGACGTTTGTCTCAAAATCAGGATGTACACATTTTTCAGAAAACATCTTATGTTTCCTAACAGAATTAGCACTCCAAAGCTTAGAATTATGCTGATATTGATCACACAACCTATGAATAGAAATGTCTCACATTACAGAAAATATTTCTATTGCGTATCTTCAAGCCCTTTCCAATTTATGGAGGCCCTAAGGCAAATTTTTCATGGGGTTTTCTTGTCAAGATTTGTTCAGAAGAAGTTTGCCTTTGCCTCCTCTGAGACTGAGAGAGTATGACTTGTCCAAGGTCATTCAATGGGTTTCCATATCTGAACAGGGATTTGAATCTTGGTCTCCAGAGTTATGGGCAATGCCAAAATCACTAGAGCATGGTGGCTGTCAGAAAATATCCTATCATGTTTCTATATTAAAAATATCTATTAAAAATATTTCTAGAAAATACTATGAGAAAGGACAAGACATGCTTGTTATTGTTCTTGAAATTTTCTTGAGAAAACTTTGTAAGGCCTAAGTATCCAACATCACTCTTTTAAGTTTTCTTGGCTAAACCTTGATGTTTGATTTCATAATGAAGGCACCTTGTCGCTGGACAGATGTAGACTAATTTGCGTGAACATGCCCCCATTGGGGTCTGTAGTCGGTATGGTGTTCAAGGAACATTATAGTTAATGAGTTGCTTCTAATTGCACCTAATTTCCCAAGCAACACACTGAAAATAGATCCCAGAGAGACAAAGCATGCATCATGGTCACTCGTACACCTCTTAGACTCTCTAATAGGCTGCTGGGAGAATCAAATACACAGCACGCGATACGACTGCCAACAGAATGCAAAGCACTTACCTCCAGCAAGAACATGAGGATACTGCAACCACATTTTTAAAATGCCTGCCTTCAAAGAAGAATTTTACCTCAAGAACTGTAACATTATTTCATTTAAAGCACACTCTTTCTCATCGTTATTTCCAGTCACAGTCTTTGGACAGGACATCAAGCTCCCCCATAGATGGAGGGTGTCAAGAGAGATAGTCTAGGTTTTGCTGGCTGGCTGAGGGCAACATCAGGAACTGTTCCTTCAAGGGGGACAACACAAATAGGACTTAACTGGCTGCCTTTTCTTTTGGTATTGATAGTGACAGCTGCAGGTGGCTGACAATAAAAGAACAGCACCAAAGAGTGAAATAGGGCTATGCTTTCAAGTGTCAAGTTTGAATGTGCGAGCAGGGCTGGATTAAAGTGTTCAGGACACTGGCAGAGTTCTGAAATAGTGCCCTCTTTTTGCACATGTTTGAGGCATTCTAGGAGCAGTGCCACAGAAATTAAATGAATAAAGACTTGATTAAATGCAGAGTAGAACCAAACTCAAGATGCAAAGAGTCACGTGTGAACCCATTTCCCAGACTAACACCCTGATCCCATGCATGTTTATTCAGTTACTCAGATAAAACTCAAGCAAAGAGAAAGGCCCTTTCCACACGGGCATATTGCCCGCGCTAGGGCGACCTCCCCAGGAGGTCTTCTACACCACGAGGCGCACGAGGGTGGTTCGCAAATGGGAGGTTCTAAACCTCAAACCGCCCTCACGCGGCCGCAGGGGTGGCGCTGCGAGTCTTATAAAAACCACTTCTCAAGTGGTTTTTATGTGACTTGCGCACGCTACCCCGTCACCGCGCCCCGTTTAGAACTGCAGGGACACGTTAGCGCATCTTTGCAGAGCTGCCCGGGGGCGGGCTTCCGGCTGGCGTGCTGCCCTGATTGGCGGAGCACCACTGGAAGCCAGCGGCTGCCATTTTGGGCACCGCTGAACACCGCCGAAATTCGCCGCCATTTAGAGCAGCGAACACGCGCTCCCCACGGGGACGGAGCAACCCGTTTTGAGGTAAGATCCGTCCCTGCATGCGCCCCCCGTTTACCCGTCCCGCGTGTGGAATGGGCCAAAGTCTACACATTTTTCTTTAGCACTAGGCCCGATCCTGTAAGAAAACTGCAATAATTGCACCAATTGAATCTTATGATAATCTGGCCTTGTGTGTAAGGACCCTGTAGCAAATTATCAATTACCCCTGAGTGTGCAGTGTTAATGTTTTGGATTACAACTCCTAACTTTGACAGTTGTTGTTGTTGTGTACTTTTAAGTTGTTTCCAGTTTACAGCAACCCTCAGGCAAACCTATCATGGGTTTTCTGGGGCTGAGTGTATTGTTGTGTTCTCTCCCCACCACTTTGTCTGGTCCAAAACAAGTAGCTTTTTATAGTCTATCTTTTAGGTTCATATGCATATGTAAGTTTCCTTTATGTGTGCTGATGTCCTTTTTCTGGCCCCATGGGGGTTGGTATTCCTTTTTCTCCCTCTGGCCAAAGCCTCTCCGCCAGTTTACCAAAAAACTCGTGATGCTGCTTCAGATGGCTATTCTGCACTTTCTAGCAATAAGGCAGGATTGGAAGAACATCTGGCTACCTCTCCATAGCCAGATGTGCAGCACTGAGACCCTGGGGAACTCCAGCACATCTCAGTGCTGATGTCATCATTTCACCTCTGGTTATAAGGAGGTAGTCAGACACTTTCCTGAGCCTGACTTCTTGCTTTGAAGCATGGAATGGCCATGCAGGATGGTTTCTGGGACTTTTCAATAAGTGGGAGATGGGTATATGTCTCAACATAGTGTAGGTCTCCCACCAAAGGCATTACCTTTCTGTGGTGAGGCAGTTGCATGTTTCTGTGAGGCAAGAGGCTATGCTGCACACAACAGTGCTGCTGGTAGGATCTCTCAGGTCAGACAGGCATTTGCTAAGGTGCCAGACTAAGTTTGCCAAACAGCCAATGGGCAGCAGCAGTAGTGGGGAGTTGCACTGACAGAGGATCTCTTGGAGTCACCATAGATAATACTTGTTAGTACTGCACAGCAGGAAGCACAGTAAACTTGTTTTGAATGTCGTTTCTCACAAAATCCCTATAATGAGACAATCCAAAATGAAACAAGAGATAGTGAGAGAAGATTAAACTCCCAGGTTGAATCACGCTCAGCAAGAGGACAATTACGAGTAGTGCTGTGGTTAATAATGCAACTGGACCCAAGCTGAAATGATGTTCAACTATTGACATACTCAGAGGTGAAAGGAAAGTTCGAAGCTGCACAATACATATTATAGGAACAAGAAACATGAGAAGCATGAATCAGGGGAAGCTAGATATAGACATAAAATAATCAATGCAGAGAAACAGATGACAAGACAAGGGTGATAGTTACCATTCCTGAATAAGAAGGTCAAAGTGGAGTGGCTCAGATAGCATCTGAGGGTAGCAGGAATGAACAGAGGACTAGGCACCACATATTACATCCAAGTACTACAGTCTGCTGGAACCAAAGCTAAGGTTTATATCATCTATTTCCTACCCTGAAGGGGTTGCATAGACAAGGCTGTAATAGCTTTCTCATGGAACTGAAAAAGGAGTTCGAAATGGGCTGATTGCCTTCAAGTCTATGTGACAAAACATTGATGGGAGTCATGACACATGACAATCTCCTAATGTCTGGTCAGGCAGGGGGTCTAGGGAATCTTTCTGTAGGGCAGGATCACAGGATGGTCCCTGATTGTTTCACCTGGGCAGTTTCTCCTTCTGTTGTATTTGGGTGTGCACACAGCCTGAGGTGTTGCAAGGATTATCGCAAATCCATTAGCATCAAGTTTCCTGCCTAATCCTCTCTGGACTCAGATCAGCTTGACCTGGCAACACACTTTTCTAATCAGTGTGCCCTTGATCATGTTTTTCAGCCATAAATATGTCCAGTTATGAAAATAGCACATCCTGTGGAATGGAGGTGTAGGAAATGGTAACAGTGGAGGTCTCTTATTCATAGGGTCACAATAAGTTGCAGTCAACTTGATGGCAGTTAACAATAATAAAGCAAAGGTCTACATGGTCTACTTACAAAGGTCTATTTACTCTATGATGAAGGAAAGCTGGAGTGAAGCACTCTCTCATCTCACAGGGTGTGATGAGAGCCAGAGTGGTGTTTGAGCACTGGACTATGATCCTGAAGATCAGGGTTCGATTCCCAGCTCACCCATGGAAACCCACTGGGTGATCTTGGGCACATCATACACTCTCAGATCCAGAGAACTATACATGACAGGTTTGCCTTAAGGTTGTCATAAATTGGAAACAACTTGAACACACACACAACAGCAACAATGGCAATGTAGTGTAGTGGTTTCAGTGTTGGTCCAGAGCCTGAGCAAATCACATTCTCTCAGCCTCAGGGGAAGCAATGGCAAAGCCACTCTACAGAAATCTTGCCAAGAAAAGTTCATCTTAGGGTTGCCATAAAATGGAAATGGTTTGAAGGCACTCAAAAGCTCCATATATAGTAATACACATGCACACGCACGCACACGCACACACACACACAATGTACCCCCCCATGAATAGTGAAATGGACACTTCAATGTGTCCACACACACATTGTCACCATCTTAGGTATAGGACAGATATGAATGCTCAAACTCACATGTCTGGAGACCATGGGTAAGGGGAGCCACAGTATACAATCAGCATTCCATATCAACAGATTCCATATCCATGGATTCAACCAATCACGGCTTGCAAATATTAAAAAAAAATAAATCCAAAAAGTAAACTTTGATTTTGCCACATTATATACAGGACATCATTTTACTACACCATTTTACACAATGGGGCTTTAGCATCCATGAACCAAACCCTAGCAGATACCATGAAGCCCACTGTAGATATGTGTGTGTGTGTGTGTGTGTGTGTGTGTGTGTGTGTGTGTGTGTCTGAACCAGTTTTAATAATTTATAAGCCAGGTTGAGTCCCAGTATTGGGGAAAAAGCAGGTTACAAATGGAAGAAACAACACCAACAGCAAAAACAAATCTCCAGAACTCCCATTAAATAAGAGCACTGAGAGCTAGCATGGTGTAATGGTTTAAGCACTGGACTATGACCCTGGAGGGTTCAGTTCCCCACTCAGCCATGGAAACCTACTGGATGACTTTGGACATGTCACACACTCTCAGCCCCAGAAAACCCCATGATAGGTTCACCTTAGGTTGCCATAAGTTGGAAGTGACTTGAAGGCACACAACAACAACAGTGAGAACAAGTGAGCAATTGGTGCACTAGTCAAACTGGAGACAAATGGGAAGGTTGCAACCAGAGATATATTTATGTTATGACTGAAAGTTGTTGGCATCTAACTTGGGAAATACAGGATTAACACATTACCCATAAAACTAAGAATTATAGGATAGGTCCTTACCTCTTCTGTATTTTTCAATCATATCATCTTTCTGATTGTTAGTTTCTTCTTTTTTAAATGGGTTGACACAAGTTTTAACCATGTCTGTAACCCTCCTACATTTAAATTGAGGGGTCCTAAAGAGTGAGCCAGTGTAGCACAGTGGTTTGAGCTTTGGACTATGACCTTGGAGTCATGGAACCCAATAGATGACCTTGGACAAGTCACACTCTCTCAGCCTCAGAGGAAGGCAAAGGCAAACTCCCTCTGAACAAATCTTGCTAAGAAAATCCCATGCTTGGGTAGCCCTTGGGTTGCCATAAATCAGAAATTACTTGAAGGCACATAACAACAACAGAACTGCTTACATCTGGCTAGACCTTGTCCAATGCAGGGGGTTCATTTTCAACATTTCTAATGAAAAAAATTAATGGCAAGCCAAATGTCTACAGTGCAGATCTATCTTTCATGTTCTGAGAAAAAAATAGATCATCCCCAGTACCACCTGTTTCTTTTAATTTGTGTTGGACTACCAGTTCCACTATTCCTTGTTACCTTTGGCAGGAGCCATAATCTGGAGGAAACCAGGGTGAAAAAGCTTGATAAAGGTACTTTATGATAGTCCTAACTTTGTTATTTTTTTCTCATTTCTAGAAATATTAAGATAAGCCTAAAAGTAGATGGTCTGGAAAAAGTTGGCTTTGCAAAGGAAAAGAAAAATAGATATGATAGCCAGGCTTGCAGTGTACCTGTAGATGTCTGAGGCAAAAAAAATTGAAAGGTACCAAGCACAGCAGCTTCCCAAACATATTTTAGCATCCCTGCTGTGCTAAATGCTCCAACACACAATTTCACAAAAGGTGATACCTTATTTTTCAGACCAACTCTGACTGAGAGGAAATTGTCAAGGTGATTAGAGAAGAGAAACTCACCCGTTTCCTACATATCCTCATTGTGGGATGTGTCTCAAACGTGCATACATATATAATAACCCCCTTAACCTCTAGCTATGAGCCGATGCAAACAGCTCTGAAACTGTACCCAAAGGCAAAATGATACTAAACTGTAAGATCTTATAGCTAAGTTCTTGCCAGAGGCCTGTCCTTTTTCCATGATCAAGAAATGCTACCTCGTACTTGCTCTGTGGGCGGCTGAGAGCCTGTGCAAGATGACGATCAGATGTTCTTCCTTTTCCCTGAGGCTTATTTCTTCTAGTGTCAAAAGCAGACAACGTACATCACCCTGAGAGATTCGTTCATTAGAAGCAAATCAGGTGTTCCTGTCACACCATCTTACAACTAAAGGGTTTTTGGAAGAAAGGAAGGAAGGAAGGAAGGAACATCATTTTTTATTTGTTATATTGTAGTTACTCAACGCTTCTCCCTAAACTGCAAACTCCAGGATTCCATAGGATGTTGGAAGTGGAATAATAGCACTATAACAGGCTAGTGCGGAAATGGCCCCTATCTTTGAAGAGAAGGCTGAACATTTTAGTTTCTCTCAGTCTGTTCTTAATCTACCTTTGTGATCACCTGAGATTTCTAGGGTGCAGAACTCATTTTAGTCTGAGCAGGCAAACAAACAAAAAGAACTCCTGCTTAAATTATGTATTTAAGCCTTGGGGTTCAAGTTATTTATAAACACAAAAGCTGAATGCAGTCTTATTGTTTTAACTATTTATTTCCACAGAAAGAGCTAGGTGTATTTGTTCACATTAGCTTAGAAAAGCATTGCTTCTCTAAGGCCATTTCCGCACTACACTGTTATAATGCTATTATTCCACTTTCAACATCCTGTGGCATTCTGGGGTTTGCAGTTTAGGGACGGGCATTTAGAATTCTCAGTCAGAGGGCTCTTTGGTGTCAGGAAACTACAAAACCTAGAATTCCACAGGATGTTGAAAGTGGAATAATAGCGCTATAACATTATAGTGCGGAAATGTTATAAACAATACACTCCATTATACATAATACATTCCATTACATCCTTCAGTATATCCACCATACATTCAATATTCATAGAGAGGGTTACATCATCTATCGTATGTTTCAGGCACATACAGTAATACATTTAAACAGCAAGCCAGTTAAGGGAATGTCATTTTCAACATGAAATATAAACTCTACTTCTCTCTTATTCTTATCCAGCAGTTACAATTATTCTTATTCTTATCCAGTCACTATAGTGACATCATATATAGGAAGCTATCACAGCACCTATGGCTGACATCTGATGCGGACAAACATATGTTTCTTCACTATCTTTGGCCATTTCCATACTAGACTGTCATAGTGCTATTATTCCACTTTCAACATCCTATGGAATCCTGGGGTTTGCAGTTTAAGGAGGGGCCTTTGAGGTCTAGTGTGGAAATGGCCTTTGTCTCTGGCATATGCACTTCTCTGGACTACAAGCCTTATATAGAGGTTGTTCATATATTTCCTTTTGCCTTACAGGGAGTTCTACTTCCTGAACACTTGTTTTCTCCAGATATTTCTCTGTCATTCCCTGTGTTATCATTATATGTCTGTGGTTCCTGCCTGTGGAGCCTCATCCCTATGGTTCTTTTTAATGGATCTTTCAGTTATTGACTTTAACTACCCATTCTTGGGTTTCCTCTAAAAGATTGTATACTTGGAAGCTCAGCATTAACTATTCACCTAGAATTCCTGTTGTTGCTGACTTATTGTGATCCTTAGGCAAACTTATCACACGGTTTTCTGGGGCTGAGAGTGTGTGAGCCCTTTTGGCACAGTGATTAAGTGCCGGTACTGCAGCCACAAGGCTGTGAGTTCAATCCTGCCAGGCTCCAGGTTGACTCAGCCTTCCATCCTGCCCACAAGTTGGTAAAATGAGTGCCCAGCTTATTCAGAGCAATTAGCTAACACATTGTAAACTGCTTGGAGAGCACTTAGCTGATAAGCAGTATAGAAATAGACATGCTATTGCTATTACTATTGACATTGCTATTGTGATGCACCCAAAGTCACCCAGTAGGCAAAGAAGGAATCAAACTCTGGTGTCTAACACTCAAACCATTACAGCACACTGATTCTTCTACAATTCTAACCTCAATACAAACAGCACATTGACGCCGTGCACGGAGGTATCAAATGTTACAGTATAACTTGAACTGGCAACAACTGTCAGCTATCTAAAACGCATATGACATTTGTTTAATTCAAATCGCAAAATATGAATGTCATACAGAAATTAACAAATAATGCTGGATGTCCCATAACAGTCAATTTTGTTGGATGACTTTGGGATTTCGAGTATCACTTAATTTATTAAATTTATATCCTAGCATTTTGCCAAAGTGGTGCTCTGGGAAACTAAAAACAAAACTCAGATTAAAAGCAAAATCTTGATTAAAACTTAACATTAAAAACACATTGAATTTAAAAAAATAAAGACAATCAGCACCCACCTAGTCAGTCCTTTCTCAATGGCAAATCAGGATCTTTTATAGTAAATTACAGCAATAAGGCCCTTTCTGGAACTTACCTGCGTCCGGTGCAGTCGCGCGGGGATCATGAGAGAAGCCTCTTCCATGAGGGTCTCATGTCCCCACTGCTTCTGCTCTGCAGGAGCTGCCGGCCGGCCAGCAGGCAACATGAGGGCTCCGCCTCTTCCTTCTGCAGCGCAGCCGGGTATTTCCCCAGGCTGCGCTGGGGGAGGAAGCGCGAGGTCCCTGGCTCCGGAGGCTACACACGTACGGTAAGTGCATGTGGGGCCCCAGAGCAACGTGCAATCGCGCACCATTTTCAGCTAAAAGCTGAAAATGTTATAGTGCACTATTGGCACCTGCTGGCCCCGGCAGCATTGCGTGATTGCAAGGACGTCATCTGAAACGCTCCTTGCAATTACGCAACACTCCGGAGGCCCTTTCGCATGACAAATGCCACGCGAAAAGGGCCTAAGATTCCATCTTAACCACCATGACTGCATTATACAGAATTGTGGGATTTGTAGGTTGGTGAGGCACTAGAGCTCTCTGGTTAAGAATTTTAAATACCCCTCCCTAAATGGCAATTTTCAGGATTCCATAAAATGTGAAAGGAGAATTGCTTCTGCCTATCTCATTTGCCCACACCTTACATAATTCCATAAACCTCTGTCACATCCTCCTTGGTCATCCATCTCTCTCTGGGCGTCTCCGCTGTTACAGTGCTATTATTCCACTTTCAAAATCCTGTAGAATTCTGGGGTTTGGAGTTTAGTGAGGCCAAAGAGCTCTGTGGCTGAGAATTCTAAATGCCCCTCCCTAAACTGGAAACCCCAGGATTCCATAGGATGTTGAAAGTGAAATAATAGCACTGTAACAATGTAGTGCGGAAAGGCCCTCTCTCCCTTTTTCTCTCTCTCTCTCTCTCTCCCTCTCTGTCTTGGAACTAAAAAGCCTAAAACATTTTAGCCTTTTCTCAGAGAGAAAACCCACACACATTTGTGTTGTTTTTTCCTGCATCTTTTAGAACTCTTTTTTTTAAGATGGGTGAAACAAGAACTATATATAATATTCCAAGGTCGTCGTCATCATAAATATATATCAGATCATTACAGTGCTGTCTGTTTTATTTTCAATTGCTTTCATGATCATTCCTAGCATGAAATTGACCATTTTCACAGCTTGATACTCCAAAATTGCATTTACATTGAACTTTCTACAAGGATTCTGAAATGTAATTCCTGATAATTCATTGCTAATAGATCCCACTAGTGTGTATCCAAATTCAGGCAAATAAAAATGGCCTGGTGTGCACCATTTAGGTATTTACTAACATTTAGCCATCTATACCTTTTTCTTGGCTGTTCAGCCAGTAGGGAACTTTCTATAGTATTTGTGTGGATTTAGCTTCACCCACAAACATAAGCACTACATTGCACATTTAATTTATGGCAAGTTTAAAAACAGCCAATATAATCCTCAGACCATCCATTTCTTCCTTCCATTATAAGAACAGTCCTTTAGTGCTTGCCACCTGTTTCCTGTTCTTTGCACAACAATATTGATCCATTTTTCTCTTATCCCATGACTGCTCGATGTACTGAGGATCTGTTGATGAAGGACTTTGTCACAAATCCAATCTATATTCACACTCTTGTGTGTTTTTTTTTTATTTTCTGTGCCTGTTCCTTGAAAAGATTAATCAAAAGGAACATGTGAGAAAAGCCCACATAGGTGAATGGGTTAAATACTAGTTGATATGCATCTTTATATGACTGCTCTAGGAATTCTGTCTGCTATTTTTGAACCCCCCCCAAAAAAAAATTCACAGTTCAGGAAAAGCTTTTAACGCTATTGGTATAAGTCATGTATAAGATGCATCGATACAATCAGAAAGTTCAGTTCTCCTCAACTCCACCCTGAGTTAAATTGTAAGAAGTTATGGTTATATACCATGAAATTGACTTACTGATGGATGCTCTTTTTCACTCTCAGAAAGAGAAATTGGTTGATCAGGGCATCCTGATGGTCACTGCAGCTCAAACCATGCTTCCCCCATTTTAGGCGTCTGCTTTGCATGCTACAACAAGCAGGCCAGGGTTCAGTATATTAGAATTAATCATGGAGAAAAGAAACAAATTGAGTAGAAGTGGGTCACTGGGTTATGCTGAATGCTACGGAGATCAGGCTTGATTTCTAAGCCAATTGAATAAATAGTGAAACAAGTTCATATCTACATGTTAATCATTTGATGAACTTTAAGCGAAGATTTACATGTGTGACTGTACCATCACAGATCTGTCGCTTCCAAGCAAGCAAAACCTGCTTTGAACTGCACTTCTCAAAATGCTCTGAGTACTATCTTTAGCAAATAATTAGATTGAATTACTGTCCTCCCTCCACATTTGTGTGTTTGATCTTTGCAAATTTGATTATTCATGAGGCACGTGCTTGCCTCCCCCTCCCCCATTTTCATCCTCCTATCCCTTGCATTCCTCACCCCAGGCTTAGAAGGCTTGTGTTTAAAATTTACTTTTTTTTTTTCTTTTGGGTGAGCAAAGCTCCCTCCCACTGCTGAAGATGTGGCCTCATTGCCATGTGACTGCATATTCTGTTGTGTACTGGCTGCTGATTGGTCAGGTGCTCCTTTCTCAAGATGGCCATAGGAAGTAATTAGAACTCCAGAACTTCTTTCTTCTCTGTCTGAGGGAGTTATTCACATTTTCCACTGTGCCCTGAACCCTCGGGAATGTGGTGGAGCTACTGTAATCTTCAATCTGCCATCATATTTCTGTGTATGGTTATGAAAGCTGGACAGCAAAGACAGCTGATAGGAAGACAATCAACTCATTTGGAATGTGGTGCTGGGGGAGAGTATTACAGTTGTCATGGACTGCTAGAAAGACAAATGAATGGGTTGTAGAACAAATAAGGTCTGAAGCCTCACTAGAAGCCAAGATGACTAAATTGAGGCATACTTTGGACATATTATAAGATGACATGACTCACTGGAAAAGATGATAATACTCCATAGAGTAGAAGGCAGTAGGAAATAAGGAAACCCACATGACAGGCATATTGGTTCAGTTAAGAAATGTACAGCCCTGACATTACAAGACCTGAGCAGTTGCTGAGAGGTTGTCTGGGAGGTGTCTCATTTATAGTGTGGTCATAAGTCAAAGATGACTTGACAGCAAACAATAAAATCCTCAATCCCTCCCTTCTCTGGTTACCTTGGTGACTTTTAAGTAACTCAACAAACTAAAAATGCCAGCATCCCTTAAGATGGAACTATGATAATTAATAGTGGAGCTACATCTCTTTTCTTTTTTAAATGAAGTCTGGGAATCGAGGACCTTTCCGCACTACACTGTTATAGTGTTGCTATTCCACTTTCAATATCCTGTGGAATTCTGGGGTTTATAGTTTCCTGAGGCCAAAGAGCTCTCTCACTGAGAATTCTAAATGCCCCTCCCTAAACTGCAAGCCCCAGGATTCCATAGGATGTTGGAAGTTGAATAATAGCATTATAAGAGTGTAGTGCAGAAGGCCCCAAGCTAGCTAATGGTGTGACATGGCTAGAATTCTAATAAAAACCAGCCATTTTGGCCACATCATAACTGTGTCTTCCACTCTTTCGTTCTCAGTGTCTCTTCCAGTCTCCTTTCCTCAATCTCACTGCTCACTCAGCCTTTGCTTCTCCTTCCTCCATGTAGCAGGGATCAGGAATTCTCATTCTCCCCTCAGACACTTGGCCGCAGACATTCACAATGAGCTAAGCTACCCAGGCCTGTATTGCTCCAACGGTGAAAAGGGCCAGCAATAAGAACAGTCAGAAGTTGAGACAACCTGGTCTTCTGTGGTGGTTCATTCAACCACCTGCAGGCATTTTGACCAAATGTCAAGATTTCTGAGTTTACTTCTGAGGGTCCTGATGCCTAATAACTCAGTGCTGTCACTTTCCTGGCCTTTGTAACAAGTTGTGTAAATAGCTACTTTAAAAAAAAAGAAGCTAAGATTCCAAACCTCTTCTTCTTATCTTCTTATGTTGTTTGAGAAGTGTCTCATTAACTGTACCAAGTCACTGTGCCTTGGAAAAGGCACAGGTTGGCCTTAGCACTTTTACACTGAGTTTCATCTTAGCAAGATTTTAAATGGAGGTTATCATTTTAAATTGGAGAGTATACCTCTCTAATCAAACAATGTAAAAACCTGGTGGGCCTGACACAGCCGGATGTTCTGCATCTCTGCAAAATAGGAAAATGTTTTATATGGTCACTGTGGGACGTACAGCTTATTAAGCAATGTATTCTGTTAGTCAGCATGCAGAGTTGCTATTAATAACAGCTAAGAGATGAAGCAGAACAAGTAGCCTCTGTAACATCATCTTGCCTTTATAATGAATGCTGTAGGAATTTTTTTAAAAAAAGCCCTTGGAAGAATGGAGAATAACAAACCCTTAAACAAAGCTCTTAATCTGAATTAAGTGCTGGGTGGCTGCTTTGCTTAACAATGTGTTCACTGCAAATTATACTTATTCCTTGTCTTAGCCTTTGTTTATTATTTCACCATATGAAGGAAAGAGCACACAGTTTATGGAGCCAATTCATAAGAAGGATGCCAAAATGGGACTGGCTTTGTACAGAATAATCAATGTTATATGCATATTTGCACGGTTAAAGCTAGTGCACCAGTTATATCCATTCCTTGGCATGTCTGATTTAGCCACAGTGACAGATGCCTTAGTTACATCCCACTTGGATTACTGCAATGCGCCCTACATGGGGCTACCTTTGAAGAGTGTTTGGAAACTTCCACTGGTCCAAAGAGCAGCAGCCAAATTGCTAATGGGTAGCAACTCCCTTGTTGCAGCAGCTCCCCTGGCTGCTGGTTGGTTTCCAGACGCAATTCAAGGTGCGGCTTTTGAACCATAAAGCCCTATGCAGTTCAGGCCCAGGCTATTTGGAAGAACGTGTCTCCCTATACAAGCTTGGCCAAATATTCTATGAAATTCAACACCATTTTGGAGCTCCTTTCTCACTTTTGCCACCAGAGAGGGCTGACCAAGTAAATAAATGTGCATAATCCACAAAGTGCATACCCTCCAACATTTCACAGATGAAAGCAAGGACATGTATGGCCAAACAACAGACCAACCCTTGAGTAGCTGGGTACTGCTGCTAATAAAGAATCTGAGGGCACGTGGAAGTTTAATAGACATTAAAAGATATTACCATGAATGTTTGTTCTTGTTTTAATTTACAAGATAACACTGATATCACAATACCCGAATAGGAAGTGTGACATTACTTTCAGGTTCAGCATAATTGAACTTTGATAATAAATACATAAGATGTTTTGTACAATTTCCTTTGACTGCACAGTTCCATTCATTTCTTACTCACAGAATTGTGTAAGAGAGGTACAAATCAAAGAGACAGGCTACTGAGCTCCCTGATAACTATGGTAACCTGGGATGCCTGGTTTTTAAATTAGTTGCCAGTCATGAGCCATCTTGCCTAAAGGGCTCACCTCTATGCCTCAGGCTGTCCAGACACATTTTATTGGAATAGACATCTTGTACTTCAAAATGTCTTCTTTGCTAAATAAACTTTCCACTATCAAATGGAATGGAGTTAGGTCTCAGATGTTCTCAGATGTAAACGCAGGTAAATCAAACCAAAAAAGAGAGAGAGAGGGATCATTACCAAGGCTAAATTTACCCCCACAGCCTGTGTAACCATAATGATTCAGCCTTCGAGGTCTGTGTAGGCACTTTCCAGGAACATCAGTCAGCAAGCACACAATAATCTTAAGAAAGCTAGGAAAAGGAACCGACCAGTGCAACATGGCTAATCTCCTCCTTGAGTGCTTCTAGATCCCGTGCCAGTGCAGCTGTCTTTATACTGCTGGCCACTATTAGCACTAAGAATCCCTATCTTCATTTCTGGCAGCTCTGGCAAGTCAAATGGCACCCCTGCTGCAATGTGATATGGCATTATCTTTTACTATGATAAATGTGCACTCAGGTGCTAAAAGGAGCAGAGCTCATATCTTACCTTCACTTGAAATAGACTGGAGATTGGAAAACTCATAGAAAAGGGTTAACATATTTCATTAATCGTTAGTGAGCTTGAAAATCTAATTCATTTCCATTCACATTGGGGAGGGGAAGTATTTTTTAACACATCAAGTTGATTTTAAATTGCCACTTACATTTATACAATTGTACTGAAAGCCTTACCAAAAAAAGATGAAATATCTCATCCATGAATGACTTCTCCCCTCTTCTTGTTCCTAGTCACAGCTTGGGAGAGAAGGAAATATTTGAATGAATTTAGGCATGATCTCCAACATTTCAAAGATGAAAACCGAGACATGTGCTGCCAATCAATGTCAGAATGTGTCCAGATGGCCAAAGGTATTGACGAAGAACTAAAAAGCTCTGATTGACTGTAGCGGTTTGCTTGCACCAAAGCAAAAGGAAGACAAGGTTCCACTTCCACCTCTTCTCTGCCCTCTATTGTGTTAACTGAGAGCAAACTCCTTTTGCACTTTCAACTCAGCTAGCAGTAACTGAAAGTAAGCTGAAGACAAAGGGGGAAAGTGGGAGAAGGAGAGAGAAACTGGAGTATTTTAAAAGCAGCCAAAAATGGGATGGCAGAAGATGGTTAATGGGAATTGTTTCTGCCAGATCAGGACAGTTGGGGGATATGTTTTCAAGTGTTTTTTTTCCCTTCTTCACCAAAATCCTTCATCTTGCTTCTCTTTTCCTCTCCTTTCCCTACAATCTCATCTTTGGTTACCTCCCTCTCTTTTTAGATTTATGCTTATTGAGTAGAACTAAGTAAACACCGCAAGATCAAGAGATGCAAGATTCAGTTGCCTGAGACAGATAAGGATCCTCTATACCAAGGGTGGGACCCCAAGTCCCCCCCAAAATAAACCTGAAAAAAATAGAATACTTTTTTAGGTAAACACGTCCTTCCCCACCTCCTGTAGGACACAGATATAATTTCATCATGTTAGGGACAGGGCTAAAACCAGGAGACGCCTTTTTTAAACAACTAGTAAAGTGGAAATCAACTTCTACTTCACTCACTGCTTAGCAAAAGACCTCTCCTGTGCCTATAATGTACTAAGGGATACTCCAAAATGTGGCAAAACTGATCTGAACAACTATGGGACTTGGAATACCATTTTTAACCCTGTAAAATCCCAATATTTAAAAAATTAATTAAGATGGGATCACAGCAGGGAAGCAATCCCACTCTGAACAAATCTTGCCAAGAAAACCCCATGAAATGACTTGAAGGCACACAACAACAAACAGCAGGGTAGTGCCATCCTTCAATGCTCCTGGCAGGAAATGTACCCCCCATCCTCTGGCAGTTGCCCCCCCATACTTATGCAGGCTCTTGTGTAGTGAAGAAGGATTCTAAACTGTGCAACTGTTACCTCACTAGTAAACCCTGTCCTGGGGTCTACAATTTTGATATTAAAATATGATTCCATGTGCCTGAGAGGTCACCCGCATGAGCACGTAGGCAGCAACGGTCAAACAACCGAAAACCAGGTCAGGCCAGTACAATCCCCCATCACGTAGCCCCAGGAGACCTCAGGCTGTGAAAGCCCACAATAGACAAAAGATCCTCAGCCACTGAGGAGCCACCTTGAGGGGATTAGTGTGCTTTCTCCCAAGTTGAGCAATGATAGAAATAAAATCCTATCAGGCAAGGACCATCTACATAAATTCACACCACAACCCAAAGTAACTAAAGATCCTGAAACTTTGGCAACACCTCATAATCCCATCATGCAAAAAGGAGTTGCCATCGTGGAGCTTCTTTTCCGTTGCAACACCCATTGTTCTCCCCGGGAAAGGATTGGCCCTCCAGGTACCTTTTCCCTTACAAATAGTCCCAGTTTTTGAGCGATTCTTTGGATCACTTCCAGTCATACCAGCAGACCGTTTCTCCATCCATCGAGTAATCCCCTCAGCAATCTGCGTGCTGAGCTCCACTTCTTCGCTGTTTTTCCCGGACGAAGGACTTCAGGAAAAGGTGCAGTATTACCCCAGCTACAATTCCTTCAATAGTTCCCCTGTCCAGTTTCCTGTCTTTTGCTTCTTAATAGGTCTTGAGTGATTGCGTTGGTGTGTGATATTCTCTTCAATAAAATCATTTTATTGAACATCTTTGTTTGGTTTTTGGCTTGGCCTGACACCATAAAAACCGGGTAAAAAGACCCCGCTAGGTTACCCTGCCTCTCACATTGCTATTGCTCGTGCTCTGGCTAGTTTCCATTCCCCATCACGTGGAGCACATTGAGGTGTCCCCCAAGGGACCCCAGAAATCAGGGTAATACAACCATTTGTACAACAATATCACAGCTTTCAGTGCATTCATCATGCAACAATGAGTTCCTTCTCACCTGCAAATCAAAAGAGAAAGAAAGTTCTGTGTGTGACAGCAAACAAGTAGCCGGACTAGGGATCACACTAGGATTGCAGGACAAAAGCATCCCTGAGATTTCAGGACTCAGGTCTGAGCTCTGTTAGGAAATACGAGAGACAGCAATGGATCTCTCAAGCAGAGTAATCAAATTAGCAAGATTGAACCTGAACAACAATCAAACATAAACCCACACAGGGTTTTGCAGAGAAAGAAGCAAGCCTAGACTTCTTTGTGAAACATATACATGTAGCTTCATCTACAAATTACATGCACACAATCAAATGCATGGTCTAATGGAAGAGACAGAGAGAAAAGGAAAATTGCTGTAGGTTAGACTGATTCAGGGAGTGGCTGCAGGGGGGAAAATCCTAACAGACAGAGAATCACCACTGAATACATGCTGTGCCTAAAGTCCTGGAGAACGATGCACAAACCAGCCATTAGTGAGTACAGGCATGCAAAAATTAATGCCACAATGAGTGTGCCCTGGTGATGTTGTTAAGCATGACACATTAAAAATCAAACTAGAGGTGCTCAGAGTGATGTCGTTCAAATAATAAACACCCAGTGTAATGAAAGAGAAAATATTTCTCTGAGTGAAAATTAAATTTTGCTTGTTTGCATTGAACAGAAAAAAAAGAAAGTGAGGGCACTTTTCCCAGCACTGTTTCTGAGCAAGCATCGCTTTTAAGAACACATGGGAGTTGTAGTCCAACCATAAAGATTCCCATGCTCTGTTTAGAGTGGGAGTAGTCACTGTAAAACACACTGCACCAGAGAGATCATTTTCAATGTGATGCTGTCACTCTAAGATTCCTCCCCTTCACCTGAGGACCACAGACTCAAGGGCAGACCATGAGATCTGGGAACTCTAGATCACACTTACACAACCTCTGAGAAAGTACAACCACTGATGCAAAAACATTTAAGCTAGCATAGTTCTCCAACAGGATTTTGGCCTGTGTTCACACAGAAGCCCACCAAGAGGAAATGAATGTAACAGCACCCTCTGTCTCAGATTCCCCACCAAACTATATAAACAGGCATCCTGCATCTAGTATTGAAAATTTTGTATAGCCAGCCTGGCTAGCAGCAATTTGTGGTCTTAACCTCCATTAATTTATCTGATTTATGAAAGTTGCCTTGAGTCTCAGAAAAAGATAATTATAAATAATGATCATTATAATCTTCATGATGCTCATGAAGAAAAAAGGGACTTGGAAGGGCAGCTATGCAGGAACTAGTCAAGCTTGGAGGGTTGAACCTGCAAAGAAACAATGGGAAACATTTTAAGACTGAAGGAAGATAAAATGAGGAAGAAAGGAGACTGAAGCAGAATGAGAATCAGCTACTTGATTATGCTTCAGAGGAAAAACTGTCCTAGTAAGCATAACAACTCGCTGTTACCTATTTGTATCTTATCACATCCATGTCAGGATTGCTTAATTTATTATATAGTTGAATGGCCATATTTGTATTACTCTTTGCTCTGCACTATCAACTTGGCCTGCAAAATGCAGCCAATTGTGTTTCCCCATGCATCAGCACCACCAAGAGCCAGCAGGCAGGAATATATACTTGTGTGTGTGCATGCATACAGACATACACACACATTCACTTCAACACAGCTTTTTCTTTAAAAAAAAAAAGCAGGGTTAATGAATTATGCAATAGATCAAAGAGAGCCTGAGTTCATTTTTATTGGCTTTCAAGAACAGAACAACAAATCTGTTTCGTGACTCATGGGGCAAGATGGCAGGCAAATCCCTGTGAGGGAATATGAATGGGGTACAAGAAGACGCTGGTCTAGAACCCAGGATGTTCTTACAAAAGGAAGTCACATAAAAGATCACATAGGGAAAATCCCAAACATAGATTGCCGAAACCCTGTGGTTCCAGGAGACATAATAACTGAAATCAATGGCGTAAACAAGGTTAGGTCAAGCCCAAAACCACTGAGAGGAATGTTTAGCAATTGGAGGCTCATCTATTTTCATCTTGCGCACTGAGTAGCACTCCCTTTGCTTCAATTAACTCAACTGCTATTCTGGCTCCAAAATACATTCATTAGAATGGACATTCATGCAATTATTCATTACATTACATAACAAAGCTGAAAGCTCAATAATGGGAAAGAACTTATTACAATGTTTTGCTCTTCTTTTTTATAGCTTCTAAGAGTTATTACTAGACCAGAGCTTGAAAAATCTTGATTGGGGGGGATTAAAGATCTCAGATCCCATGCTGGCTGGGGAGGGGAGTGTTCTGAGATTTGTCGGCCAAAAATATAACACTCCCAAACTCAAACATAAAGGCTGGCATCCTGTTAGGTGAATTAAAATGGCATAAATCAGACTTACGTGATCACACGACTCACTTTTGTGGTTGTTGCAGAGATCAGAATTTTATTGCAACCACACAACAACAACAACACCCTCCAAAAAAAATTCACTTTGAGCACAGCTCCCTCAAACCTGCCATTTCCATGTTGCCAAAGAGCAGCAGGATGAGCAAAGATGTATCCAGCTTTTTTCTTGTAGCTGGACAGAGTGCAAGGACATCATCCGCAGAGAGAGCTCACAAGGACCCATGGAGGTCTCTGCAGATGCCTGCTGCAGGATGTCCAGATACAGGAAAATGGCTGGATGCGTCTTTCCTCATGCCCCTGCTTTCCAGCAACTCAAAAATTGACATGTTGGGAGTGGGCTGCACTGGTTACTAGGAAAATATGTGAAGAAATAGTACATTTTCCTCATAAGTATAAAAGTATCTAGGAAGATGGCTTTGATCAGAAAAGAAGTCCATAGTTAAGAAGCCTTCTTACTGTGTTCCAATAAAATCCACAGATCCTTTGGCTGTATTTTTTTAAAAAAAATCCTAAAATTTAAAAAATCTAGTTTTACAAAGGTGGAGAACATGTGATCCTCTATGTGACTCTTTCACTGTTGTAGTATCACGATTTCTCTTTAACTGCCATGGCAACATCCTATGGATTACTGGGATTTGCAGTGTAGAGGGGGATATTATCAGACAGAGAGTATTAGTGACTCACCTGACTACAAACCCTAGGATTCCATAGGACAAAGTGGCAGTTAAAATGAAATCATAGGACTATAAATCTAGGTCATTTCCACACCAGATTGTTGTAGCGCTATTATTCTACTTTCAACATGCTATGGAATCCTGGGGCTTGCAGTTTAGGGACTCAAAGGCCCCTTCTTAAACTGCCAACCCCAGGATTTCATAGGACGTTGAAAGTGGAATAATAGCACTACAACAATCTAGTGCAGAAATGGCCCTAGAGTGTAAAAGAGCCCCAAGATGTTGTTAGACTGCAAAAGCTGATGTATGATGGGAATTTCAGTCCATCCATTGTATAAAAGCGAATGTATAGGGCAGTCCAAAAATAGAATCCACAAAATTAGCTGATGCATTGCCTGATTTTACCTGAGGGGGGATCCTTGTTCTTGAAACCTACATACTTTTATGTGCAAAAAAATGATCCCATTGCAATGTACCTTCCTCTTTACACTGGAAATGTTAGTTCAGAATGAAGCATGTATATGGAATTTTTGGAAACATCAGGAATATCAGACTCCTACTGGCTGTTACCTTTGGATTTTCCCTCCAAAATCCATGTGGATATTTTATTCTTTTTAACCGCTATTCCTCTGTGACCCTCAAGCTTACATGTTTCTGTGTGCATTGTGAAAGATGTGCTTCATCTCTGCTGCTGTCTCATAACTTGGATGAAAATCTGCCATTTGACATAAATCTTCCAGTGAAACCGTAAGCAGTCCCTGCAGAGAGATAACCTTTGCTTTTATTTGCATCTGCCTAGTTTGACTTATGACAGAATTATGCCCCCAAAATAACATTTTAATAAGTGTTTACATGCTACCACTCCCCAAAGACTAAGCTGATAAAATTCTTCCACAGAACTAATTATGCTTCAAGACAAGGTTACTCTCTGTGGATATTGCACTGAAGTTTTACTGCAGGAGGGGACTGGTAGACAAAGGCAGGGCTCCTCCATGTGGAGAACCTTACTTCGCACAGGTGAAAAGAAGGGAGGTCAGTCTTTGAAGATGCATTCTCCTCTTTATATAATATTAGTTGCATCAAATGTCTTGGGCTCGGACAAATTCCAGCTCTTTCCTGCCATGTTTTTCCTTTGTTTGTTGTTTAAGAACCCAGCTTCCACTCTTTTTACAGCTCAAAATCACTGTCCCGTAGGTTGACTACAGGAAAAATATAGGGAAATCTCCATAGCTAGAATCTTATTGTTTAGTCCCAACACAAACAGACCCACTCTGGTTAAGAAGTCAGTTGGTTCGTGTGAGCTAGAAGAGACTGTGATACTATGGACTTTTTTTTATCTGCTTACTAGAGAAATTAAGGTAAAATATGGTTATGGATGCCATGTATAGTATATGCAATAAGGTAAGGCTCTATTAGGAGTAGCGAGAGTCTGGAATGTGTGGACTTTGGCCACTCTGCACTAGACTGTTATGGTGCTATTATTCCACTTTCAACATCCTATGGAATCCTATGGAAAGGCCTTTGAGGTCCCTCCCTAAACTGTAAACAGCAGGATTCCATAGGATGTTGAAAGTGGAATAATAGCACTATAACAGTCTAGTGCAAAAATGGCCTTTGATTCTGGAGACCAAGGTTTGATTCCCTGCTCATCCATGGAAACCCACTGTGTGATCCTGGGCAAGTCACATGCTCTCAGCTTCAAAGGAAGGCAAAGGCAAACCCTCTTTTGAACAGATCTTTCCAAGAAAGCCCCATGATACAGTCACCTCAAGGTCACCATAAGTCAAAAACAACACCAACTGGATGTCAATTACAAAGAGAGTGGGAGAGATGAGTGACAAAATTAGGAATACATGTGAGAAATGGACATTAGTTATGGTCAGTAAGTTTTAGGTGTTTTAAATAACTAATAGTTAACTTTATGTTGAACAACTGTTTAATACATTATTTTTGTAATACACCTGTGCCTCTGAGAATGTTGCATAAGGGTTACTGGAACACTTGGGTACAGACATACAGTGTCTGTGGTGGTTGCAGTTACCCAAGGGTGATGGTGTCCAATGGTGGAATTAGATGAAAAAAGTCTTGTGCAGAAACCACAAAGTCATTTAGAAGGTCCACACATTTGATAGTGCCAGGACAAGTGGAGGTCCTCACATTGGGTGGCAGTGGTGGGACAGGTGGACAATTCTGACATATGCTGACAGAGATGGGGATAAATAGAAGCCCTCACAGTTGGTGACAGCAGTGGGATAAGTGGTAGACAACCCTTGCAATCGGTGGTAGAGGCTGAATAGATGGACAATTCCAGAAAGACATACTCTAGTCAATATGAGACCACTTCCTAGTTGCTGAATGGTGAGTCATAGATGAATTCCAATAATTCTGCTCTAATTAGAACTAAGAATAAGACTCAGACTTATATCTTGTCTTTTCCTTTCCTCACAAGTAAAAAAGAAGTCCAGCCTACAACATAGCTGTTGCTACAGTTTTGTGTGTCTTCAAGTGGACTCTTAACCTCTCATAGAGTTTTCTTGGCAAGATTTATTCAGAGCAAGATTGCCATTGGCCTCCTCTTAGGCTGAGACAGAATAATTTACCCAAGGCCACTCAGTGAGTTTCCATGACTGAGCAGGAATTTGAACCCTGGTCTCATGAAGTCCTAGTCCAATACTCAAACTATACCAGCCTAACATGCTTAGATGTCAATGTAAAGACAATCAGTTTATTTTTGTACCAGGAAAGGAAAATCTCACAAGCAGCTCTGCCCACTCCCTAGCAAGAAAAAGAATCCAACAGCAATAAATTAAATCACTCATGTTTACTGTCCTTTCATGACAAACAAAATCCAGTGCCTGAAACAGCTTCCTCATTCCACCTAACAGCAGAGTCAGTGCATAAGATGTAGTGGGGAGAGGAGATTATTTTTAGCTGACAAAAACACTGACAAGGACACACACATGCTTTCTGCACATGCTGCTTCCACTCTGATTCTCAGAAGCTTTGTGATATGAGCCTTAATTTTATGGATGCAGCTAGCAGTTATTTCTGGTAACCTGTTGTCATTCTTACAATGCACTCTGTCAATAATTCTGCAAAGTACAGTCATTCCTCCATTTTAGCTAGGGTTAGAGGCAGAGGACCCCTGTGAAAGTGGAAAAACCATGAATAACTCTAGGCTCTCCCAAACCATATTTAACACACAAAAACATATGATCACCATATTCAACCCACCATAGATTCTGTTGATGCATCACAAGGCAGAAGTGGATGGCTGGTGGGGCTTACTACCACCTCCACTGCTGCCCCACATCATTTTAATAGGGATTTATTTGCAGTTTCTCAGTCTCATGAGGCTTACAGTCCCTATTAAAAGTGGCATAGGGAAGCAGCAGAGGTAACAGCAAATAATCTGTGAAAATCAAATCAGCAAAAGTGAAACCCACAAATGTGGAGGGCTGGCTGTAGTCAATTGCCTTTATCAAAGTACAGTTAATGTGCAGCAACAAGCACATCCATGGCTTTGGCTTTTGATATGAGCAGAGAGCAAGGAGGGGGAATACTTTCAGACTACCGTTCCCAGAATCCTCCAGGCTGGCCAGGGGTTCTGAGCATTGTCATCCAAAGAATGCAACTTTCCCAAGCTCTGTGCACTGGCAAATGGTGGCGAAATTATGCCTGCAATATCATGCCAGAAGCTGAGTTTTGCGTGCTTCAGTGGACACTTATGGCTACCATGTCCTACTCTCCCTCACTACAGAAATGGGCTCTTTCTGCAAGAAGAAATGCAGGCAAGATCAGAAAGGGGCCCCTCTGTACTTTCCATGCTTCTTCTCCTATCTGCTTTCCTCTCCATCATTTCATGCACACTTCTGCCTAGTGAGTACCACAGCTGAAATCCTGATAGATACTGGGAGAAGGGACTGAACAAAAGGCAAAGGAAGGAGGGGAATCAGCAGGTGAGGCACAATTGCCTTGTCTGCTGATTCATGAATGAGTTTTAAAAATGGGATAAAGAGACAAGTTACATTCTGATCCCTTTTTCTCTCTTCAGATCCTCAAGGTATGATCACAGGAGAATTGTGCCTCAGATTCATGCTTGAAGGTATGTGTTTCATGTCAAGACAGTACACAGTTCAGTGCAGTTTATTAATTTCATATCCTGCCTCACATACAAGTACCCAAGAAAGCTTTCAATCAGCCAATTTTTATCTTCATCATAATCCTGCAGTGCTGCTGATTGGCCCCTTAAACACACCCCATCTCTAAACACTCTCTTCCAGTCTGGTTTCTAGAAGACACCCTGCAGCAGGCTTGTGTTCTCCAGCCCTGCTAGGGAGTTGTATATAACCCAATCTTAATTGCTTACACTTCTGTGGAGCCTAAATTCAGTTATCAGGACTCAATAGACAACATACGAGTAGCACTCCAAGGCAGTGGCTTCCATGGCATTGGCAACTTTTAAAGAACTATCCAAGGTACTGAACCCTATTTCCAAAACAGATTCAGTACCGTTGATAGCTCCTATGAAGTTCAGACAAAAAAAAACTGAGTGGATTTACCACCCCACTGACATGGGAACTCCCAGCCTCTGCAGCATATCTGTGACAGAGGTTAGTCAGAGAAAAAGAGCACACAGCTTCTCCAAGCACTGCTAGTGAGGAGAGGAAATCCCTCTTTTCATCATTCTTGTAAACCAGGAATAGAAATTGTGCGCCCCACCAGATATTACTAATCTGCAATTTACAAGATTCCTCTAACGTGGAAAGATCAGAGATTGGCCACAAGGCAAAGCTATGCTGAAGGAGAAGCATTCTGAATCAAGAAAATTTTAGAAGTTCCAGCATTATTGGCTTTTAGGGATCTCAAGCATATTAGGGATTTCCAGAGCACGTTAACTCTGCCATAAACAGAGTGGCACTTTTTACTAACAGCAATGGCAATCTGATACGTAAGAGAAAGGTTCAACATGAGTAGTTTTTACTTGGTGTTCACCTAATAATTTTCCATTATGCCTTCAGGACTGCTGTATAATGATTGCCTAAAATATGTCTAGCATATTCCTGTAGTTTAATATATGTTGTTCACCATTGCTGGGTAGATTTTCCCCAAAAAGTCTATAAATGGTATGGTGTGTGTTTGTTACAATGTCAAATTGATCAGTTGGAATGCTGATATCTGGACTGGTATGTTGTTAAATAAATTGCTGTCTTTGAAGGGATGCCATGTAGAGGAGGGAGTGGGCTTGTTTTCTGCTGCTCCAGAGACCAGGACAAGGAGCAATGGATTCAAGCTGCAGGAAAGGAAGTTCCACCTGAACCTCAGGAAGAACTTCCTGACGGTCAGGGCTGTCCAGCAGTGGAATATGCTGCCTCGGAGTGCGGTGGAGTCTCCTTCTTTGTAGGTTTTTAAGCAGAGGCTGGATGGCCATCTGTCGGGAGTGTTTTGAGGGTGTTCCTGCATGGCAGGGGGTTGGACTGGATGGCCCCTGTAGTCTCTTCCAACTCTACATTTCTATGATTCTATGATTCTATGTCTTCAATTTATAAATACCTTCATTCTTGAACTTGAAATTGGGGCAAGCTTCCTCTCCACCTCACCATTGACTAAGCTAAGCCTGCTGGGAGCTGCAGTCCAACAACGCCTGAAAGGCTGCGTGATTCCCATTCCTGATGTTAACAATGGAAAAGGAACAAAACAGAGTAGATTCTTCTAACCCTCCCATTAACCCTCCTATTAGTTTCTGGGCAGACCAAAAGATTTTCCTATAGTGACCCTTCTCCATCTGAAGGCTGATACCTCAAAAGTAGGGGAGCACCAAGACCTATTCCTCCTCTGGGCAAATGAAAAGATGCATTCTATGCACAGGAATAAATTGTACTGTCAGTTTTTTTCTTTGACACTGTTGATGGGACAATGTCCTCTACCACACCTAAGGGCAGCTGGCAAATTCAGAGAATGCAGGACAGGCTGCGTGGCACATGCTAGCTGGAACATTCTGAGAGCTATAATCCAGAGAAGTCATATTTTCAAGCTCCACACACACACAGTTTTGCTTTCTAACAAACTCAATAGCCAGGGGGCTGCCAATGTTTCCTCTCCCCCAGGACCTGGCATCTGAGGTGGTTTTCTCACTTTGTCACAGAGAGTAGGTCTGACCCAGAGGAGCACCTAGCAGCTGAAAACCAGTTGATCCAGGTTGGGTAAATGTAGGCATTCTTTGATGTGGCTTTTCAGATGCAGTGATTAATGCCAGATGCTCTGAGAGATATTTTCCTCTTTCCGCCCCCCCCCAGCACTTTAAAATACTTAAGAATGATTGCCAAGGGGTTTTCTACCTGGTTAACTCCTATCTGAGCTACTATACCTCCAGTAGAAATACAAACCACACTGTGGCACCACAGGGACAAACTGATTTATAGTGATATGAGCCCTCATGGAAACAATCCACTTTATCAGATGCATGACAGCTTACTTTGTTATGCAACTGAAGGTTTGGGAAGTTGCCTAGGAAGGCTTCTACTGCAATAAACTATTTAGTCTCAGTGGGGCCAGCAGAGTCCTTGTCATCTTCACTGCTACAAATACCAGCTTATCTGGACAATATGTTTCTACTCTGACAAAAAAAAATGCCACTTGTGTGTTGTGTGGAGGAATTCTGGAGTTTTACTTGTTTTTAAGGAAAGGTTTCTGTCTGAGAGATATTATTTCTTTGCAGCAACCAAGTAGCAACATGTGGCAATTGAAGGAATGTGACTTTTTGGGCCCCAGCTGGCCACTACCCAGCTGGCCACTACCAACCTTGCTGGTTGGAGGATTCTGGGAGTTGTCGTCCAGAAAGGAATTTTTTCAAGTTCTTGGTGGAACATGGTTGGGTGAGAACCAGAGGCATTTATTGGCTTGTGCCCATTGCTTCAGCATTATGAAGAATACAATTTCCTCCATCCTTACCCCATGCCATGTTGTGAACCTTTGTTCTATTTTAAAATTCCATAGAAGATGTGGTTTTGTGCATTTTTTAGACTTTCTGTGCAAATTTTTAAAACAAATCTATAATCAGTACTGGTGAATGCAAGACAGAATGGTGCCGACTGCAGCCTTGACTGGAACCAGATTATATACCCATCATGCCTGCCATTTACAACTGTAGCTTTCTTTCCATTGCATATAGCAAATGGTGTGTGGGGGGGTGTATATGATTCCTTTTGAGAGTGTGACAGAGGCAAAGAATGAACTTGCTCCTCTCCAGACATACACTTCACAGTGATTATCTAGCTTGCTCTCCATGCCATCTGTAAAAGGAAAGAGAGAGAGAGAACAGTACATCAGGCCACATACATAAACATCTAGTTACTCTCAGAGAGTCTCCTGCTTCTTCATTCCAGCAAGGGAGCCTCACCAAAACTTTTAAATAAGTTTTAAAAAAAACTGCTACAATTGCATCTATGTCCGTCCTTTGCAACAAGTCAGGAGTTTCACCTGTTAATCCAAAAAAAAAAAAAAAGCTTTTGTTAGGATAAGAATTCAACCTTTGTAATATCAGAATATGTATCTTCCCTCATTATAAATATAGTATATGTTGCATAGATATATGTAGTACAAACAAGCTTTTCTTCACTATTAATTCTATGTAAATTGAATTTTGAAAATATTGTTTTTATCTCATGCTGTAGCCCAGGCTTATTTTGGTTGCCAGCTTTGAGGCATGGGAATGTACCTGTAGAGTACACAGTATAACCAACAGAGTATAACATTTAGGGTATAAGATATAATGCAGGAAGTTAGGTGTATTAGAATGCAAGTGTGTGTTACCAGGAGCAATAATACAGGCTAATGTCAAGCAGAACATCTACCCAAAGATGAACAAAGAGATGAGGACATCAGGTGCAATGGCTGATGTAATCCAATGGAAGACAGCCAAAAGTCAAGATCTAGCTCTCCCCCAGTTAGTTTATATTATCTCCAATAGTCTGATTGGAGGAAAGGTATATTGACATAAACAGGGTACCATCAGTGCCTTTGTTTTGATTGGATCATATAGGACAGCTGATAAGTTGTGTGGAGGCTAGGGAGAGAATAAAAGAAGCCAGGAAGACTCTGAAATTAGATTGCTTTCATCGTCTCTATTGTATGAAGAGAAGGCCTCCAAGCCAATAAATGCTGTTCCTGACAACTGATAAACTGTCCAGACATGCTGATGCTCCTACAAACTAATCATGGATATAAGGATGTTTATAGCCTTGTAACAGAGGTTCATAGATAGAACAATGCTCAAGGATATTGACCCCATGGATGCCTGTTTAGAGATGTGTAGTGTCTAAACAGAAAAGATTGCATTCTTTGGTGGATAGATGGTTATGGATGTGATACAAGGGACAGAATTATGTACAAGTTAAAGCCTTTATGAAATGTCTGTATAATGCCTTAACAAACACTATGGAAAGTATGAAAGAACCTGATGATGCTATAAGATGTGTGCTATTCTATGTGCCCAGTACATAATGTAACGCAAGCAATATACCCGGATCTTGATATGTCTGTGTTTCACCCTAAGGGAACTGTATATGTTCCTATCTATATGACTGTATGTAATAAACAACCTGAAAGATAGCCTGTTCATTCTTCTATATAACAATTCCTATAATGCTTAAGTGCAGTGTTGATGTTAACTCTGCCGGTTTGGTTTTCACTACCATCACAAACAGGACACTTACATGGTCAGAAGGTGATAACAGGATCCCAGATAGAATCCAGATTAGCTGACAAATGGCAAAGGACCCTCAGTCCCTCCATCTAAAGAGACAGAAGCTTTTTCCGCACTTTGTTTTTAAAAAGGGGCAGCGCGTCCTCCAACGAGGACGTTTGCACTCGGGGATGAACTGGGTCCGGACTACTTTTCAGACTTCAGCCCACTCCGGAACGACCAGAACTGGTGGTTCTCCATGCTATTGAAAGACTGCTTAAAACAGGTCTTTTGATAGCCCGGTGCGCCCCAGTCCGTCGCTGCGCTCTTATGTAGATCTGCAGGCTCGCACCAGTGCAAGGCTGCAGATCTTCCGGGGGCGGGCTTCTGGCTGGCGAGCTTCTCTGGTTGGTGGAGAGCCTCCACCAACCGGAAGCCTCCATTTTCATCCCTGGAGCAGTGTGTAGCGTGGGCACGCGCTGCTCCGGATCAGCGTGGATCGTCGGAGGGAGCGCACCAGTCTGGTGAGTAATAGACTGCCCTGTTTTCTTCCCAAAGTGCAAAAAAGCCCAGAGTTAAAGAACCATGCCTGTTTCACTCAGGAATTGCATTATTATTCCACAAAGAATTAAATGTGTGATACTTCAGGCTTAAACCACTGTTGACCCTCTCTTACAAGATTTTGGTTATAATTGCATCATACATAGTATACAGTATACATAGTATACAGGATTGCTATGTTAGCAGTGTCCCATTCTCTGAAATTTTGGGGCCAATCACCTGAGACCAAAAGACTGCTCCTCGTCATGTCATGGAGTGAACTTTTCTGATGTCAGAAGGGTGAGCCCCCAAAATGTCACAGAAATGAGTCAGGCAAGGGTTGGCAGGAAAACCAGAACTACTCCTGGGTTAGCTGACTGTGGAAACAGGCATGAGAGCAGCCTGGGTAAATGGGCCCACAATTTGACTAATGTCCAGCTAACCTGGAGCCCTTTCATGCTAGACAATTACATCTCTGTGATATCACCATAAATGTTCTGGCTCCATCTTATGAAATCCTGGGATTTGCACTTTATGGAGGGGTGAGGATAACTATGGGGGGAGCCAAAATGAGGGTATTGAAAAAAATGAGAAGGCGAAAATTGTTCACATGTAGAATTTTTCTATTTGCTGTCTTCACATTCTCTTGGTACCTCTTCTTCCTCCTTTTCTTTTTTCTAAACTTTCTAAATGCTCAACTGCAATAATAATATCTGCAATAAGTGACTGCAATAATGGAGATTGGGGGGGCTGAAGTAAAATTTCATGGGGGTGAATTCTTATTTGGGTGTGGGCAAGGCCTTCATTTTGCCCTACCCACATAACTGCACTTCTGGGGGGGAGGCATTTAGAATTCTTAGCCAGAGAGCTCTAGTGTCTTACCAAACCACAAGCCCCAGGTTTTCATAAAGAGGGAACCATGCCAGTGCTAATAACTGTGTAGTGTAAAAGGACCCCAGGTAATATGTCAACCCAGAGCTAGGTGAAGAATATTTTTCTGTGGCCATTGAAACAGCAAAATGTGCCCAGCGGCTGCAGTCTCAGCCTAGTCTCGCATTCCTGCTTGGTTTTGCTTCCCATGTGGCTTTACGTTCAGCACTCGTGACAGATAGGGAGTTTTTTCCAGGCCCTCTGCTTCTGTTGGGCCTTGCAGAAACCTCATGACCAGCCCTTGGGGAATTTGCTCTCCCAGCCCTGTGTCACAATTGCTAGGGCTTGTACAATAACCATGCTCACTAGTTACACTGTTGGTGCGCTGCTCCCTGCTTTGGTTCAGATGGCATGACAAGCCCTAGCATGTACACCCATCTTCTCTATTCTTGGTCCTTTTCAGTCACTCCTGGCATCTGTGCGCAGTGTGAGACAAACTCCTTCGGGCTGAGTCAGTCCACCCTGCCAGTCTGCAATGGGTAGCTAGGTGGGTGTATGCCTTCAAGCCACCTGTTGACTTATGGCAACTCCATAAATTTCATAGGATTTTATCAGGCTGGGGATACTCAGAGGGTGTTTGCCACTGCCTTCCTCTGAATATAGCCTACAGCACCTGGTATTCCTTGGCAGTCTCCCATCCAAGTACTAACCAGGCCTGAACCTGCTTAGTTTCCAAGACCAGAAGACCAGGTGTCTTCAGGATATTTAAGCCACCTCATAAACAAAAGTCAAACATTCTCCTCCAGAGTTTCTCACCCTGAGATTTACATACCCTCTACGTATTCCAGTTTGGCAGGGGCCATCCAATTAATCCTCTGTCTTCCTGCTTTTTTATTTCCACATTGTTAAAATGTCCCAGTTTTTCTCATCTCTTCCTCGCACTTCCCTCTTTCTCATCCACATACTCCAGTTGCTGCAAACTGAGTTCAAAGTGCAAAAGCAGTGGGGGAAAGGGGGAGGAGAGGAAGAATCTTGCCCTCTCCCATAGGCTCAGGCAAAAGCAAATGCCCTGCCTGCAGACCCAGACCATTTCCACACTAGACTGTTATAGTGCTATTATTCCCAGTCGCTTAGGGACATGGGGGCAGGGGAACAATTTGCCCCAGGTGGCAAAGTTTTGGGGGCATCCCGGCCTGTAGCCACACCCCCACGTGTTGTGTTCACGGCAAGCAGGCAGTAAATCTCAAGCAGCGCAGCTCCTATTTACGAGGTGGAAGTCAAAGAATGTCCAAACAGAAAGGAAGCCTAGAGCAAACAAATCCAAAGGGGCAAATCCAAACCATAGTCCAAACAGGCAGAGTTCCAAGATGACCAGATCCAAGAGCACAGCACAAGGTTTCAGGGCCAAAGAGACCAGTTGCTGACCTTGGGAGGAAAGGCTATAGATGCTGTTACCACAGGTGTTCCCTCATTAGGACTCACTTGCTACTTAAACAGGCTGAGCGATGGAAGCCCTCCCTTTCACAGTGTCTCTGCTGCAAGGTAGGTGTGTCAGCTATGTTTTCCTCTATTTGTTCCCCTGTCTCAGGCCCTTGTTGTTGCTGTGTACCATCTCCCTCTGGACCAGCTTCTGGGGACACTTCAGCTTCCGGGGAAGCCTTTGCCTCGGAGTCAGAATCCTCCTCCTCGCTGCCACAGTCTCAAAGGCAGGGCACGACACCGCGTGCCCTGGCCATGGCCCCGTGCACTGCAGCCACGGCCCTGTGCACCATGGCCATGCCCCTGCATACAGTGGCCATGCCCCTTGCACCATAGTCCCACCTGCTCCCACCCATACCCTTCCGCACGCTCCAAGATCCAGCACTGATTATTCCAGTTTCAACATCCTATGGAATCCTGGCATTTGCAGTTTAGGGAGAGGCCTTTGAGGCCCCTCACTAAACTGCAAACCCCAGGAGTCCATAGGGTGTTGAAACTGGAACAATAGCACTATAACAATCAAGTGCAGAAATGGCCCCAGAGAAACACAGCAATTCCCTAAGAATATAGTCAGCACCCTGAGAGGTGACCACCCTAGGATTCAGAAGAGAACATGGAGAGGCATTTGTAACTAGGATGAATATTCTGGCCAGTCTTAAGTTTTCTATTCCTATTACAAGTGGATTTAATCAAGAGCTGCCTTAAGCCTCATGTCTGGAAACATCCTTTGACATTATTTCAGTACTGCCTGACACAGCTACCCTTCTGGAATATTAATAAAGTAGTAACAATTCATGACTTCATTCCTGAAAGAGCTAGATTATCAGAGCCAGCCTTAGACATGGTTGTGCCTGAGGTGGAAAATCTAAATGTCACTCACTCCATTCTCAGCTATAAGTTGTTATTAACTAACTTACAATCTAATGCCCCAAATCTGCCACTTCAGGTAGCCGCCTCCATTTGCCTTATAGCAGGAATGACCCAGTGAGTTGTTTCTTTTAAAAATACCATATCCCTAATCAAGAAAAGTCCTGCTTCACCAGCCAAATGGAACCAACTAAACCGGATTATAAAGGCGAGGGAACATTGCCATCTAGTGGAGATCTGTGCTTACTGCATGTTAAAACGTTGGCTTTATCAGACTACACGAAACTATTTTCCGTTTAGTAGTCCCAAGATCTCTTTTTTGTTCTTATACTTAATAGTGCTCCCAATAAAGAGGTTATTTTTTGTTCACGTGGAGACACACATTAAGGGAGGGTGGGAAAACATTAGCCTTTCTCAGAAATAATGGGGAGAGGAGGCTTTACTCTGGGCCAACAGAATTTCCTCTTTCTTTCCAAACACAGGGGATTTTCTCTTATGGCATGAGCCCACCTGGCACTGTTTCACAAAACACAATTATAGCACCAGGGTAGGTGATATCCTACAGAATCCTGGTGTTTGTAATTTAGTGGAGCATTAGATGTCTCTGACTGAGAATTCCAAATGCCCCTTCCCATATTTACAATCCCAGGATTCCATAAGATATTGCCATAGAAGTTAAAGTGGAACCATAGTGCTATATTGTGTAGTGTGGAAGGTCTTCAGGACAGGAATCTTGTCTTGGAAGGCCCCCAAGACAGGAAAGCTACCTTTCTATCAGGCTTTTGATTGAATATTATTTTCTGTGGCTATTTCTATGTTGTTTAGTTGAGACCTTGTTTACCACACCAGCCCTTACTTCCTGCTTGGTTGTTATTCAGAGAACTGTGGTCTTCTCCATTGTGGTACCCACCATATGTAATCATCTCCATACTGAAATCAGGTGAGTTCCTACTACTGAGTGCTTCCATCAACAAGTCAATACATACCTGTTTGCCTGGGCATTTTCCTGATAGCTAGTCTCGCCAACTACCTCTGCTTGCAAAGTACTTTTTCAAGTAATACAGGACTGAGCTCAAAAATATTTTTTGTTTATTTTGATTCTATTAAGAAAATCCACCAGAAAACTGCAATGTACTTTTTAAAGGGCACTTGTTTTATTTGGACATGTCTAATAAAGAACAAGGGTGACATCTCGTTACTGACATACACAGACATAAGCCTTCTGACTCACACCTGTGCAGGTCATTTTTGGTATCACTGCAGAAGCGGAATTCTCCACGTACCTCATAGAGTAACCAAACTCCCCTCAACAGTTTTTAGCTGTTGCATCCCGCCATTAGAAAACACCAGTTTACTCTCCAACGGAGACTGTGGGAGTGGCAGAGAAGCATCCAGCTATGTTCTTATATCTGGATGCACTACTCTAACATCCACCTCCAGGACCTGTGGATGATGCCTGAAAGATGCTAGAGGATGCCTCATCTCTGTGTATCCAACCATAGAAGCACAGCTGGATGCTATTCTGCTGCCATGTTTCTATTTTGAATGTGGAAAATACTACATTTTAGATTGTATTTTGCTTTTTTGGAAGCTTCATATCATACATGCATTAATTGAGGATTATTTTTTGTCATTATCTGTTAATTTCTTTCCAAAAAAAATCTTTGCTGGCTTCTTTCAGTATTTACAATGTCATAAGCTAGATTTATAACCTTGTTAAGTTTTGCTAGTCACATTTACAGTTGTGGCACCACTGGCATGACTGCAATTGCCTCCCAATCTACCTTAAAAACCAGGCAGCCTCACCCTGCTGCTACTCAATGAATTGCACCAGCAGAAGAGTCTGGGGCCATTTCCTCACGAGACTGTTATAGCACTATAGAATCATAGAATCATAGAAATGTAGAGTTGGCCACTTGCAACATCCTATGGAATCCTGGGGTTTGCAGTTTCGGGAGGGGCCAACCCCCGAAACTGCAAACCCCAGGATTCCATAGGATGTTGCAAGTGGAATCATAGTGCTATAACACAGTCTCGTGCGGAAGCGTCTTAGATGCCTCACCCTTCCATGCCTTGTTTACCAGCACCACAGACCTCCTTCAGTGGGTGTGGCTGTCTGGCTTTTAAGGTGGGTTCGGAGGGTCAGATCAGGAGAGAGGTTGTTGCTTCACAAGGGTAGCTACGTCTCCCACGCAAGATCTTGGCCCTGTTGTATAGTATCCAATGCCCAACATTTGATATAGTACAGTATAGTAACCAATGCCCAAACAATTCTTCCTCATTCCAATTTTTGTCACAAAACTGTCTCCCTACACTCTTGGATCTTAGCAGATATAAACTGGGACATAACAGTTGTTGTTGTTGTTGTGTGCTTTCAAGTCACTTCTGACTTACAACAGCCCTGAGGCTCCCCTTTCACAGGGTTCTCTGGGGCTATGTGACACACCCAAGGTCACCTAGTCAGTTTCCAGGGCCAAGCAGGGAAACAAACCCTGGTCTCCAAGTTTGTAAACCAACACTCAAACCACTAAACCATGCTGGCTCTCTGAGACACAACTACCATTTCACAATGTCTCACTTAAAATGTGTGTATGTGTGTGTGTATAGCTTTCTCTATTTCGTGACACTCTCTGTTCCTATTAGGTCTCCTTCATATCTCAAACCATAATTCAAATGATTTCTTGACAGAGAACTGCAGCACAAATTCTACAGAATGAAAATAAATGAAAGATGTTTGACGAGGCCAAAAACAGGGATAGGGAGAGATAATGTTGTGTTTGTGTATCAATCAGCCAAGGCTTGAACAAAAGATTCCACTTTCCACCTGCAATGGAGGTCCATGCTGCCCACAAAAAAACAATTTTTTTTCAGACTGCACAGTGAAAAACACAAACAAACCCATTATTTTCTCTTTTATACCCCAAATAATTAAATCTTAGCGAAAAGGCTAACTGGACACACACTATCAGCTGGCAATCACTCAGCCTCATCTGGCAGTTCTCAAAGAAAGAAGTTATTTTCCATCCCACTCCCTCTGTGTAAATTTCTGTCCTCACTTTCCAGTTCCCCTCCATGCTTTTTTATTGCATATATCTTAAAGAAGCCTGATTCATCATAGCACTGTTGGCAATATCTACTTCTGTGTATTGGATTTGGCAAGGTCTATCAGCCAAAGTGTTTTCCAAAAACCATTGAAAGAAATGGAAAGCTTTCTAGTCGGGCATAAATGCAGGACCATTCCTCTTGCTCTCTTTGACAATTTTCATGTTTTCTTCCTTCTGCCCTAGTACTAAGTTATTATTCTACTTCACAGCTGATATTTTTTCTTTTCAAGCTACAATCAAGTTTGGGGAAAAGACAGAAAATGAGGGGGAAACTGTAAACAGTGTAATAGGGGCTGATAATTATCAGATTCACAGCGGGGGGGGAAAGCAATAGAGCCTTTTCCTTCCTCAGGAAGGATATTGACAAGCTGGAATGTGTCTAAAGGAGGATGAGCAAAATGGTAAAAGGCCTGGAAACCATCCCCTATGAGGAGTAGCTTATGGAGCTGGGTATGTTCAGCCTGGAGAAGAGATAACATGAGAGCTATGTTTTTTAAATATTTGAAGGGATGGCATAGGGAGGATGGAGCAAATCTGTCTTCTGCTGCTCCAGAGACTAGGACACAGAGCAATGGCTTCAGGAAAAGAGATTCCACCTAAACATTTGGAAGAATTTTCTGACAGTAAGAGCAGTGTGACAGTGGAATATGCTACCTCTAAGTGTGGTGGAGTCTCCTCCTTTTTAAACAGAAGCTGGATGTCCATCTGTCAGGAATGCTTTGATTGTGTATTGCTGCAAAAGGGGGGTTGAACTTAATGGCCCTTTTGGTCTCTTCCAGCTCTATGACTCTTTGACTATGACTCTCTTGCTGCAGCCCCTGCTAACATGTTTTTTTGTTTATAAAATAGTAAAAACACTGTTTCCTAAAGCTGTATTCAGGCATTTCTGAAAAGACCTAAATACACCAAATCCCCAAGTCCCCAGCATCACACATTGGCTAGCATTCTGTTAGTGACATATGATGGCATATGTCTATCTTACACTTCTGTTGGTCTTGGGCAGGGGTCATTGTGGAGGATGGTATTCTCTTCTACCCTCTGCAAAGATCAAAGCCCTCCCCAACTCACCATTTAGCCACTGGAATCTGCCCCACTCCCCAACAGCCATTTCATGGCTAGTGGAGAGCAAAGAGGATAGGAGAAGTGTCTGTCTGTGTTTCCAAAGCCATATTCAGACTTATGACATCATCTGTTAAGACCTCTACAGGACCGCAGTGGATATCGGTGGAAAAGTTCCTTGGTCATGTCTGGCTATGGGAACATGTTAGTAGCCTGGCTTGCCTAGTCACCTTCACCCAAGTACGGCCATTTCCACACTACACTGTAATAGTGCTATTATTCCACTTTCAACATCCTATGGAATCCTGGGGTTTGCAGTTTGGGGTAGGGCATTTAGAATTCCCAGCCAGAGAGCTCTTTGGCCTTGGTAAACTACAAACCCCAGAATTCCACAGGACATTGAAAGTGGAATAATAGCACTATAACAGTGTAGGGTGGAAATGGCCTGTCATTGAAAACACTATTTTGAAAGGCCCCTGACCAAACAAGCTAACAAAGAGGCAACCTTTCCAGGCTGTGGGCACTGGTGCATACTGTGCACGCAGAAGACATGACTGCCACTGTCCTCCAACATTTGTTTGAGTAGGGAGAGAGCCATGGGAAGGTGTTGGAAGACAGCTGTGTCTGCCGCATGACCTGCTTTGTGTCCCCAAGCTATCCTACTGTGCTATTTCAGGACAATATGGAGAATGCTATCCCATCAACACTGTCAAAATGGTATTTGACATCTGTTCTGATGAACTATCATATGTGGAATGGAGTTGTGGCTTCCATTTTGTCTGTTAGCTCAGGCAGTGAGACGCACATTGGACCAGCCCTGTAATGATATATTCACAAAAGCAAGCTGGGGTTACATCCAATCACTATGCAGTTTTGCACTGCATAGTGGCATCTCCAATGCTTCAGAAATTTCACAGCCATCAGGTTCACTTGTATGCTACCTGCACTGTCTCTCAGTGCTTTCCAGTCCTTGCTCTCCCTAAGGATATAACAGGATCTAATTTAAATCTACGCACCACAGAAGTTAAACCTCTAATTAGACCAGGCATGCCTATGATTGCCTTAGCAGAAAAGCCAGATAATTCACCATTTTTGGAAGTAAAACAAAATTAATTGAGTAGCAGACACAGTAAATAATAAGTACAAATCAGCATGAGGAAGATTAAAAGTGCTCTTGGCTTCTGACAATGGTTGGGTAAATACCTACTGTGCTAACAATATTATCTCTCCACTAAAGGTTTGAACCCAAATAATTGCAACAAGCTAAAAGATACTGAATGATTTTGTCACGTTCTGGCTCAAGTATACCACCATCACCATATTAATAAGACTTCTGCAGCTTGATAGACTGCAAATAGCTGTATCTCATCTATCAAGTTAGATACATTTCTCTAGGTCTTTATAAAGGATGTAAACTGCACATTCAGTGCACCCTACAGCATATCATACCTTCCCCCATCTCCTGTTTACCAGAGTAAATTATAGTCACTGGTAACTGTTTCCTTATTTTTGTTTTTTTGGAGATGACTTATTCAATTATCAGAGAGGTCAAAATATATGAAGACACAAACTGGATCAAACCAAAGGCCTACCTTGTCCAGCTTTCTGCTCACACAGCTTCCAGCCATGTGCCTATGGGGAAGTGCACAAAGAGGAAAGAAGGGCAATAGCACCCTCCCATTGTATTTCACAACATCTTGTAATATTGAAGAAAATATACATAGCTGTGAAGATTAGTAACCACTGATGTCAAGACGTCTTCTGTGATTGGTTTTGAAACAGGAGGGTCAGGGTGGAGGGGCAGGAGGGGATTTGCCTCAGCAAATAAAATTATTTATATATCAAGGAACCAAACTGTATTGGGGTTAGGACAGGGAATAAAAGGGCAAAAAGTGAAAGTCTTAAAGTGAAAGTTTTCCTCCCTCCCTCACCACCATACAGATTGTGAGACTGGTATTTTGTGTAGTTTGTCTCTATATATACCTCCCTGAGGACTGAGGAGGGATAATATGCTGTGAGAAGACATGGAACAGGGCCTTCCCCATTGTGGCATCCCAACTGAGGAATGCCTTCCCCACACTGACAGCAACATTGGCCTCTTCCCAGCACCAAGTCAAGATATGGATTTCTATTCAAGTCTTTGGAGCTCAATTTGTACTATATGCGCATGTGCATGAGTTTTTATCTGTTGTGACTTTTAACGTTGTTTTAACTTGTTGCCATGTTTAATGTGTGTATACCTAATTTTAGCTATTTTGTTGCTCACCCCTCCCCATGGCATCTAGTGGCTTCCATGTGAGCAGTGCAATGAATCTGTTCTGGGTTTTAGTCTGAACTTTGAAGGAGCTATGCAACGTGCTGAACCCTATCAAAATAGGTGCAACATCTTGGACACCTCCCTGAAAGTTCAGACTAAAACCTTTATTGGATTCATGGCCACCAGTAGCTGGCACTGCCCCCCTGAGGACAGAAGTTAAATTTGAGTTGGATTAGGGTGAGTGATGCATCATAGTTTTGACTGTAAAGCACATACCTTTAATGCCCACATATTGCCAATAAAGAGCTGCATAGCTGTCAGCCCAATGTTGCTAAAAATAACAATGATTTTTTTATGCATCTTCAATCAACACAACAAACAGCCTACAACCTTAAATGACAGTCTCTAACTTTGTTCCACCTTCCAAGAGGCACATGATTACTTCTGCAAATGTAGCTGCACATTCTCTGACAAAAACAACTGTATTGCTTTTAAAAACAGTGTGGGCTGATCAACTGAAGTATAGATTAATAGACAGTGCCGCTTTCAGCCATGGGTAACTGGGATGTAAGGAAATGAGTGAATATTACTTGAAAAGCTACTTTGATAGATGACTGCCTTTAGAGATTTCCGATTTGCTGATTTCTGTGAAGCAAAACAAAAAAAACCACCCTCCATATTGAGGATACTTTGGTTGTTCACTTAAGCATATCTGCACGTATGAGTGTGCATATTCAGTTACCCCAGAAACTTATAACTCTCAGTAAACACTAAGGCAGAATAAGGAGCCTTTGGCCACATAGATGTTTTGTCCTCCATCTCGAATCATCTGTGGTCAGTTTGACCAATAGAAAGAGATTGTGGGAGTTGTAGTCCAAAACATTGGAGGACCAAAGCTTTCCAGCCCTACATGAAAGGATTTGAGATGGAAATTATGATTTTTTTCCAGAAGCTATCTAGTCTGATGTGTTCAGAAATACTACTACTACTGACACAAGAGAAGTGAAAAATTAGCAACAGAGTACAAATAAAGAAACGCCAAGATGAAGAGAACCAATGTCTGTTCACCTATCTGTACACTTCTAGATCTAGTCTCAGACAAGTCTCAAACTGACCTGGTGCTCCCCTAATGGACTAGATTTTTATTATTGTTTCATTTCTCCAAAGCCCTCCAACACATTCAGCATCTCCCCTTGCTGGACAGCTCCTCTGAGCAGTCTTTCGGCTGACTCTGCTGAGCTGGGTTGAAAACGGGAGCACACTACCTAACCACCATTTTGCTAGACAATCTAAAGTGCAATGGAGGGGGAGGTCTCAGGATGGAAAATAAAATCACCTGGAGAAGCCAGGTGCCCCCATTAGGCTGTCATTTTACTGAACTCTCTGATAATGATAAGAAGAAGAAAAATTTCAGCTTGGCCTTGCTAAATCAAAATGCCTTTCTTAAGATTACTGATATAGAATAAAAGCTTTCCTTTAAAGATCCCCTCTTTTCCATGCTGTCTTCTGCTTTGGCTCAGTTTGTGCCTGCACATGTGTGTAAAATGCTCATCTCCCACAAGGGAGGAGGTGGAAAAGTCTTTGCAGAGTCAGAGGTAGAAAAAGTGCAAGTTAAACCTCTCAATAACTTCCCACTAAGGTACTGAGTCACATGGGGTAAATTAGCGAGTGGTAGAAGATAGACAGTCTTCAGGGGGTCCTTCTCCTACTCAAGAGCAGGAGACAGAAACAGAGAGCCCATTACATGGTGGCAGCAGTGCCCGTGAGAGCGGGAATGCCCATGATAGCAGGAGTCCCATTACACCATGAGAGGGAGTTTCACAGCATGGAAGCAGACACTGAGAAGGCCCTTTCCCATGTCCTCACCAACCATACCTGTGATGGTGGTGAAACAGAGAGAAAGCCCTCGTTTGAAGACCAGCAGGTTTGCACAGGGACATAAATCTTTCAGATAGTCTGATTCCAAACTAATAGGGCTTTATAGGTAATGACCAGCATTTTGAATTGTGCCTAGAAATGGACTGATAGCCAGTGAAGCTTTTCTGACAAGGGAACTGTACGATTCTTATCAAGAATATGATCATGCTGTGGTTGAAAGGTTAGAAAAGGGTTAGAAAATCCAATTGGGTATGGCAGAAGCATCTTTTAATGGGTATGCTGTACCATCATCTTATCTTCTATATGTATTTTAAACTGTTTTAAATATTTTAATATTACTATCTTTTTAATGATTTTCTTTTAACTTTTGCATCACATACTGTTTTAACAGCACCTTGAATTAATTCTACATTGTAAGCTGACTTGGCTCCTGTATTGGGAGAAATGCAAGATATTAAACAAACAAAAACTAGGAAAGGATTTACAATATAGTCTGTTATCATACTACCATCGAAAGCACAATTCTGTGCACAGCTATTTAGAATCAATGGCACTTACTTCTGTGTAAAGCAGATTGAGCTGAATCAGTTAACAGTAACAACAACAAAACCTTTTTGGTTTTGTGTGTTGTGTTAAGAGCTACCCATGTTCACTCAGTTCCAAAATGCCACACAAGTACAGTTATTAAGGGCCACCCCTTCAGCAGATGTGTTATTTGGACAACATGGATAAGATATGCTATCCTGTTACATGGTTTATTTCAGCTCCACCACTGTCTTGTTAGCTCCTCTATATTCAGCTCCACTAATGTCAATGTTAAGTTCAATATTTTTCTGTTTACTGGAATAGGCACACACACACCATCTATGCAACAGAAGCCATCATATCACTGAACCTACCATTCTACACTGGCAAGCACGCAAGAGGCAACCTGTTGGTAAGCACAGAATAAGAGAACACAAACAGAGAAATAGCACAGGAAAGTCTAATCACAGCAGAGTAGGTGCATGCGATGGAGGGACAATCAATACCAGCCAAGACAGTGGATTCACTTGTCATATTTTAACTCCTATAAATTAGTAATTTCTTACCATTTCTACCACAAAATCAACCACCCACAGAGAGGAAAGTACAGGTTTGTTTCCTGCTGCTCTAGAGAGTAGGACCAGGTCTAATAGTTTTAAGTTACAGGAGGGAAGATTTGGACTGAACATTAGAAGGAACTTCTTGATAATAAGAGTGGTGATACACACTAAACACTAATTTGGGTTGTGAATGTGTGTGTGTGGATGAGCCTCCAAGTCACCTGTCAACTTATGGCAATCCCATGAATTTCCCATTCTATGTGGGCCTAAGTGTTGAGAAACTTTAACTTGTCCCAACAGCTGTAGCCAATCTGTTGACCAGGGCTAGTTACAGGGAGTAAGTATGGTAAGTCCTTTTTTACAACAGCTCCATAGGCTACCACTTTGGTTTCCGGCACAACTCAAACTGCTGTTCGTGACCTACAAACCTCTATACAGTGCTACTCTGAGTTAACTACAAATCTATATTCCTCTAAACAAGATTGCCTGGGCTTTGAGATCTCTGGAGGAAGCCCTTCTGTCTGTCCTTCCTCCCATCCTTACTGTTGGGAATACACAAAAGGACCTTGACAGTGACTGCTCTCAGGCTGTTTTTCCTGATCTTGAATGGTGAAATGCTGCTCTGATGGTAGCTAATATTGGCGCCTGAAATATTGCATCTTGGACTCTTACAGACCAACATAATTACAATAAAAGAAATAGGGGGAGGGGAGGGGAGGTTGAGATGCTTCAGAAAGTATAAATAGAAAAGGTTGGGGGGTGTTTTTTTTAATGAACTCAAGCGGGAAAGCCAGTTCTGTAGACTGTAGAATTCACTAGGCCAAGAAAAATGTCCAATATCCATTATGAAAAGTTATGAGTGTATCTCCTCCAACTGTCCCAGTTTGGCAAACATAGGCCATTTCCGCATGGGGCAAGGGAATCGCCCCACACCTCTACTTACCAGATCTTCTGGCAGTCCGGTCCAGTCCAGGGTGAGGAGCAGCAGTGTGTGGTCATCGCTCCGCATTGCTCCGGTGTCCAAAATGGCGGCTTCCAGTTGGTTGTGGGTCTCGACCCACTGGTGAAGCTAGCCAGCCTAAAGCCCGCCTCAGCAGATCACAGGCTTGCATTGGTGCGAGCCTGAGAATGTGCACAAGGGAGCAGGCTCGCAGTGGCATGCTCCATGCTTTTGAAAGACCAGAAAAATCAGGTCTTTCAAAAGCATGCTGGAGGACCACTTGGGGTTGTTCAGGAGCGGACTGAGATGCGGATCTATGGTAAGTAGTCCGAACCCAGTCTGCTCCAAGGTGCAGACGTCCTCCGTGGAGGACGCACTGCACCATTTTAAATACCCCATGTGGAAATGGCCATAGTCCCAATTAATCTTTTGTCCTCCCACTTTTTCAGCTGCTTTAAAAATGTCCCAGTTTCTCTCTTCTCATAGACCATTTCCATACTAGACTGTTATAGTGCTATTATTCCACTTTCAACATCCTGTGGAATTCTGGGGTTTGTAGTTTCCCGAGGCCAAAGAGCTCTCTGGCTGAGAATTCTAAAGGCCCCTCCCTAAACTGCAAACCTCAGGATTCCATAGGGTGTTGAAAGTGGAATGATAGCACTATAACAGTCTAGTGCAGAAATGGCCATAGTTTTCTACCTTCATCCTCAACTTAGTTCAATTGCTGAAAACTGACTTAAAAATGAAAAATAGTTTGCACCCAGCTAACTCAGTGAGGAGAGGAGAGGAGAGGAGAGGAGAGGAGAGGAGAGGAGAGGAGAGGAGAGGAGAGGAGAGGAGAGGAGAGGAGAGGAGAGGAGAGGAATTATTTGACTTCTCCAATAGGTGCAGGCAAAAGCAGACTGCTGCAACTTCTTCTAGCTTGTGTGTTTTTTTCCTTATTAACAACTTTTGTCATCTTGACTACACTCTGATGTTGCTTTGTTACCACCGTGAACTGGCCTGGCCTTTGGTAACCTTTAGATATCATTTTGATATCATAATTTGGCCCTGCTCTGCCACCAGCCAAGTGTTTGTGAAGCCACCGAACAAGCGCGAAGCTAGGCATGGCTATTATATTGTTTACACCAAGGCAAGCCAGAAAATGCCAGATCTGCTTTAGGGGACGTCCTGAAATAAACACCTTCATTACAGATGCGTATTAAAACAAAGAGACCTCTGCCCCAAGAGGGCACCCTGGCAAGCTGAGTGCTTAACTGCCAAGCTAGCCGCATCTACATACTGGCCATACTATTGTCAATTCGGACCATAACTTGATCAAGTAAATTCTGACCTTTCGGAGACATTGTCTCTATACCAAAACTCATTGTTTTCGCCCAAGACCAGGCTAGCCTACGGTCATTCTTTCCCTGATAAAAACCCCCAGTTCTGAGAGCTCCTTGGATCTCTCGCTGGACTTCGCTGGACTTTCATCCCACCTTGCTGCCGCTTCTGCGAGCTCCCCTCGGCAGCCACACTGAGTTTCCTTCTCTCCAATTGGCTTCTACAGGACTGCGAGAAAGGTGACGTATCACCCATTCCCCCAAAACTCTTTATTTCCTATTTCTTATTTAGTAGTGAGGTTGTGTTTTCTTATTAACTTGCCTGCTTGCTAATAAATATTCTTGTTGCTATTTTAACTGGTTGTCTGCTCACTAACCCGATGCTGTAGACATTAGGTAAAAGATCCCCGCTAAGTTACCCTGCCTCTCGTTAGCTAAGAGAGTGCTCGAGTTAATTTCTCCATCTTGGTTGTGTTTGTTTGGTTGTTTGGGTGCCCCTCCTGGGACCCCCAATTCACAGGGTAACAGCTTGGTCATTTGTGTCCCAGTTTTCATTTGTGACAAGTTAGAGGGTATGTGGGTGAAATCTGGGGTTTGCTGGTCTTCAGGTTCCGGCATTAGTTAACATTTCATCACTTGAGATCAGCCAAATACAGGATGGTATTTGAACCTAAGTATAGCTGTACCAATCATAGTGCAGACATGTTGATTAAATGCTATATTGCAGATACAGTCAGAACTTCAGCCTACACTCTGAACATTCCTATTCTTAGCCATATTGAAATGAACCATGTTCAACTGCTAAAATACAATACTTTTCCAGAAGCATTTCCTGCCTGGTGGGTAAAACATATGGTATATCACCACAGAAGTACCAACACTGATATTTCTGAATATTTGCAGACTCACAGCTGCCTAAAAATTGCCCGTTTTGCTAAGGTAAGAAAATGGCTGCACTGCTCAACAGCAATTATGTCCATTATTTGGAAACTGCCCCCAGACACTAAACATTTTGTCTAAGCCCTTGGTTGATGCATTCAAATATTTAATACCTGCTATAACACATTTCCAGTTCTTAAGTGTTCTCCCGCTTTCTCAAAGATAGATCCTGAGGCAATTAGCCAGCGTTAGTCATTGCAAAGTAGTTTCATTTCAGTAGCCCAAAATAGTTTGCCATGGCTATCCTACAATTGAGGTGAGTCTGAAATAACTATGATTTCAATTCCACCTTTATTCAATCATATATTCATTTCAAGGTGCAGGTGTTCTTACCAAAGTATTGTCATTAATGGGAACACAATTGCAGGTAACTGCTGTGGTAGCATAATAGTTACAACTCTATTTCAAGTCACTCCTTCATTAGGAATCCATTTGGTTTTCTTTTCATTTCCAGGTTGTCCCCAGAATTTATTTGATGTCATCGCTCCCTTGTACCTTAATGGTCTTACTATTATAATGTAACATTAATTATATTTTCCACAAAAAGACAGGAAAATGCTGTTTGAACAGCATCCATTTTGTAAATGAGAAAATGAATTCCAGCCACTCTATTTCCTTTTATTCCACTATTATTCCATTTTATTAGCATCATCCTAATGGCTTGCTTTTGTGGTTTAGAATAAGGGGTTGGGAACTATGGTGAGTCTGGAGGCCAATTTTCATCCTGTGGGACCCTTGGTGCCACATAGGTTGCCAAAAACTGACAAAGACTAGTATCCCATTAGCAGCATTTGCACACAAAAGTTTCTATTACACATGTATATGGTTTGCAGGGCACTGCCGAGGTTGGTGTTCCCTTCTTCAGCAATTAAATCCCAGCCCGAGACTTATTATATAGCCTCTGAAACAGCCTCACATGGCCGTTCTGTGCTTCATGGGAAGCAGGTAGGGTCAAAGAAGTATTTTGAATATGCCGATGTAGCCAGATGCAAAATGATCACAGCAGTACTGAGCCCTCCAATGAATTGCAGCATTGATGTAATCACTTTGCATCTGGTTAAGGGGACATAGCCAGATGCTTCTCGGATCCTGCTTGCTTCCCACAAGGAGTGGAACAGCTGCATGGAGAGGGGCTTCAGAGGCTATGCAGAATAGTAGGAGGTATATGTTTCAGCCACATGTGGGTCCACATGTGGAACTACTATCCTACACTGAACCATCCAGGACTACAGCCAAAATTAGAAACAAAAATGGTATAAGTCCACTTGCAACAACTCCAAACAAAAGTGGTAGAAGCCCACTGCAACCATTTAAAGATGAATCACCAGCACTTGAGTGGGAATTCACCTTTTTTTCACTAGAAAATAAATGTTTTGTAGAATTTGAAGAGGGCAAGGGCTGCTGAAAAAGACAGGCATGTTGCATAAAAATATTAAAATATTTTTATCCTACCCTGTTGTTATGAGATCTGAGGGCAGAAAAAAGATAACATAGCAATAACAATTTAGGCAGTTCCAATTTGAAATCAATAAAAATGGTTCGGTGGTAGAAGTCAAGTATGTTAGTTTATGTTTGAGAGAGTGAAGATAGGAGTAAGAAGTTAGATGGATTGTTTATGGATGAATGGTTGGTATGGTTTGTATGTAGGTAGGTAAAATATTTTGAAATACAATTATGGAAAGTTGTATCCCCTCCTGTTGAAGGAAGGAGGGGTATTACTTTATGTATTAAGAAATGTTATTTTTCTTTTTATATGTGTGGTTGTATGTTTTGTTTTGTATTGTTGTGTTTTTATTGTTTTTTTGTATTTTGTTGTATGTTTAATAAAGTATATTTTTAATAATAAATTTTTTTAAAAAAAATGAAATCAATAAAAAAATCAAACAAGATAAAAACATATTAAAAATACTAAAACAGCTTTAAAAGGCTTAAAAGTAAATCAGGCCCCAAGGTTTTAATAAAAAAACATGTCTTGACCTGTGGCTGAAAAGAAAACAATGCTGGCTCCTGTCAGCCTCCAAAGGGAGGGGTGAGATGCCACAGCTGAAGAGCCCCTCTCCGTATCTTTTACCCATTGTATTGCCCCCACTGGTGGGACGTGGAGGAAGCCCCCTCCAGTAGATCTCAGTCCTGGGGCAGGCACAGAGGTCGCAAGCTGTTCAGGGCTTTGAATGCTATCACCAACATCCTGAATTCAGATGAGAAGTGAATCGGCAGCTGATGCAGTTCCTTTAAGGCAAGTGTTCTGTGCTGTCTCTGTGTTGCCCCAGTCAGCCATCTTGCTGCTGCATTTAGCACTAGCTATTGCGTCTGAGTCATCTTCAAGGACAGTCTCACATAGAACACATAACTGTAGTCTGAGTGGGAAGTTGCCAGCACATCGACTTTTGGGGCTAAGTTATCCCTATCCAGGAAAGGCCATAGCTAGTCCAGCAGAGTTGGTTTAGATTCTTGATGCTGCCAAATCTGAAAGCAACCAACTAATTTTTTTAACAGGGAAAATTTACAGCAGTTCCCTTTCTTTTTCAGGCACACCCACTTTTTCAACATCCAAAGGCACTTTTTATCTATGTTCCCATTTCTTTGGGACAATGATAAATATTAAGATTTCTGCCTACGATCTGGCCTCATACAAGATCAGATGCAGAAAAAAGATGAGCTGCAACCTGATTTCCATTTATCCAACAGCACATCAAATGTATCTTTTTGTTTAACATTTACAGGACAGCACTGTTAGAAAGCTAAATCTTCACATCAAGGGAAATGAAGCTGATGTTTGTGGGAATTTCTACAAAATAACTTGGATGGCTTTGGGTACTATGTTCCTTGATATGGGTAGGTGGGAGTGCCATCTGGTATCCTACATCGAGCAGCAGAACATCACTGGATAGTCTTGGATCTATTCCTCCCACACCTTGCCCCAACCTAAAAATATTCATTCTCCCTGATACGCTTGATCAGGAAAATTTGTGTAAATAAAAGTTCTCAAGTCCTATCTGGCCTGATCCTAACACAGAAGATGTCCGCCACCTGCATGGTATAACAATGGTCAGGGAATATGCCTTGAAGTTGAGTAGAGTGCTTTTTGCAGTAACCCAGAAGGCAAATGTAAATATTGGCAGAGATGCTACATCACCTACCATCATCATACTTAGTTATGAACATGTAACTAAGTAACATCTCCTGACCCAACCCACCTTAACAGCCAGCAGCCACATCAAATAATAGAGATCCATTCTGCTGGTGATCAGGGAAGATAGGATGATGCTTCCAGGCCCCTCTTGCAGCGAGCAAAGCTGCGATGAGGAATTATGACAAGGGCCCTCCCTCTGATAGATGCTGCCTTGCTCACTGGCAGGAGGAAGCTGGAAACATCGTCCTGCTGTGCCTTGACTGAACAAACAGAATAGACCTCCACTATTTGGAGTTGCTCCCTGAAGTTTAAGGTGGGATTCAAGGTACTTAAAATTGTAGCAATAGTGCCACAATTGTGAATGCATAGTATGACTAAATAAGAAGCTGTTACAGAACCATAACACTAGGTTACATACCTGTAACTGCAATACAGAACGCCAGTCGCTATCCTTACAGCATTTACAGCAATAATACAACATTTTATTGAACCATGTATGAACAGACCACCACAAATAGGGAACAAAACTCTAGAGATTTTTTTAATGCTTGACATTTCTACAGTATTCGGGTGTGATGAGTAAATTTCAAATTCGACTGTGATGAATCAGTGAACAAGATCAGTATTTACTTTCTATACTGTGTTCTGTGCACACACCTAATAAAACATACAGCTTTGCTGTAAAAAAAAGAAAGAGAATTGCAAGCAGTGCTCACAGGATCAGAACACAAGGACTTTTTGATGAACAGAGGTCATTATATTACTGGTTACTTCCTTCAGCTTCCTGTTCCTTCTGACTCTAACTACAGTCCCCATTGTAGCTGGGAAAGAAATTGGTATTCTCAATAGCAATGTATTGTTGTGAGCTATTTCTCTTGTAATCCAAAATCTTTTGTGATGGCTTCCTCTTGAATGAGCATTTAAGATCCATTTTCTTGGAAATGCTCTCAGCAGAGTTTAAAACTTCAACACACCTTCATATATTTGAGGATCCTCCTTCAGGATGTGACTATGTGAACTACCATGATGAAAACCACTATACAACGAATAAACAGCCACTGTTACCATCGTATGAATTTTGACAGAGTTCAATTATCCTGCCCACTTAATTATCAGGATTATAAATTCCCTCAAATTATAAAAAAATAAATATGAAATAAATCCTAGATTTGAGTTTACTTGAGATTTTACTCTGTTGGAGTTTGCAACCTTCACATGCCTATGCTCACTGCTAATTACATAGCATGACATTCTCTCGGAGTTTAGACACAGCATGTTTATGTTTACTCCTTGTTTATGTGTTTGCTCACACCTACTCTCTCCCTGCATCACAAAGGCTTCCCTTTGTTCTCTGGAGTCTAATTGGCTCTCACCTCTCTTTCTTTCTCTCTCCCTGCCTGTCCTCTACGAGGCATGTGTTACTAACAGTTCTCTCTAGGTGAGATGCTCCAACTCTCCTGATACCATTAGTCTCCTCAAGAAGATGAATCTGTGTTGGTTATGCACAGGCATTTATGAGTAAAACTATATCCCTTACAAGAAGACTAAACTTGATTGATTTCTCTGCTACATTTCGTAGGGAAAGTAGAGCTGGTGAGCTGTTCAACTTTTGCCCAGTGCATCATATGCTCTACCTGAGACATCCACTTCAATCTCTCATATTTCCCAATATACTCTATACTAATTATCTTGTCAAATGGGAGGTAAAACCTTCTGTCTCCATCTTGGCCATAAAACTGAGGTGTTTCCCTTGGGGCACAACCTTAGGCAATTAGCTTCTGTTCCACTGAATTGTATAATCTAACTGCACAATGAGTACAGGACTGCTAACATTTTTTTCTGTCAAGAATCTTGTGCCCTTAATATGACATGAACCTTTCCCAATTACCATTGCCACATGCTAGGATAAGCTTTATCTACTGAATATCTCCCAGCCTTTACAAGCATAGGTGTCTTGCTCCTCTCCTCTGCCCACCCTAGCACTCTAACTAAAAGATACAGACTCCAAACTGCTCAGCATCTAATATACAAGTTCCAAAAGAAGACACTGCTGTACTTTCTTAAGAGTTTGCAACAATTTCTTGCATTACAGGAGCATAACCCCTCCATATTGTGCAAAGGAAAGGAAAATAGACAAGCATGATCTGTCCTCACATAATTCAGCTTGGACTACAGAACAACAATTTGAAGATCCTGCTTCCCTCTATGATGGTCTAGAGGAGGAGAGAAGCTTTGGTCCTATAGATCTTTTATTATAGAAGTATAATTCTCATAATATCTCACCATTGCCCATGTAATCTGGAGCTTCTGAGAATTAAAGTGCAGCAACATCTGGAGAGTAAAAAATGTCCCCAGTCCTGGTCTAAACAGCAACAAAAGATGTAGGATGTTGCCACAACTAGCACATGGCTCCCTTTGTTGCCCTCTTATGTCTGCAGTACTTCAGTTCTACTGGCAGGTAGAGGGAAATGGTAGATACTGGGACGGAGGTACTCCTAACACCCTCTTGTTGCTGCTTGAAAACTTTTAAACAGGACAGATTAAACACAACTGACTGATCACTAGCAATCCTAGGCCCATGCCACCTTCTTTTGCTCTTTAGACACATCATAATGGAGATCTGCCTCTACCACCTGGGAGAAATAGACTGCCCCATGCTTTGTCAAATAATGTAATCAGACTCAGCTTAATGAAGACATATCCTAGAAATCTGACACTAAATATTTTCACAATATCTAAAATTTGCTACAGCAGTGGTTCTCAACCTGTGGGTCCCCAGATGTTTTTGGACTTCAGCTCGCAGAAGCCCTGAGCATTGACCATAGTGGCTGGGGCTTCTGGGAGCTGAAGTCCAAAAACATCTGGGGACCCACAGGTTGAGAACCACTGTGCTACAGAGAGATGGGTGTCCTGATTATAGCTGTCTTAGAATATAGGAAAGTAAAGGAAAATTTGGTTTATGTAAGAGAAGGCTTTACATAAGAGATGTTTTCAGGCTTTGCAGTACACCTCATATTTCAGCTTTGTTCCCAACTTAGTTCCTGCTAAACACTCCTTAAATTTAGCATCCATTTCTTGACTCTGTGTTTCATTAAAAAGGTTCTTCCAGTCTCCCACCACTCCTGCAACAAGATGGGAAAGGGGATATAGGGAGGAAAATGTTTAGCCCACAAACGTAACATGATGATAGTCAAGAACAAGTCAATAACTTTATAAATTGATGGCAACTGAGTACAAAAGGGTACAAATAGATGCTTGGGTTGAAGACTGAAGAAAGATCTGAACACAATCACAAAAGCATATCTTCCTTTCCTGACTAAATCTTTCAGTCTTGCTTGCAATACTTCCCATTCTGTAGACTGCAGAACTCCTCCTTGACAAGTATGCAACTGAATACAAAGCACTACAGCAGAGAAGAACCATGGCTCAATGATGGAGTATATGCTTTGCATGCAGAAGATGATAGGTTCAATTCCTGGTCTCTACTGGAAAAAATCCTAACCCCTTAAAAAAGAGCTGCCAGTCAGAACAGACAGCACCCTCCATCAGTTCAACCAATGATCTGACTCAGCATAAGGCAGCTTCCTATGTGTATCAGGAAACTAGTGCTCTATTTCAATTAGTGCTGTATCATATGTTCTTCTTGCCACAGTGTACCAGCTTCTGCTTTAGCTACCCATCAGCCTAGATGACAGAATGATGACTAAGATACAAAATATATAATATTGTCCTTAGTGGTTAATGTGGAGTGCCACACATGACAGAATAACTTTAGGACTAAACCACAGAATGCCTCCTTCTGTTTCTTGGACAAAAATCAATCCCCAGAAATAGTTCCTCTAGATGAGAAGAGCAAGCAGAATCTGGAGTTTAGATTTACCTGCATAAATCCCAGCACTTTTATAGCAACATTTGTACTACCTGTCATGTGGCCTAGAATACTCTGCAGCTATAGTCCTACCCACATTTACTTGAGAGTGAACCATGCTGGAATCAGTGATCCTAAACATGAATAAGATTACACTATTGTTCATAATAAAATGGAGGACCTCATAATTGTTCATAACCTATTGCTCTTAACCATAACAGAACAAGAATAATGCTCTATCTGGAAGCTCTATCTAACTTTAAAATGACTTTACCTTTTCGGAAGAGAAGCAGACCAACTGCACCATGAGTCTCCTGAGATTTGTCCCGCACTGCTTCAAAGGAAGCCCTGTTGGCAATCGCCTGGATTTGCTCTGCAGTGGCCGTAAAACCAAAGAATTCAGCTATTTGCTTTACTCCAGCAACCAAATCCTACAAGCAATGTAATGACAAGGTCAATAAAGAAAGAAGGGTCATTTTTCCCCCTTGAAAAACTAGACCAGCTGACACTGAATTCATAGAACTCCTTGCTTTAGCCCAGAACATGGGGGAAAGTGAAGCCACATTTTGCAGATCCCCAAAGCTCACCCCAATTTTTTTCACTGGTGATTTCTCACCCCAAAATTGCTGGAACTGTCAAAACAGTAAGAAAACAGGGCAGTTTTGCCCTCAGTATAATGGTCTCTATCATTATCTGAGCAACACAGGTGAGAAATATAGCCTGTCCTCCAGGTAAACAAAAGATTGCTGATACGATTGTTGTTGTATGCCTTCAAGTCGTTTCCAACTTATGGCAACCCTAGTGTGAACCTATCACAGGGTTTTCTGGGACTGAGACTGTGTGATGTGCCCAAGGTCACTCAGTGGGTTTCCACAGCCAAGGAGGGAATCAGATCCTGGTCTCTAGGTCACATTTCAACATTCAAACAACTACACCACACTGGCTCTCTGATGATATGATGGTTAAATTACATTTTTGAGGTCAGTATCACGAAGGAGAAACAATTGCCCAACGAGGATGAACAGTCTGTGAGAAGTGTGAAAGCTCTGAGAAGCTTCCAAGATGAGAGATGATAAAACATGATGCCTTGAGGCATGAGAAAAATCTTTGGAACTGATTGAGAGGTAGGAGAGGTGCTGCCTGCCTCACTGCTTTTAGGGAAGCTTGGCTCTAGGATAGATGAAAAAGTCCAGACTCCCAGCTGTCCATGAACATCCAAAGACTCAGAACTCTGTCTAGTAGAATACAGATGTTCAGCTAATAGTTATGTTTTCTTTCCAATCTTGACTAAATATGACCTAGACTGATTGTAACTTTGCAACTACTCCTAAGTAACACCTGAAGGAAAATGCCTTCATGTACAAGATACCTTTTGCTAATTGAGGATTGCTGACTTAGAATAAATGCTTTTCTTAAAAGACTTCTTTTCCATGTGTTTTTGCTCAGTGTGTGCACATGTGTGTGCATAAGATTCTCATTTCCCACAGGAGGAGGAAGAGGGAAAGTCTCTGCATAATCAGGGGTAGGGAAAAGCGCAAGTTTTCACCCATTTCTGTAACTTTTTTTCGGTCACTCCCTACTAAGTTACTGAGTGGTGAATTTAATCAGTGGGTTGTGGCAACTGAAAGAATTTCATGTTGAATTTTGTTTCAGCAGGTCTTTGCAGACTAATTGCTCAGAGGAAGGCTCTGCATAATGTGCTATATTGTCTATATGTTGTTTACTTCATATTACTTTATATGTTTACTTTATATTTTAAACTGGTTTTAATTTTATTGACCAGTTAACTAACTTTTTAACTTCCGAACGAGGTGTATTTTCCTATGGGGTAAATTTTTAGCTACATCTGTTTTAACCGTTGTAAGCTGCTCTGAGTCTCAAATTGGGAAAAAGGAGGAGGATGAGGATGTTAGCTAAGCCCTTGCTCAAATTAAGGTCAAGAGCCCAATTTAGTTTTATCTCATGAAATGTATATGGGTATGGGGCAGCCTGTTTTTCTTTATGCAGAAGGATAAGCCTTGCTTGTGGTTGTGGATATACCCACCTCTTTTAATTCTTCATATGTCAGAATCAGAACATTTTCATCATCTATGTGTTTGTTCCAGGTGACTGCTTGGTCAAAATAGGATCCCCAGGCAACTGTAGATTAGGCATAAGACAAGACATTGGAATACTATCAGAAGCTGTCAAAACCTTAGCAGTAGGCTATTTTAAAGTCATTGTCATTATGTTCACATATTGCCTGGGCAATATCCAATCTTGCACAAAAGGCATTTTACTCGCTCAAAAGGACTTCCCCTTCCTTTCCTACAGTGGATGAAAGAATCACCTCTGCCGGTAGTGTCCATTCTGCTGGTGGACACTGTTAGATACAACTGATTATTAAAATCATTTATTGATTTTTAACCATCAAAGCAATATACCGTTCTTAAAAAAATCAAAAACCTTACTTTAAAAGCAAGTGAAAACAGCTTTAAACGCCAGTTTATAAACCAAAGGACAAAAAGAATAATAAGTTTTGACTACCTGATAGAAACTCAACAAGGATGGAACCAGCCCTCTGCTTACATACACAAGACTCATTTCACATTCACAAAGAAAGAGAGTGTATGATTATTCTTTGAGAATCACCAAGAGTCTTGTTGGGTTTTGTCTTCAAGTGAAGAGAGCCAGAGCTTGAAAACTGCATTACAAACACCAGTTCTGCTTGAGTTGAAGACTGATAATAGTGTTCTCAAAAGCACTGAAGGTGAGAGGATTCCTCATAATGTATATACTTTTCACATAAAAAGATTTTGAATAATTTCATGATACTTCAAAAAAAAAAGCCAGTGCAGTATCTAACTGGATATAAGATATAAATGACATGTGGGACAAATGAAATGTGTACCTGGGGGTGTGGAATCAGTAGTACTTCAGATGTTGTAAGACTACCAGGTCTGTCAAGATCAGGTTCAAGTATCAGCGAAAAAAATATTTTGGGCCTCCCAAGCTAGAATTGCCAGGGTTTTTTTTAATGAGACACCCCTCTCTTGCCAGACCAGCTCAAGACTGGCTGGTACACGAGGCAAGCCGATATAAACAACATCAAGTCTTGCAAGAGGAGTACCTCTCCTGGGTGTTCTAGACTCCCATGACTTTGTGGGAGCACAGACCTCTCATGAGAGGTCGTCCTCTTGCAAGAATTGAAGTGGGCTTTATACAGGCATGCCTCATGTACTGCTTACCTCAGTCACCTGAGACAGCAGAGCTAAGAGCAGCCACCAGCCATGCTCACAACAGATGGACTTCCACAGCACTTGGTATGTTAATTTGAGGCCATTTTCCTGCACATCAAATGTTCAAGGGCTGGCCTGTTGTGAGTGTTTGCATCTGCTCTTCTTCCTTTCATCTCATTAAGTAATATGGGGTTTGGGGCTGCTCTGCCCCAAAAACAAAAACATGTACAACACAGGTTCTGGACCGCTTCAGGACCACTGGGCCACAATAATTTGTCCCAGCTTCCCTTGTCAGCCCTAGAGATTACAACCCCCATCCTCTTCAATCAGCATGGCCAATTGTCAGGGAGGATGGGAGCTGTCCAACAACATCTAGAGGGCCAGAGATTAACCACCTCTGGTGTAGGCAATGGTCAATGATCACACTAGCTTCACCAGTCAAGACAGCAGCAGTTACAGAGGTTTCCCTTCTAAAATGCACTTCTATTATAACAAGATCTTTGCCAGCACTCAAAACTGCAAATCAGCGTTGCTGCCAAAGTGCAATTATTCCCCTGCTACCATGGTCATCATTACATCTCAGATCAGACTGGCACAGCCCGAATTTAGGTGATTTTATTTATATTTTACACACACACACACACACACACACACACAGAAACACATGTTGTTGCTAATCACCGTCAAGTCAACTTTGACATACGGTGACTCTATGAATGAGAAACTTCCCAATCACCCTGTTATCAACAGTCCTGACCGATTCTTGCAAACTTAGGCTTTCTTGGCTTTCTTAACTGAGTTCATCCATTTGTAACCCAGTCTTTCTCTTGTCCTACTGCCTTCCACATTACCAAGCATTATTGTCTTTTCTAATGAGTCATGTGTTCTCATGATAAGTATGAGACAGTCTCAGCTCAGATATTTTGGCTTGTAGGGAGAGTTCAGGCTTGATTTGTTCTAGGGCCCATTCATTTGTCTTTTTAGCAGTTCATGGTATCTGTAGAACTCACCTTCAGCACCACATTTCAAATGAACTGATTCTCTTCCTTTCTTCACTGTCAGCTTTCATAACCATGCATAGAAATCGGAAATATAATGATATAGACAATCCTGACTTTAGTATTATATATCTTTACACTTAAGGATCCTGTCTAGTTCCTTTATAGCTGCCCTTCCAAGTTCTAGTCTTCTTCTGATTTGTTGACTGCAGTCTCTATTCTGATTAATGATCGAACCAAGATATGGAAAATCTTGAAGCATTTCAGTGTCTTCATTGTCTTCTTTAAGGTTATGTAAATCATCTGTGGTCATTATTTTTGTTTTCCTAATGTTCAACTGTAACCTTACCTTTGCACTTTCTTCCTTGACTTCCTTCAACTGCTATTCCAAGTCTTGCTATTTTCTGCTAGTGGTATGCAGTCATCCTAAGACCAATTTCCCCAAAGAAAAGAACAGAGTACCTTGCCCATTCATAAACTGTGGAAAAAACTCCTCCCAGGAGTTGTAACTGGGAATGCTTGGAGCATTGTTGTGAAAATGGAAAAATGATGCAGCTGTATCTTTAGGGTTTCGAAAGAGCACCAACACCTGAGGCAAGAAAACAGGATAGCAATTTTCAGCAATTCTTTACTTGGGCAAGAACAACAGTGTCAAAAGAATCCCCGTTCACAATCCACTGCAAGGGCTTTGTGCTACTTAAGCTGTGGTTAGAAATGAGTGATTTCTCTGTAGGAAACTAATAGCTTAAAAATAATGGGCTACATCTCTCAAAATGCACTATCTCAGGCAGTCCTGCCTCTTTATCTTCCTGGAAGATTATATGAACATGGACACATTCACAAAGTCAACATAATCCAATGATCTCTTGTGAGAATGAGGGCAGCAGTAAGCACATGGAGCTCTTGTAGTTGCACTTTCTTTGGACAAACTATGAGACATCCGATATATTGTGTTCCCAGCAAACACGTATGTCCAATGTGAAATATTTGATAAAAGATGCCTTTGGTATAGGGGTACATGCCACAAGAAATTCCAAAGTGACTTAACTTTTTTATGTTGCTTTATCACTAATACCCAGTGCCAGAAATGTTAGTGTATTCACAAGGCTCCCATGAACTGTTGGTTGTATTCAAGTTATATACTGCTTCCATAAATGGTAGTGCTAGGGCCCCTCTGCTAGAATGACAAGACCTTCTCCCTTCCTCTCTCTCTTGGAGCCGTCTGCTGCATGTAAAAACATGCTTTGAAGCCTCAACCAACCAGCTGAAGCAGGTTCTGAGAGGATACTGTGAAACGGAATTTGTATAGAGGAAAGGAAATTGTCTTACCATATCCCATTTTCCACATGGAAACAGGTAAGTTAATGAAACAGCCCTCTTCGATCATGGCCAGCTTCCCCTGACCTGTCATAGAAGAGGATGTTCTCAATCGGGATGAACATCTTACCTTGGCTTTATTTTTGAAGATGGTCTCAGGAAGATGGTTGTAATGGAGGTGTGTGGCCACAATCCTTGGAGATGGGAATTGTTTCATCCTCTTTCGTTTTTTTTTTAAACAAAGGAACAGAAAAATAATATCAAAAAGATGAGTCGTATGTACACAACAGAAATAATCTCTATTGTTACATATCTTGCAATACTCAAAGTGCAGCTAGAATAACTGGGACTCTCCAAAACTTGCAATTTATGACTCACCAAGCTGAACACAACAGCCATGTAGAGGCATACTCAGTTAACAAAGTCCCTGACAGTGAAGCTCTTTTTTCAGAAAGGCTTTTTAGCCCCACATCCCCATTTTCTTCCTCATCCTCATCCTAGCTGGATGTTTCTAGCAGCATCAGCACTGCAAGGATGGCAATGGAGGACTGGAGAAACACAGAACTTCAGCGTTGGAGTGCAGCAGTGTGTCTACAGTAAAAAATGCAATAAAGCTTGAGTTGGGAAGGAATGGAATTCTCTAGAAAATCCTACTGTAGTTAGGTGTGCCTGCTTACAAAAGGCAGGGTAAACAGCAGCTGCCTCCATAATCCCTTACTGAACATTAGTGAACCAAAAAAAACAGAGGAAAAAAGGAAAGCAGAGCATGTCAACAAGCATATTTGAAAAACATCACTCTGTAAGTTTAGCTATCAAAATGGAAATCATAAGAAAAATGGAAGCTAGGAAAACAAAAGTCAGCTCTGGATGCATTTTAGAAGAAGCCTTCAGGTAGTCCCTTAAAAGTTAAAAAAGTTTTTTTCTTTACTTCTGTGAGATCTATCTGACCTGATGGTTTCATTTCATATGTTCAATTTGTTAGTTTTGAATAAAAAGTTTACTGAAATAGAGTAAGTTGTTCTTCTCATCTGTGGTATCCCATTCTTTCTATTTTACTTCTGCTTCTGGTACCAAATGTTCTGTTAAACACATCTAAGAACACATCTGCTTTGTTAACTGAGCGATACCTGTATTGTGGTAGGCCACACGTTTAAGTACTACAGAGAAAAGCTCAGAAAGTGAACATAAGACGCAAGTAGTAGAACCATACAGAAGAAAAAAGTCAGCTTAGGTGTTTTTTAAAAAGTTGTAAGTTCTCAGTGAGTTCAAGTTAAACACGTACAAAACTTTCTGAGCCATGTTCTAAACACTGATAGATTTTGCTGATAAAAGATATCAGCTACAAAAAACAAGTGCGAAATACAGAGTTTAGAAATAGTGCTTGCTCCTTGTTAATGAGTTTGTGTGACTATCATAGGCTTTTGTTGCTCAGTTTCTGTCACTGTATGGTTTTGCAAGAATTATGTATAAAGTTGATTTAGTTGTTTATTTGGTGTGGACCCTTGGCTTCTAAAGAACAATCTACCTAGCACTACATTGTTAAAGTAACTGTTGAATTCAGTCTACTAACAAACTCCCTTGAAAACCACAGCCGTTATTTGGTAGTTGGAAACTTCCATACATGACAAATTGGCTACCTCTACTTTAACTGACAAAATTACCTCTGAGTGTTCCTTATGAAATTCATGGAGTTGCCATAAGTCAACAAGTAACTTGAAGACACATACACACTTTTCTGGATTGCAAGTTGAGCAGACCAGATCAAAGATCACTGCTTGCCTATCTTGCCTTACTTTCTTTTAATTATTTGGACCCAGACATAGAGTTGACCCGCTAAAATCAAGTTCATTTCATTTGCGTAAGTCTACTCAAAATGTGATTAAGTTTGGACCCAACCCAGAATGTGGGTAACTCGAGTGACTGATTTAGAAAGCTGTGCTTTGCAGCTTACTGACCTGATATTTTTCTGGATCGCCGCACTCAATAAATGGTAATTCTATGTTCTCTGACTTAGTTTTCAAAGTTGTGACTATCAGGTCACTCACAATCTGAATGAGCCAATTAATGCCTGAAGCAAACAAAAAAGAAAAAAAATCACTAAGTTACATGATTTTTTTGGAGATAAGGTAAAGAAATTGATAATTTAATAATTCTAAGTGATAATTTAAACAAATATATAAATAAAATAGTAAGTACTTCCATTATATCAGTGTATGCAGAATAATTTGCACTTGGATAAGGTAGGTTGGAAATTCTGTAAGCAGTAAATTCTTCCTTTAAACAGACTTCAGGCTGCTGACTTCAGTCAGTGTGATTTGCAGATCCAGGGCCCCATCCAAAGAACAGACAGTTACAACAGTTTGGGTTAAAAAAGGCTGCAAGTTTATTATATACAGCTGACCAATGTTAGCATGGCATAACCACAGATCTCTGAGACTGGATAATCCATCTGTTCTTGTACTAAACCAACACTTCTGCCAGCTGTTTGGCCATTACTTCCGAAGTCTGCAAAAATGTCACAGGCTTTCAGAGGTGCACCAAACACACAGAAGAAGCAAGGGGAGTAGTCCTCACTCAAAGCCACACATGCACCATAAATTACTTCCTTCAAAGTAAGTCATGGAGGGGGGCTGTTCTGGCTTCTGAGTATTGACTAATATGTGGATTGGGATTGTTAATTAATCCCAGCGTGAGCAATTATGGCTGTAACATGCTTTGGGACTAAAGTAATATAGAATCATTCACTCTGTTGGCTGATGAGAGTTTTAGGACAAAAACACCGTGAGGGACACAGCTATCCACTCCTGATGCAGACAGAATTTTAGCAGAGAGAATTCTACTCTTGCAAGGTAAGCCCACATGGCTCAAGAGGCAGAGATCTATAAATGCAAGTTACGTGTATATGCAGGGCAGTACCAACACTGCTGTGCTGCAGAACACACAGTTCTCTTTGGATATTGAAATACCCAGAAGCAAAAAGGATCAAGATATTTGCATTGTAGGCTGGCTTTAGATGTGACAAGATGAGCTGTCAAAACTAATCTATGACTCAAAATTTTTACAAAATACAGCTTACAGTGGCAATCCTATACACACCTGCCTAGGAGCAAGTGCACACTGAATTCCTTGCTGCTTACATCAGAACAGACACATAAAGGACTGCAACAGAAATGACCATAAAAGGGGGACAAAGCAATTACTATCCTCTCACCATATTTAACTAGTGAAGAGAATGAACAAGCTTAGTCAAGTACAACATTCTGGCTATACTTTTAGAGATGCTAGAGACACCCAAAAGCAAAAGTATTAACATTCCTCACCCACTCACTCCAAAATCTGAATGTAGGACTGCGTTGCCAGAATACTGGCAAGGGAGTGAACAAAATGTATGTTTGAAAAATGGGGAGAGGTCAAGGGCCGGGCCTCTATGGAAGCCCTGCCATCTGCCTTGGATGGAAATCCATGGCTTTAATTCAAACTGACAAGAAGTCAACCTATCAATATTCAGAGGTTCTTTTTAACTCTATCATTTGCTGTCAGGAGGAACACTGTTATCCAAGTAAGAAGCTACATGAGAAAGATCAACAGTACCCATAAGGGATATATTTTTCTTCCTATATCTTTGTATGTAACCAGCATCCACAAAGAAAGAATTCTGCAGTGTAGTTGTGAATGGGTTATAATGACTTCAGGTTGATTTTATCAATAAACAGTCAGATTTAATTGTTCCATTTAATATTTGGGCAACTCTACAAAACACTGAGACAGTTTTGAACATTCATTTCATAGAGTCATTTATTCTAATACATAGTCAGTTTTTAAATTTATGTTTCTCATACAAATTTATCTTTCTTCCCAGCAAGCCAAATCTTTATAATAATATTTGTTCATTTTACAGAATTACCTAAAAAAAAAGACGGGCTTCTGTCACAAAGAGCTTGAAAGATAGGTAGAGGAGAGGACACACCCAACAAAACAACAGGCAATAGCACTGGCCCAGCTCAGATGTCTTAGACTTAGGCTGTGTCTTAGGCTGTTGGATACTCTGTTCTCTTTCCTTCTACCCTCAGGTGCTCGGATGTTCACCTTTACATCATAGTTTATGGTAACCATAGTTTTCTGTAATTCTTGAGGCATCGAAACTATGGTTATAGGAAGCAGCCTCCAAACAGAACTGCAAGTATTTTTCAAGTTGGATTCCCTGGTTTGAGTTTAGGGGCAATCTATGAATTATGATAACATTCCAGACATTACAGCAAACCGTGATCACCACAAACAAGGAAATAAAACTGTAAATGATACATGCAAAGGGAGGAAGGAGATGGAAAGATCGTAGGAACCTAAGGTTTAATGGACACTAACACCATAGTACGTCTGCAGTGTCTTAGCCACACCATTGTTTCTTGGGGCTGGTCCACTACAAACTGAACCTGATAGCACCTTAGAACAATGTAAAGCACTTTTTTAAAGGAAATATTTGCACTGAAGGTGGACAGGGCAAAAGCTAGGCAGTCAGACAGATGGAACATCACCAGCAAAGCAGGTTCCCATTGCAATAAGACACCCTTGTCTTTCAGCCTTCAAAACACATTAAAACAAACCTTACAATGACGCCTGGTGACAGTACCTTAATCATGCACATAACATGTTATCTATCATTAGAACATTTTCTACGGATCACCTCTTTCCAACGGCATGAACAATGCAGCAGCTAATTAATGCTAACTAGGCTGAGTAGGCGGTCTAGGAAAAAAAATTTCAATAGCTTCCAAGTGCATTAGAATTAGCAGCCCTGACTGTCCTTTTCTCTTTATAAATCTTTTAAACAGCAAACACTGTGCACATTACCTCCACAATGATATTTAACACCTTCACCTATACAATATTTAAAAACACAATTTTGCTTGTGATATCAGTGCCATTTAAGGTTGCCAGTTCAGGGGGCCCTGAGATTTATGGACCAAATTCAGAGACCTAGAGATGGCCACTGGTGATGTCATTAAGCACTATGCATTACACAGGGAGAACATATTTACCCGTTTGGAAATTAAGACAGCAACCTTAGTTAAAGGGGCTGTTCTCAGAGCAAGATGAAATGAGAAGATTATTTCTTCTCACTTACTTATGGAGGCAGGATAAGGTACGGCTAATCCAGCCTATTTGCCTCTAGCCAGAAGCGGAGCAGATGCAAAGCGGAGCAGAGCAGAGGGTGAGCCTTGGCACTACAACTGGGAAGCAAGGGGGAAGCTAACTAAGCAAATACATAGACCACCATCCCCAATCAGTCTTTGCAAGTTGCAGCAACCAAATCAGTTAAAGCCACACAGTCTTTTCCTCTTGCCTAGAGTTGAGCCCAACAAAAATGGAGAATCTGTACCCTCATCCCCGGTCCAGAGATGACTCATAAAACAGGAGACAGAGGGCAAGACCCTGATATCTAAGAACACTAGAGTGACATGGCAAAATAACTTTTAAGGTCGTACTCACCACATTTCGGATAGGACACCAACACCAAATCATCTTTCCTGCTTTCAAAATTCTCCAAGGCTTGGAAAGTTTCTGCACTGCATACAGTGGATGGGTAGAGTGTGCCCTGATAGGAAAACAGGAGTTCATTGATATTAAGGCCTTTGGATTTCTCTAGTGCTTTCTCTATTTCTTCTACAAATGTTTTCTCCGTCATGGTTGCCTTTTCTGTTGTGAACAACTGCAGTGTTGTTAGGAGTGATGATGCTTTTAAAGGGGACATTTTGAGAGGAGGAGTCACCAATCTTAGCATTGGATTAATCCTTTTGTATTTGGGACATTTTTTTTAACAAGCCATCCAGACCATATCAGTTTCTTCATCTCCTCCTTCTCTGTTCTCCTGAAGAGAAAAATATATTATTTATGCAATCTCTGTACTGTTCGGAGATAATCTTCACTAAAGCAAAGCGACGCTGGTGTGCCAAAGTAAACAGATACAAAATCTGAAATTGTTTGATAGGCATACAACACCAGATATCATATTTAAACTTACATAACAACAGGTTGAGTTTCTCACACTATGACTAGAGATTTTGAAAAAGTATTCCTCTGGACAATTGAATGCTTTCTGCTCCCAGTGTTCCCTTTTATTGCTGCAAAGCAAATATTGTTTCAGTGCCTCTCTTATATAAAGCACGCAAAGTGCTATACAATTCAACTATACACCCTTAAACTCTCCTAATTCAATAGAAACAGAACTGATTAATTCTCTGATTAATTAATTAATTCTGATTAATTCTCTGCCACCTCATTTTTCATCTTCTTTTAAAGTATTCCAGTTTTCCTCTCCTCTCACTTTCCTCCTTTGTCCTCAGCTTACTTCAGTTGCTGCAAACTGAGTTAAAGTGGTAAAGTAGTTTGCATTCAATTAACTCAGCAATGGGGAGAGAGGAAGGAATCTTGCCCTTCCCGGTAGGCTCAGGCAAAAGCAAACTGCTGCAACCTCTTCTAGTTTGTCTGCTTTTCCTCATTAATAACTTTTTGGACCACACTGTGTTGTTGCTTAACAACATGTATTCCAGTTTTCATCTGTGAAAAGTTAAGAGGGTATGCCTGCTGAACCAGTTCATTTCTGGGGGACTATGACGAGAATGGAACCACAATGAAAGCCAAGTTGACTGGTTTTTAAAATTGGTTTTAAACTAACCCACACATGCTCATGGTTTTAAATCACTTTAAACCATTTAAGCCATTTTAATCCATCTTCATTTAACTTGTGTAATATGCATTTAGCCTTTTAAAAACCAGGTTATTGTTTACATTGTGTTAACGTGCAGCACCTTGAGAGATCTTCAGATACAGGGCAGGATTTATTGAAATAAATAAATAAAATTGCACACAAAGAAATATTCCAGAATTTCAAAACTGAGCCAGGCATTTCTTTGTTGATCCTATCTGTTAGCCCTGCTTTTTAACAAATGCTTTCATGGATTTTACTGTTTTGATGGGTTTAATTATTACAAATTTTAAAATACTTGTTTTATTGTACGGTTTTATAGAATCATAGAAATGTAGAGTTGGAAGAGACCACAGGGGCCATCCAGTCCAACCTCCTGCCATGCAGGAAGACCCTCAAAGCACTATAATGAATCCCTTTTAAGTTCTCCATTTTAAATTTTTAAAACGAACAGCAGTGTATATGTTTTTAAACAGCAGATTTCCTTTTTTTCTCTGAGGAACTAGCACCTGGATGCCTTCCACCACTACGCAGCACAAATTGAACTCTCCTCTTACAATTAAGCGCAAAGCGGTAAGCTACCCAACTGCAAATTACTGTTTATGCCTATTAATATCCTTCCCCAGGACAAAGTTTAAATTACTTTTGTCTGACAAAGTATTTAAAAAAAAATAATCAGGATCCAGTTAAAGACTAGGCAAAAAAAAAAAAAAGCAATGGGAAGGTAATTGCTCCACTAGTTTCCGTAGGACTTCCTAGCCTGTTGCTTCCAAAGCACCTTGACTCAAAAGTAAGCCCTACGGAGATAGATGGTATTTATGGGGTAGGGTCAGCCCTGGTTACTTCTTGGGTGGGAGACCGACAAAGAATACTGCAGGCTGTATTTCAGAAGAAAGAGCTGGCAAACCCACTTTTGAGTATTTCTTGTGTAAGAAAACCCTATCAAATTCACGCGGTTGCTCTAGTCCCACGGGCAACCTGAAGAAACAGACACCCTCCCCGGTGTAAATCGCGCAGATTTTCCAGCACCGAGCCACGAACTCCGGATACCGTCACCGCGCGTCATCTGTTGCTATGCGGATTTTCCGCAGCCGCAGAAGCGTACTATAGACCGCATGCGCGAATCCGGGAGGCCGCGTCACAGATTCTCCATATGCTTTGCCCGGAAGTTGAATAACCAGTCGGGAAGGACGGGCGCTGAAAGGTGCTCTGGTGCCTTTGGGTTGGCGGCGCGCATGCGCCGTTGTTTCTGGCAAACGCTGCTTGTACGCTTCGAGCTGACCGTGGAGCGTTGGGGTAGAGGCGCCCCAACTCTCAGCGCGTCCATTTTAGGGCCGAGGGCAGAGCCATTCTGGTTTGCAGCTGCGGGCGGACGGAAGGGCTGGATTTAGGGTGGGGTGTGACCAGTTCAGGGCGGACCAGTGGGAGCTCCGGGAGCCGTGACGCGAGAACGGTCAGTGTGGGCCCTTTGGCTCCCTTGCTTGTCTGAGGCCATTTCCGCACTGGACTGCTATAGCGCTGTTATTCCGCCCCTCCCGAAACTGCAAACCCCAGGATTCCATAGAATGTTGCAAGCGGAATAACAGCGCTATAACAGTCTAGTGCGGAAATGAGAGCGGTTGGGACCCTTCGGGGCAGAGACGGTGCGCGTGGGTACTGTGGAAGTGAAGTAGACTTTAAACTTGAAGCTGACCGGATCCTAGGAAATGGCACCAGTCCCGCAGCAAGTGCATTTCGTGCGATTAGACGGCCACCCTAGTTGTCCATTGCCGTCAAGTCGGCTCAGACTTAGGGCAACCCTATGAATGAGAGAGCTAAAAGTCACCTGGTTATCAACAGCTCGGATCCTCAAAATTCAGTGGCTTCCTTGTTTGAGCCTATCCACCTGTATTGCGGTCTTCCTCTTGTCTTTGATTTCCACCTTATCGAGCATTATTTGTCTTTTCTGGTGAATCGTGTCCTTTCACAGTATGCCCAACTTTTGTTATTTCTGCACTACACACTATTATACAGTCATCCCTCCACATTTGCTAGGGTTAGGGGCACAGGACCCCCGTGAAAGTGAGTAACTTTGACATAAATGACATGAATAACTCTAGACCCTCCCAAACCGTATGTAACACACAAAAAAGTATGATCACCATATTCGACCCACTATGGATTCCTTTGAGGCATCAGGGTTCCTTCACAAGGCAGAAGTGGGTGGCTGATGGAACTCATTGTCACCTCCACAGCTGCCTCCACACCATTTTTAATAGGGACTTAGAAGCCTCCTTCGCAGTGTCTCAGTCTCATGAGGCTTGCAGTCCCTATTAAAAATGACATAGGAAGTCAGCAGAGGTGGTAGCAAACAATGAATAATCAAATCTGCAAAAGTGAAACCTGCAAATGTGGAGGGTTGACTGTAGTGCTATTATTCCACTTTCGACATTCTGTGGAATCCTGGAGCTTGCAGCTTGGGGGGGGGATGCCTTTAGAATTCTCAACCAGACTACAAACCCCAGAATTCCACACGATGTTGAAAGTGGAATAATAACACACTAACAGTGTAGCATGAAAATGGACTATGATTACCACAGTCATTTTGACTCCTGGGAAGAGTTTAGAAACTAGTGCTTTCCTTAATTGACAGTGGTCGGCTGCTGCATTGAATTTACAGCAAAATTAGATGTTACCCCCACATAGGATTCAAGGGGTTTCCTGCATCCGTTGCATTAACCGTTGTATGTTTGTGCTTTCTCTGAACTGAGGGACTGAGTTTGCACCTAAATCTGACCTGATGGCTTTCAGCTGAGCATGCAAAATGTCTTAATTTATATGTGCTATTTTTGAGATGAGATGAGCTCAAAGGTGAAATGGAAACATCTGCCCTGTTGTGACTGATTCACAAATACACATCAATCATAGAATTATAGAATCATAGAGTTGGAAGAGACCCCAGGGGCCATCCACTCCAACCCCCTGCTATGCAGGAACACCCATCGAAGCATTCCCAACAGATGGCCATCCAGCCTCTGCTTAAAAACCTCCAAAGGAGACTCAACCACACTCCGAGGCAGCACATTCCACTGCCAGACAGCTCTGACCGTCAGGAAGTTCTTCCTGAGGTTCAAGTGGAATCTCCTTTCCTGCAGCTTGAATCCATTGCTCCTTGTCCTAGTCTCTGGAGCGGTAGAGAACAAGCCCGCTCCCTCCTCAACATGACATCCCTTGAAATATTTAAACATGGCTATCATGTCCCCTCTTAATCTTCTCTTCTGCAGTCAATACTTTCTTCTAGTCAATGCATGATGGATACATATCATACCATTCTTAATAAATGGATCCTAATAAAAGTTTAGTACTGGTTAAGAACAGATTAACAGATTTGAGCCTTGATATATTTTGGTAGCATATTTTCATAAAGAATTATTATTACTTAGCTATTAAATGTATATTTAAGAATGCTTAAATCAGCTGTTTTTCCTTGGTGTGTTAGGTGGATCAGTAGGTGCAAACTGGGGGCTCAAGAAAGAAGTTTGCTAAGATTCAAATTAAAGGCTTCCTGATTTGTTTCTCAAGTTCGCCACAATTCCCAGGGCAGGATAATGGAATGTTTAAAATTGGGAGGGAGACCATTGGAACTTATACCTGTATCTTCAGAGGTTTTGTGAAGAAAATACCACTGAGGTAGACTAGTTGTCCCTTCCTGCAAGCTGTTGTTCAAACATGCTTCAGCCTCTGTTCAGCCAAACAGCATATACAAAGCAGTGTTTATTTTTACATTGCTTTTCTTTCTTGACCTTTACTACCGGTATGCTTATTCATTTCTGTTACTAGACATTGGAGACTGGCTGTGCCATGAACCCTCTCTTAGCAAAAAAGATCTTCAAAGGAGTTTTAATTCTGGAATGTCTTGGCATTGTTGGAGCATATGCACTGTATTACAAGATGGACACAAGTCAAGGTAATAAACAATTCTTAGTATGCCAGATAACTCTGTAGCTTTGAGGAGCATGTGGCTGATAATTGTCCAAAGAGTTTATAACCACTTCATAACCTAGGTAGAAAGGCAGGATAAAAGTTAAGGTTCCAGTTTGTTTCTTAACCAGAAAACTAGTCAAGTGGTGCATTTTCATTTGGAAAGGCTATCCTACTGATTTTATAATTACCGTTTGTGTATTTGCCTATTTACATTTCTTTATACATGCAAACCATCCATGTCCATTTTCTATAGCTTCCTTACCTTGACTTCTAAGAGATTAAGAAAAACAGAAAAGCTAAGATCTGTGGTCTTTTAGTACCCTTCCTGTTTGGAACACTATTCAAAGATTAAAACAGCTATTCATTTCTGAAAGTACTTCAAAGGCAGGTCTTGGGATCTAGAGTGTTATCACTGCTATGTCACAAAGTGTCAGCTACTAGTATTCATTTCACATTTAGTCCTGTTTACACTTCTTTGTACTGACTTGAGCATACAAATAGAAGCCTATAGGCAAAAAACTACAACTTCCAAACTCTATTTAAGATGTTTCCTTGTACCATCTGGCATATATAATTCAGATTTGGCCATTAAAATTGCCCCTTAAAGATGAGTCCCACAGTGGAAATTCAGGTAAGCAGAGGTAATATGATTATGGCAGGAGTGGGCATGATGCAGCTGAACTGATCTAGCCAGCACAGCCAATGGTGAGCAATGCTAGAACTCTAGCACTATCGAGAGGAGCATACCTTGCTCATCTCTACATGAAACCAGGTTTCAAATCCCTGCTCAGCCATGAAAACTCAATAGGTGGCAAGTCACACTCCTTGTTAAAAAGTGAAAATACTGGAGCTCTGAATATAGCATCCTACTGGGTTGCCACCATCTTAGCCTCTCGCAAGTCACACTCTTTCAACCTAAAAAGGCAGCAAAGGTTTTATTGCAAAGGCTTATTCCCCTGAATAAACCTTTGCAATAAAACCCCATGAAACAACTTGAAAGAACACAACAACACTGTGTGGCATAGTGACTGGATTTAAAGACATCTTTTCAAAGTAAAAGTTGGACTCAGTTTAGATATGTGAATTGTCAGGCCAAAAGAAAGTACCTTCCCATAAAATCCTAGGTTCATCTAGTATCTTTCCATGTGATGTCTTGAATGGAGTGGTTAGTGGAATTTCAATTTAATTTGTGCTTTACTAGATTTTCCACTGAGATATTAAAAAATTCATGGTTTGTTAATTGTGCTGCTCCCTAGTGTGACAAGCATCAGCTGAGCAAGATGGCTCTCCCTAGCAGTGCAGAAAATTGGAGCTGGCCATTTAGTAATACAGCCCATCATATCAAGTGGGATGCTCAGCACCATCATATATACTGTACAGATAAGACTGGCAAAAACAACACCTACAATATCTTTAACTTGCCACATTCACCTAACACACTGTATGGTTCTTGGCAATATAACACAATGAATAAGCTTCAAGAGGAAGATAATAGACAGCTGAAACAATAGAAAAAAACCATAACATGAAACTGTATGCCATTGAATTGCTGTAACTAAGATCCATTCAGTGTTAGGAATTCACATTTTTTTTCTCAGATTTCAGGCAAAAAATGAACAGGAGATACCCATCAATCCTGGAAGGTATGTTTTACTAACTCATTACCAGTAGTGTAGTTTTCCTTCAATCTCTCTTTTTTTAACATTGCATGCAGAAAGAAATCTGCTTCCTTAGATAGTCAAAGTTATATGATCAAAAATTTATCCATTCTATATGAATAAAATAAGACACTTGTATCTTCACAGTTTATTACAAAAGTAATGAGTGGTCTGGTGTTTATGGCAAAAGAGAGCAAGATCAAGAGACATGGTTAAGCAACAAAAACTAGGAGTAAGTAAAACAAAATTTAAAATAGTTTATATTAAATGGTTTTATATTTATTTTCTGTTCTTTCTGCTTCTGTATTTGTTTTTCAGCATTTTGTGCCTGAACTTCTTTTTCTGCTTGATGATACTTTTCACATCCCTATTGTGAATCCACTTGTCACGCTCTGCCTCCCACTTGAGCTGTTTGAAATCTAACGGAGAAAGAGAAGGAACAAGTTACATAAGTAAATGGAATACCTAAATCCCCTGAACATTTGGCACTGAGGTTTTATATGGATGTGGAAAATACTACACAAGTTATTAGACTCAAAAGAATGAAAGAAGCAGAAAGGACTACAAGATGTATGATGTAATGTTCAACAAAAACAAAGCATTCAGCTTTCAACAGTCTACTTTTTACTGTTCAAAATTACCTTACAATGCAGTAGTATTCTATTACAAATATAAATGCATCTGGTGGAATGGTTTGGAGTCCATGAACACTTACAATAGAATAAACAAATTAACCTCAAAAGTGCTACTGATTTGCATTTTTATGTTCAAAATTAAATTTGAAATTGTTTCCAAATAGGTACTGTCACACTTACAACATATCCAGTCCAGATATTCTGTAGCCTGCTAAGGCCTTCAGCAATCCTGAACATGCTTTACCCTAAAAGCTGTAATTGGTGTATTGGTGATCTGGGTAATTCAGGAATGCACTCTGTTCTATCTTATATTGTATGCGCATGACTAGCAAATACTGCCTCCCGTGGGGAGAACTCAACCCACATGGTCTAAACCCAGCATTACAAACATTTCTGGAAGGCTAGGCTGATTATATAAGAAAACATTTTTGTTTACAGTGCTGCCAGAAAAGTTTAACGCACAATAGAACCAGAACACAGAATCCATCTGAGAGAAAGTCAAAGCAAAATGTTTGTTTTTGCCAGACAATCTTGAGATGGTGCAACAACTGAACACTTCATCCAAATTTTTATTTTATAGACTAGTGTGTTCCCCCAAAAGCTGGACTTCACAAAGGTTACCAAGCAAGGACATTTGAGCAGAAAGTCTAATTCTGATGCTGCACCTGAACTGTCAGGCTGAAAGGACTAAGAGTTACCACCACTTCTCTCCATGTTTAGAGACAGAAGAGCAAATGGCTCACTTCTCTATCCAGATGTGGCAGTCACAACACTGGAAAGTTAATTGCCCCATTAGTTACAGTAGGAATTTCAACAGCTGCACAGACTTAATAATTTCAGTAGGACTTCTGCTTTATCTAATAGTGACAACCTCAGCCATGCTGCAGAACAAAAATGTTTAAGAAAATCTTTGTTAATTCATTTGGAATGGCAAAAGATTGGTGCTATCATGTAGCACACAGGTGTTGATTCCTGTCTTCCAGGAGGAAGGCAAATTTATTCCAATATTTAACTTAGCAACGTGGCATGAAAGAATATGTAATTATTTTCAACATGCAGTTTTTAATCAAACACATTTTTCTAGTCTAAACAAGAACTATAAAATAATTTGCCAAAAAAAGGGGGGTCAAAACAGTAAATAATACTGATCTATTTCTTGAACAAGTTACTTACTTGCATTATCTCTGTTTGCCATTGCATTCATCCCAATGCTATCAAATTTGGACCCAATGTTTTCATCCAGCAAGTATCCAAACTTCAAAGGAAACAAAAAATGGTTACTATTTTGAACATTGCCAGATTAGATGCATTTTGATACAGAATTCAGTGACACCTACTTCTTCAGCAGCAGCAAGCACACCAGTATCTTTTCTTCTCTTGCCTTCCTTTGATCCTTTTAAGTAAATAATAATAGGTCAGCCAACACTTCCAAATTCTTGTCTTCATGAAATCTTTTATCATTTCACTTCAGATAAGTTTACACTGATTTATTCTTTTCTAACTTTCTACAAAAACTCTTCCAGACCTCCTGCAGACTTGAAATAAAAAGCTGGTTTCAAACTAGCACTTTCTAATTCTTCTTGCAAGAAAATGTACACAATAGTTAGTAGCTTACAATTGTAACGGTTACATTATCATCTGCCAACAGTGATAAGCTACTTTTCACTCAAGTTCTAAACCAGTACTTTGTCAGAAAATGCTGCATTAATTTAAAAGAAAACCCTAAATGAATACTTTGTACTATGTTTTTCTTCCTTTTGTAGTGCTTTTTTCCCCTGTCATCTAATATTTAATTTATAATCCATCATTTTCCCAAGATCAGGATGCAAGATTCCAATAGAACAACTGTATTGTTTAAAATACAAATTATTTATCCTATCAAAGCACAATTTTTTAAAAATTTAATAAGCAGTAAAATATTAAAATCCATATTTTAAAGCCTTCCATTGATAAGTCTTACCAATCAAATTAAATCCCTTATTTCTACGCATACATGCTAGTACAGCTCCCTTTTCCCTAGAAATCACATGTGACTGTGAATGGAGCCATAGCTCCAGCAAAGAGATGCCAATCTCTCAACATTTTAACACCCAAGCTTATGCCCAGTTCTTAAACTCTGTACCTTTAACTGATGTAGCAAAATCAACTTCTTTTTTTCTTTTGCCTTTCGTATTTACAGGCTTGACTTGATCTTCTTTATTCTCATCTGTTATTAAAAAAAAAAGAAAGCTATTAAAACATCCTCAAGGATAAAATAAAACTGAAGCCTGATGGTATGAAAATTCTTGCACTTTTTTTGGTGAAGGAAATAACAGAATCCTAGAAACAATGGCACCATCTCAATGTTTATACACAGACTTTACAAACCTCTTACTCCTTGTTACCCCAGATATATGCACAGCACAGCCTTTAATGGCAAAATTGCAGCAGAGCCTTATTCAGTAGTGTTTGCTATATATGTGGGATTTTTATCCTGGTTTATTTACTCTCATTGAAATTTATGTTCAGTACTGTTGAGATATGACTGTAACCAAATACTATACTTAAAAATATACGTTTCTGTACATGGGACAACTTTTTAACAACACAAATGCTTGTAGACAAGCATGAAAACTTGGCTCAAAAAGTTCTAATCGTACGTAAAATTCAATAGCCTCTTAATCAATAGTCTCCAAGATTCCTCCACTGATGCCAACACACTCTTAACACCTCCTGCTTTGTGGCATATTTCTCTTCAGTCCCACTTCTCGGCTTGTGTCTTTCTCCTAAACCATACATTTGCACTTAAAGACTCCCTCACATATGCATAAGTTTCTTGTGTATGAAAACTCCAAAACACAAATGTCTCATGGCTAGAGATCAGATTTTTCAAGCTTCATATATCCTACAATATAAGAAAGAAAGTGGTGCTGAGCATGTGGACGCTGCTGAACAAGTGCAGCTTACCGTCCATGTTTACAATTAAAGATGTATTGCCACATAAAACTGGGTAGACTGACTGCCACAAAGACCTTTATTTATGCCTCAGCTCCTTTATTTTAGAAATCCATCACATCCTTTAGCAATATAATTTAAGATGACCCACTTCCCTGCTTGGTTTCTCCACTCCCTATCCTTGTGTTGAAACTTGTTTCAGAGTTACTCCCCACCCTCCCTCCCACCCCCATTCAAAAGGGCTAAGCTCTGCCAGCACCTAGCCCAGAACTGATTTTAAAACTAGAAATGTACTTAGAATTATCTCCACAGAAAATTGATTCTAGGAATCTCTCCTTTCCTTTCTGTCATTCCTATTTATTTGTTTATCTGCCTCTCTCCTCCACCTGCCTTTAAGATACTTTCACTAAAGCACTCTGTGGCTCCAAAGGCAAGTTTTCCTCATGGAGCACAGACAACTAGAGGCCGTTCCACGTGCAATGGGGCTGCAGGCATAGCACCTCCCCTGACAATGAATGTCATGGTTAAGCCACTGACTTAATACACACTTAACTCTTAGAATTAAGTCTATTAAAGTAATTATTCTGCCAGGTCGCACATGTTTATCATCTGCAGGTCACTGGTACTTAAATGGGAGTGGGGGAGATATATTTAATATCTTATCTTTCTCCCAGTGCAGGATTCAAGATGGCTGGCAACATGAATCAAAACAGAATAAAGCTAAAAGCTGCTTAAAAACAAGCTATCAATAAAACTAAACACTGAATTAAAACAGCCTAAAAGCATATAAAAACATAATACAGAAGAAAGTCCAACATTTTCCATGCAACTTCTCCGATCCAAAATCAAGAAGTTGTTTGGCTGTCTGGGAAGAGATTTTTACCATAGCTGCCTGACTCTTTGCAAGCTCAGAGTATTTTCTTTTTTCTCCCTTTTGCTTTCTATATCTCAGGTCTGGGTGGATACACACACCCCTACCAGCCTTGCCTCCTTTCTTTTTTCTTTGAGGTGTTAGAAAAACAACTCAATGCACCATGTAGGGTGGGGTGGGCAAAGAACAGCACTAAAGCCCCCATTGTTAAATCTGGACATTTAAAAAAAAAAGGGTCAGAAACAATTGCAAAACAGTGGTTTTGCTCCCCTGACCTTCCACATAGCTTTAAAAACTGTCAGAACCCTCCAAAGTAAGTGAAAAACCAGCAAAAATCAAAACAGGAGATGTGCGGCACCAGTTCTTTCAATATCAGTTAATTTTCAGCCTCTTTGGAGGGTTCTGGCAGCTTTTTAAGGTATGTGGGGGACAGAAGATGAAAACCACTTTGCAGGCAGTTTGAGCCGGAGGGCAGGTTGCAAGAAAGTCATCCAGAACATATATTTTTAAAAAATTATTGTTTGGGGGACTTTTGCATGCTGGCCACAAGAGCACAGGGGAAAAACTGTCCCTCGCCCCTTTCACTGTCACCCAGCCCTGCCCTTCAAATCCATCCTTCAAAGCTCCCTGGCCTGTTTTATGCCCAGAAGAGGTCTCTTCCCCAACCACTAAGTGACCAGAGTTCACCTGGGGTCAGCCTAAAACTGGAAAATATGGTTAGGGATTTTTTTCAACCCTAAAAAGTAAAACTGGTTTTAAAAGTTTGCGCATGTAGAGGGACACATGGGAGTTCCTGGAAAGCACCACACAGCCCCATTTTGTTGCCTCTAATGCAGTGGTTCTCAACCTGTGGGTCCCCAGATGTTTGTGGACTTCAGCTCCCAGAAGCCCCAGCCACTATGGTCAATGCTCAGGGCTTCTGGGAGCTGAAGTCCAAAAACATCTGGGGGCCCACAGGTTGAGAACCACTGCTCTAATGGATCTGCTCTACCTCCAGGTGGTCCTTTATCCTCCCATCCTGTTGACTGCTGAAAAATTGTCCAGCATCACTCAACAAGCTTCTTGGACAACATGGAATTGATCTAGGTTTACCACATCCAGACACAACACACCAACTGCTGCACAGTGTTGTGTCAGGTGCTCAGTATTCATAATAGGCTGCTGCCATACCTTTGGACTGGTATGCTTGTATGTTTTGGCAAAATAGACACACTGTTATCACGCTGAATTAGCGTGTTTCAATACGACAGCATTTTGGATTGACAGAAGTACCACCATTACCATTTAATTCAAACAGGGGGCGGGGGAGGTTGCAGTTATGACAAAAGAAACATCATAAGAAAAGAGGACAAAAAGATCATTTTATACCTTTAAAACTGGAGACTTTCATAGATGCCTTAATTTGTGCATACTAGATGTACACACCCACAGATTATGGTCCTGAAATCTGAAATCCACTGACTGTTGGGAGTTATGTCAGTTCCTTCTGAACATCTGTTGTGATTTATGTAACAGCATTTAAACTATCTGATCCAGCAACATAAGCAGAAGTACAGCAATTGTAGAATTTTTTTTTCCAGTTCAGGGAAGCAAGCTAGTTTTACCCATAATAATCCCAAGAGAACAGATTTGTATTTGAAAGCCAGTATTGGAAATGAAAAGCACAGACAGCTGGCAGATCTGAGCAGTTCTAAAAGCTATCGACTTGAGAAGAATACATGCAAACTGTCAGAAAGTTATTCTGGGGCGAGAAGGAAATGCCATAACTTTATAAGGTACATAACTTTTGAGACAGTCACAGTAAATCAAAGAGATAACATGAAATCTTGGGTGACTTTATATTAAAATTAATTTTGAAAACTATTTTTTAGAAAAAAATATGAAATCCAATTGGAAATATGTTGAGTATCAGCTGTGACCCTGCTGAAAGACCCAAATATGTAGTTCTTGGCAGGAAAGAAATACTGTTTGAATAACAAAAGGCCCTATAGTTTTCAGCACATATACAGACATATTTTCTGCAATAAGAAAGCTTCAACAATGCCTCACAATACCCTCTTTCAAGAATGTAGTTGCTGTATTTTAATGTTGTTGTTCCCTGCCTCAACCCACAGGGAGAGAAGTATATGAAGGAAATATCATTAGTAGTAGTAGTAGTAGTAGTAGTAGAAGAAGAAGAAGAAGAAGAAGACAAGAAGAAGAGTTTTAGTAGGTGGTAGATTATTTCTCAAAGCTCCATTAATACAACTCAGCCTCCAATTAGGAAGGCAAGCAGCAAGCAGTGAAACCACACTATCTCCTTCCTGCAATCTAAAACAACTGCAAGATTTCCCCACCCTGCTTGCATTGCCCACTGAGAATAGTATTGAGATGGCTCCTATACCCACTAAGACATTTACAGAGCAAGAGGAATTCTACTGCTCATATCAGAGCTACTAGGAGTATATTTTTCATGCGGAGAAAAGCACCGAGCACCACAACCCACTCTGCACAAAAAGGGGAATATGCTGTCTGAGACTGGCTGCAGCCTGGAACAGATACCCATCCCATGATATAATCCAGTATGCCATCTTGTGCTTGGGAAATGGCAAGCAATCTGACCCTTTGAATAAATCCAGTTCCCCATACCTACAATATACAGTTCAAAGTATCAAAATTCCTTCACAGATTAGTCCACCAAAGTCGTATGTGCCAAGAACCAGATCTGTGTCTGCATGCATGTACACATACATACACATGCATTTTTGCAATCCTCAAAGCCAAATGGTTCCCAAACCTGGGGCTGTTGAAATTGCACTCCTAGAAGCTCTGGTCAACACAGACAATGGTGATGGGCTCACAGAGCTGTAATCTAGCAACATCTGGGGACACATAGACTGGGAACCAGAATGCAACAGGCAGCATAATGCACTTGTATTTTTGCTGAGCACTATCAGCCTGACATCCATACCTTCTAAATCAGCACCTGTTCTTGTTTGAAGACTTATGCACATAGCAAATTATATAATATTTCCTGGTGGAGCCCTAGGGCAAATGCATAGATCTAAAATTCACTAGCTTGTCACACAGCATAAAAACAAAGTTTTAACAAAGTGAACAATTTTACTTTTTTTTTTTACCTGGGATGTTGTCATCATCTGACACATCCATGAAGGTCCCTCCCTCTTCATCAACTTCTTCTCCAAACTCTTCATCCATACTTCCTAGAGAAACTTCCTCATCATCAAGGTCATCAAAATCATCCTCATCAGAATCCTCCCACTCTTCCTCATCCTCTTTGCTTTTCTTTTTCCCTTTGCTTTTTATATTTCTGGAATTAAACAAAAGAACTTTCAAATAGAAATTGACCTGCACGTTTTTTTCAGAGTTGAAAAAATACAAAGCAAACTTACTCTGTATTTAAGCCTTCAAAAGAACAGGTTGCTTACCTGTAATTGTGGTTCTTCGAGTGGTCGTCTGTGTCCTCATACATTAGGAGCTTTCGCGCCTGCGCGGTAGTGTTCGGAAGATTCTAGAGCTCATTAGCTTTGGCGGGAACCCCTCCCCCACGCCGGTGCTGCGCATGCTCCTCCCGCCGACTAACGGTCTCTCCTCAGTTCTGGTCCGCCGAAGCAGATGGGACCTGAAAAAGAGGGGAAGGCAGGGCGGGGATGATGAGGGCACAGATGACCACTCGAAGAACCACAGTTACAGGTAAGCAACCTGTTCTTCTTCTTCGTGGTCTCTGTACCTCATACATTAGGAGACTGTGTAGCTTACCAGTAGGATGGTGGGTCAGGTCCCAGATCCTAGAGCACAGAAGACAGCACCGCATGTCCGAACCAGGCATCTCTCCTGGAACAGCAGTCGAGCCTGTAGTGGCGCACGAAGGTTGACGGCTGGGACCAGGTCGCCACACGGCAGAATTCCGACAGGTCGACGCCTCGCAGGAGGGCAGCAGATGTCGCCACGGCCCTGGTGGAGTGGGCCCGAAGCAGGTCTGGCGGAGGCTTCCTGGCAAGCTCATACGCCAGTTGAATAGTCTGTACCACCCACTTAGAGGAGCGCTGGGTGGATACCTTGTGGCCTCTCCGGCACCTGCCATAACAGACAAACAGGTAGGGTGTCTGTCTGTAGGCTGCAGTCTTGTCTTTGTAAAAAGCCAGCGCCCGACGCACGTCCAGGGAGTGGAGGGAGAGCTCCAGAGGTGTCGTCGGGTCTGGGTAGAAGGCCGGCAGGATGATGTCCTGGCTCAGGTGGAAGCTGGACACCACCTTCGGCAGGAAGGAGATGTCAGGCCGGAGGACCACCTTGTCCCGATGGAAGACCAAGTATGGTTCATCGCACCATAGCGCCGTCAACTCTCCCGCCTGCCTGGCAGAGGTGACGGCCACTAGGAACACAGTCTTCATCGCGAGCAGCCTGTCGTCCGTCGTGGCCATGGGCTCGAAGGGCAGCCTCGTCAGCTGGGACAGCACCAATGACAGCGACCACGGCGGTAGCGGCGGCGATACCGGCGGGTAGAGGTGCTGCAGGCCCTTCAGGAACTGCTTGACGGTACCGTCCCTGAAGAGTGCGGCTGACGGGGATCGTGGTGGCTGGTATGCCACGATCGCAGCGAGGTAGACCTTGAGCGACGGGAAGGCCAAGCCCTGTTGCCGGAGATGGAGGAGGAAGTGGAGCACGGTACGCAGAGTGACAGGCGATACCGGCTCTCGACGTTCCTCGGCGAAGGCCACGAAGCGCTGCCACTTGTAGTGGTAGTTCCTTCGCGTGGACTCCTTCCTGTCCGCGGTCAAGACGTTCCCGATGGCCGGGTCGTCTAGGGCGATATCCTCCAGGCATGGAGGGCCAACACCGGCAGGTCCGGGTGCAACACCAGTCCGTCGGAGTGGGACAGCAGGTCCAGTACCGCTGGAAACCTGAGAGTCCTGCCCCGGGCGGCCTCGATCAGGGGTCCGAACCAGTGCTGCCTTGGCCAGTACAGCGCCACGAGGATCGCGTCCGCCTGGTCCGCGATGATCTTCGCGATCACGCGGCCCAAGAGCGGGAACGGAGGGAAGGCGTAGATCAGCCCTTCGTCCCACGGAAACTGGAAAGCGTCGCCGATGGAGCGGCGATCGTGGCTGGTCCTCGAGCAGAACAGGCAGAACTTCGCGTTCTGGCTGGTCGCGAAGAGGTCGATGGACGGCTCGCCCCATCGGTCCCGAAGCATCCGGAAGGCCTCGTCGGACAGGGACCACTCGTGATGGGAAGTGGTGTCCCTGCTGAGGGCGTCTGCTGTGGTGTTCTCCTGTCCCGCCAGGTGAACCGCCACAGGGTGTATCCGGAGCGGGACGCACCAGTTCCAAAGTTCGAGGGTGATGCCCAGCAGCGTGGTGGAGTGCGTCCCTCCTTGCCTCTTCACGTAGCAGACCGCCGTCGTGTTGTTGGTGAGGATCAACACCGTGCAGCTGGTGACCAGGTGTCGGAACGCTCTCAGGGCCTTGTGGATCGCCAACAGTTCGAGAGAGTTGATGTGGAGGAACAACTCGTCATCCATCCACCGGCCTCAGACCCGGAGATCCCCGGTATGCGCTCCCCAGCCGAAGAGCGAAGCATCCATCGTTATAGTGACCGACGGCCTGGGTTCGCGGAACGTCATGCCTGACAGCAGGTTCCTGTACGACTGCCACCACAGGAGCGATCGGCGTACCTGTTGGGGCAGATGGTACCGGCGGCGCTGGTTGTCCCAGAGTGGATCGAAGGCCCTGACGAACCAGTGCTGGAGCGGCCGGGCGCGTAACCTGGAGAGGTAGGTTACGGCGGTGGTCGAGGCCATGTAGCCGAGGAGCTGTTGGATCCTCCTCACTGACACCGTCGAGGCCTCGAAGGCAGCGGACGCCGCCCGACAAAGCGTCTGTGCCCTCTCGTCCGGTAGGAAGGCCCTCGCCAATACAGAGTCGAGGGTCGCCCCGATGAAGTCGAGAACCCGGGTGGGCTCGAGATGGGACTTCTTGGGGTTGACCCTGAGTCCGAGCCGAGTGAGAAGGGACAAAGTCCGATGAATGTCCCTGTACAGTTTCTGTTTGCAGGACGCCACCAATAGCCAATCGTCCAGGTAAGGGTAGACGGAGACGCCTTTCGTCCGCAGGAAGGACACGACCGGAGCCATGCACTTGGTGAACACCCTCGGTGCGGTGGAAAGCCCGAACGGCAGCACTCGGTACAGGTAGCTGGTGCCGTCGATAGCGAACCGAAGGTATCTCCTGTGCTGCGGGCGGATCGAGATGTGGAAATAAGCGTCTTTGAGGTCTATGGACGCAAACCAGTCCCCTCGGTGGAGGAAGGGGAGGATCGAGGGCAGCGTGACCATCTTGAACCTCTTGGGGCGGATGTATTCGTTCACCCCTCAGAGGTCTAGGATGGGCCGCAGGGATCCGTCCGCCTTCGGCACCGTGAAGTACCTCGAGTAGAAGCCGGTGGTCTTGGCTGAAGGCGAGAGCCTCTCGATCGCTCCCTTCTCAAGGAGGGACTGGACCTCTTCCAGTAGAGCCGAGCTGGCCGGGGTGGAATAGTAGACACCCCGTGGCGGAATAGCCTGGAACTCGATGGCGTACCCCAGGCGGACGATGGTAAGTACCCAGGAGTCCGCAGTGATCTCCCGCCAGCAGTCGAGGTGCCTGGCCAGGCTCGGGTGGTGGAACAGTTCTACTGGAAGGGCGAAGGATGGCACGGGTGGAGTCCTGCGAAGGCGTCAAGACCGGGACTTCGCTCCGGAGGACGACTTCTTGGACGACGAAGATGGGCGTCGTCTGGGAAGCCTCCTCGAAGCCGAAGAGGTCGACGGCCTCAACGCGGTCGACCGCGGGGACCGCGGCTGGTACACCGATGAAGAGGAGGACCTTCTGCACGTAGGCCTCGGCTGGAAAGAGCGGCGAGAAGGGGCAGGCTGGTTTATGCCCATCTTCTTCGCTGTCAGCCGGGCCTTGACGAGGTGATCCATAGCCTTGTCGGTGGAGGTGTGGAAGAGCCCTTCGCCGTCGAACGGTAGGTCTTCAATCCGCCGACGGCTGTCCTCCTGAAGCCCAGAGGACCGGAGCCACGCGTGGCGTCGGAGGGCTACGGCACCGACCATCACCCTCGAGGTAGCCTCCACGGCGTGCCTCAAGGTGGCGATCTGCTGTGTAGCCACCGCAACGGCCTCGTCAAAGATCTGTGTGGCTGAGGCGCGTGACTCCTCCGGCAAGTCAGCAAGGAGTGGAGCGAGTCGGTCAAACAGGTTCCGGTGGTATGCCACAAGGCATGCCATCGTGTTCACCGTCCTGGCCACCAGGGACGATGCCGAGTAGAACCTTCAGCCGAAGGCATCGAGCTTCCGTCCTTCACGGTCCGGAGGGGTGGTATGTGCTCGATTGCCTCCTTTCGTCTGTGCCAACTCAACCACAATAGAGTTCGGTACAGGGTGGTTGAAGAGGAACTCGGCGTTCTCCTTCTGTGTCCTGTACAGATGCTCTAGCCTATGAGGAATAGGCTGTGCTGACGCCGGCTTCGCCCACGGCTGCTTCATCGCGTCCACCAGGGTAGGCAGAAACGGCAGCGGTGCGGTCGATGGTGGGCGGGCTTCCAAGTACTGGAAACCGGGTCCTGGGCTTGGGGAGCAGGTTCGGTCACCTTCAGGCCAAGGGCTGTGGCCATCCGGAGGAGGATCGCGGAAAACTAGCGACGTCCTCCGGTGCAGACTCCGGGCCTGGCTCTCCGAACCCCAGCAGTGGGGATTCATGAGAAGAAGGGGTGGACTCAGCAGAGTCAGAGTCCGAGTCGTAAGAGTCGCCGGATGGTGATGGCGACCTCTCCTCCTCCTTCTCCTCGGCCGGCCCACGGGCCGGGGGTGCCAGGGTAACAGCTGGAGCTGCAGGCTGTGTCGGTACCGATACGGCCGATGTCGTGACCGGTATCGGAGTCACCTGCAGGGGCACGACCGCAGGCCTAGGACGTTGTGCCGCCTGCGTGGTAGAAGTCACCGCTACCACCGGCTGGGCCACGGTGGGCTGTGGCATCGGGCGGGTAGCTGTGGCCGTCTTCCGCGGCGGTGGAGAAACAGCCCTGTAGCGGGGTGAGGGCTCTGGGGACCGACAGCGACTCGGCGAACGACGCAGAGGTGACCTCTCATAGCGGGGGTAGTGAGCCTCCCACGGTGGCGAGCGAGACCGGCGACAAGGTGACCAGTACCTAGGATCTGGATGGTACCGGTCCCTGTAAGACGGCCAATACGAGTAGCATGAGCCTGCCGGCTCGTGCCACACCTGCTCCTGGGCGTACCTTCCGAGGTAGGCAGGAGAGTAAGCGCTCTCGCCCAAGCGGCGCCTCTCCAGACGCATCTCCCGATATCGCGGGGATGGAGGCCTGGCCCGCTGCTCCGGCGAGCGGGACTGGTCGCGTCGAGAGGCTGGGCGCTGCCTGACCACAGCCTCCTCTCGGCGTTCTGCCGAGGGTGGACGGCGACTCGGCGGAGTGATCTCCGCGATCAGCTCGGGCGGTTGAGGAGGCGAGGCCTGCACGACCTGCTCCTCGTCCGACACCTCGAGGACTTCCTCTTCCTCCGGAGGCTCCTCTTCCACAGGGAGCTCCATCAGTTGAGGGTCCTCGGCGGGCTGGGTGGGTGGTGGAGTCGGGGGTCGCACCACCGTCGGTGGAGAGCGCCGTTTCTCCTTTCTCTTCTTCTTCTTCTTCTTCCTCCCCAGGCCCTCGGTGGCTGGGCGCTTCTTCTGGGCCACGGTCAATGGCCTGGAGGAGGTGGTTGAGGCCTGCGAGCCCGCAGGGTCCTCACGTGCCCGAGTTGCCGAGATCTTCAGTATCCTCGGCAACTTCATTATCGGTACCGAGCCCGGTACCGATACCGACGAGGTCGAGGGCACGGCAGCCGCCGCTGCTGCCGAAGAAGAAGAAGAGGACGGACGTTTCTCGGCCATCGTCTCGGGTCCTCGTGCACGAAGAGACTCTTCCCAACAGTGGGATTTAAGCCTTGCCGACCTGTTGCGGAGAGTCTGGTGTGTGAACTCTCTGCAAATGGGGCAGGCCTCAACGTTGTGCCCCTCACCCAAACAAATCAGGCACTTAGAGTGTCGGTCAGAGAGAGCAACCTTCCTTCCACAGGAGGTGCAGCGTTTGAAGAGAGCCGACATAAACCGGAGGCAAGGCAAGAAAACAAGAGTCTGAGAACGCCAAACACAGTTCGAGATCCAAAATCGTCGTCAAAGCCAGAAAATAGGTCAAACCGATCGAGAAAGTACCAAAACCAAGTCCGAAATCCGTGAGGGGTAGTCAAAAGCCAAATCCGAAGTCGAAAACACCAAAAAGCAGAATCGAAAAGCAAGCCAACAAGCAGAACCTTCTGTACGCTGAGGCGGACAAGAAAGAACTGAGGAGAGACCGTTAGTCGGCGGGAGGAGCATGCGCAGCACCGGCGTGGGGGAGGGTTTCCCGCCAAAGCTAACGAGCTCTAGAATCTTCCGAACGCTACCGCGCAGACGCGAAAGCTCCTAATGTATGAGGCACAGAGACCACGAAGAAGAAGATACTTAATGAACACCAAATAAAGATTATGGGGTTGGTTTGTTTTTTAAGGCTATTCTTTCTAAGAAGTTTTTAAATGCTCAAGAAAAGCAAAAGCATGGAGTTACTGGAGGGGACGAGCTTTTTTCCTGTGAAGAAGAATTTCCACAGTGCTCTGTTTTATCCCTATTCTCACCCACTTCCAGCATACATAAAGGCAGCATACTAAAGCATTTCAGGGACCAGCATATCTGCATGCCATCCATATTCCTAGGAATCCTTTCCGTAAGGTGACCCAGTGTGCTTGTCACACCGTGCCAAGGAAAGAGAGAAGACAGACCTGGTTCTCTTCAGAACTGTGTATCTCTCTGCACATGGATACTGTGACCCTCAGGGGGAAGAATCATACTCAAGGTACTTCTCATATCTGAATTCAAGCCTATATAAATTGCAATACCATTCAAGACAGGTTATTTGTTATATTTAGTTACTTCAAATCAGCTTTAATGGTCCTCTTTGCATTTTATCGCACAACTCCATAAGGCAGAGATTCAGCAGAGTGAATGTGACCCGAATCACACTGACTGATACTCACCACCACCTCCACCCTGCTTTCACCATATCTAAAAGCTACACTCAATATTGACTATTGATAGTAGACACTCATTGTTATTTGGGGTGGTCAGTGATCCACTGTCATTCGTATTTCTCCATTTCCCTCCTACCCAGGTCAGTTCTCCCACTGAATTCTCACCTCTTGTCAAATGCACAACATTTTGTTTTGTGGTTAGAAGTGTCAAATTGGCTGTGGTGCTCTTTTTTGTACAGTACTCTGGATATATTTACAGAATGCTGAATCAACATTAATGAAATTATTACATTTAATCTGCCAAAATACTCTTATGTAACACTAGAATAATCTCATACAGATCAGTATTCCACCCAAAATATCTGCTTTATCAAAACAGTAACATTTCAGAGTGTATGGAACCTGAGCCACTGAGAACATCACATGGATTGCCTAGGGTTACTGTATCTGCCATTCTTTCCTTTCTGCAATAAGAAGGAGGTGTTGTTCTGTCAAACCATTTAGCTAAAAGGGATCTGAGGTATGGATGTGTGTGAAGGGGAAGCAAATGAATCCAAAGCAATCAGCAGAGTTCATCTGCAAAAGAATTTATTTCTAAGCCAGTTCTTTTCAAGCTTGATTCCAATGAGCTTCCTTCATGTTAAGATTGAAGTAGAAGAGGGGCACTGCTATCATACTCTTCCATAACATACTTCAGGTATGTGGCAGAAAACGGCCACATTTAATGGCTCCATTTTTTATTATGTAAAAGCCAGCTATTTGCAAAAAATAAGTTAGTCCTTTCTGTTCCCTCCTGAGAAAAATACTTTAATAACCACTGAAAAAAGAACTTGTCATTAGGTATAATGGTGATCAAAAGGGACGGAAGAATATGCTCCGAGCCAGGCTTGAGGAAAGTGTGCCCGCAGGGCTGTTTTTGTGGTACCCAGGGACTCCTGAGAGTAACAAAAAAAATTGCTCCCAAATGCCCATAGAGGTATGATCCCATTTATGCAGTTTTAAGCCCATGTGAGCCTTCTTAGGCCAGGCCTAAGACAGCATGGGGACCAAAATCTACCTGTTATGTCCCCAGAGGGCATCTGAGAGTGAATAAAAAAGTGAACACTGAGATCCCACATGAGACACAGCTACAATGATGTAGCTATGATCATTCTCTGAATTCAATCTTCTAAAACCCACCTTAAATGCCAGGCAGACCCGCCACCTGAAGAAATTCTGAAGCACTGGCAAGAACGATGCTGAAGGATGATGCATCTGGCACTGTGGCTTGCTGACCACCACTATACAACTCCTTTCACTGTGTGGCTGACTGGCTTTTGAGATAGGTTTTAGGGAGCATTTGAGATTGTGGCACTAGCAGCATGATTGTAAATGTGAATACCCAAATTTATGAGGCGATAAATCTAACTTACAACAGTGGAAATCCTGAAGGAGATGCCAGTTGAAATGGGTGGAGGGTGGACTGGGAGTGTGGCACTACAGAGTCTCCTGTGGGGCCAATGCAACCCTGTAACTGCCAGCAGTTGCCTATCTCTGCTCTAAGCCCTCACAATTTCCTGCAACTACCTCAGATTCTCACAACCTCTGACAGTACACTGAATGATGACTGAGAATTTCCAGAAACTCTAAACCAGTATGTATATATTATGAAGAAGGTACAGTACCTTCATAGTAAAGAGATTGCAGGTAGTCAGACAGTGATGTAACCATACTTCAGAAAGGATGGGACATTTTGAATTTTATTCAGTGACATTTAAAAGAAACTGCTATTTTAAAAAGAGTGAAAGGTTTCAGAAGAGGTCTAAGACATAATGCACCATATATGACTGATCATACATTATACACTCAGTTCAGACCATTAGCACAATACAAACATTCATTTTCTCTAGAATCTTTAGAAGTGGAACATATTTTTTTTCCATTAAAAAAATCTTACCCAGCAAAATTAAGGTCATCCTTGACATCTGAATCAAAACAACCATCTTGCTCAAACGAGTCTGAAAAGAAGGCAGAGACAAAGGTCTGATTTCACACTATCAACGTAGTTTGATTTAGTTTATAAAATAAATCCTATGGTTTAGTGTAATTTGCAATAGGTGTCATATATCCCTGCAAGAAGCAGCTACCATCTGAAAACCTATCTGTAACAATTATTTGCATCTGAAAACCTATTGGTAACAATACTTTATATCAGAGCTTGGGGAAGTGTGCCCCCCACATCTTTTTCTAGCCAACGGAGGCCCCCACCACTAGACATTCTGCAAGCCTCCATATCCAAATATAATTTTAACTTTTTCAGATGATTTTTTTTGCCTTAAAATGCCTTCAAACCACCACAAAATACAGCAGTTTTGCTCTCATTCTCTTCTCTAAGACCTCTCTGAAGTCTCCAATCACCTGAAAACAAAATTAAAATGATATCATATCACTTGTGGTTTCATTCCTTACTCTCATATTCAGTTTAACCAGTTTGCGAACTCTCCTTGAACATCAAATATCCCTAAATAACAGGATGGCAATGCAATGTAATTAGTAACTAAGCCAACTCTGTTGTGCTCTTATCACCGGCCATCTTTGAACTGGGACTTCACCTATTGATCAAATATATGGAAGTTCCAAAGGACTATGCTATTTTCAAGCAAAGCCAAGGTATTCTATATGCATCCTGGATGAACAAGGGGTGAGAGACTTACCTAATACTCTTTCAAATTCTTCATCATCCACATCTTCTACACTTTCATCATCTCTCATGGGTTTCCGTTTCTCCTTCTCTCTGTCTATCTTCTTATAAAATCTGAACATTAAAAAAAAAGCACTATCTACATGCACATAAAATCTAACTAAACACAAAAGTTGGAAATTGAGAGTCCTTTTCTTTTGTATGTTTTGTGGTTTTAGTAAGGCCTTGTAAGTTTTGGAGCCTGAATAGCATCATAAACATTTTGTTTTGAAATGATGGGAAACTATTTTTATAAATATTATTTGTGTTATTATTACAGTCCTATAGAAATAGTGTTAGTTTTACGCCAAAAATTGATTGCAAATTAATTTTACTGTGCTGTAATTTTACAGTAGACTCAAAGAAGATTGTTATAGCACAGTTTTAACATTATTTTAACCCCCTTTTCTCTTCTTTTATAATTCTTATAATTTTATAAATTAATTTTAGAGTTCCCTGATGAAGAATCATTGAGATTCAAAAGACAATGGACAAGAAATATATTTTTCTTATCTACACCAGCTGTTGCCAGCCACATTCATATACAACTTGGCTATTAGGGTAGGCTGATTTTTAAAGTAATACAAGAGATAACTCAACATTTTACTTGCTGAACTATCAAGTAATGTTATATTGATTTAAAGTCATTAATTCCTGTTCTATAGATAAATGAGCTATTATTACCTCACAACACCAGGATAGCAGATTTACATATCATAATGTGAAGTCAAAAATTTCTACACATCTCAGCCAGAGCTTTTTTAAAAAAAAAATAAAACTAACAAAGAGAGCTTTTTGTTCAGCTCAGTTGCTGAGCATTCCTTTCAACAGTGAAAAGAGAGTCACATTATTTGATGGTGCTTTTAAGTGAAATAAAAGATGCTTCCCTACAGAGTAAAATATTACTCTAAACATTGATATGCCAATATTATGTCACAAATGATATAAATCTGATCCAGTTTCATTCTGTCCATTGTAGTCATCTTCCCAAATGTACTTTAACATTCCCTGACCCTTGTGTAAATATCTTATCTGTATAATATCCAGATGACACCATTCCTCTTCAACCATTGTAACTGACAAAAATACTCCAGCAACTCACTGCCACAAGGCCAAAGAGCTGGAGCAATTTCAGAGTCAGAAACCCTTAGGTACAATTCACTGTTTTCAGACACATACACCAAGGGAGAGAAATGGTTTGCAAGACCACTTTCAAAAATGAAAACTGGAATGGTAGCAAACATCCCTAAGAAGGAACCTTCTACATAAGAAGCAAAACTGAAACCAGTGGATACACAGAAGCATCAAATATTTTGTTACCTGTGGAAGAAAACTTCATCTACTGGGATCCTGCTTTCGTCTTGTGCAAGAAACTCTTTACTATTAACTAGAAATAAAGACATAACAGCTGCTTCATCAAACAGTCTTGCCATGTACATCATTAAATGGATTTCATCATCAAAATATATATGAGCTTAATTTCAAGGTAAATAGAGAGTGACTGAAGGTACAACCAGACAGATGTAGGTGGCATAGAAAATGGATTCTGTGTTTTGCTTGTTAAGAGCAACTCCTCAGGAGCCCTGCATCCATTTAACTAATCTCAAAACAGAAGCAACTATTTGCCCTTGAGGGAAAATATAGACAGTGATATGAGATCTGTACATTTCCCCTCCACAAGCTGCAAACAGCAGCTAGAAGGTGTCTTAAATGGAAAAGATTTATTGCAAAAGCTGAAGAAGTTTTTATACTGTCACAATGTAGGGGAGTATTGTGGACTCCTTACTTCACATTTCCCACCGTCAGTGTGTGAGAAAGCAAAACCGCTTGTAGGATTTGTTTAGACTAGCAGGATAGAGTGTTTCCCATGAGAATGCTGTATGTAAGCAGGCCATCTGGAACATGCAGCTGTGTTCATATGTTATGGCTTTGAAAGGCCCCTTGTTATTGTACATGTATACTTAAAACACAGCTTCTGAACAGGTTGTTTCCTTATTCCTTTTTTTGTCTGCTCTGTTAGAGATGGCTCGTTTCGCTGTGACTTAATTGTCTTAGCTTGGTTTATTACCCGCAATAAAGACTGTTAGACTGCTGACTAGTTTCGGATGTGAGTTTTTTCTACTGATGGCAAGAATGCCTCTGGCGGGTTTTTGACATGGTAGCAGAGGATAGTTACGAGAGGTGTTTTTTGAAGTGCTTTTACAATGGCTCAAGTGGCGCCTGGGGGCCTGCCTCTCGTTAAGCTAAATGCAACTAATTACTTGGCGTGGTCAGCTCGCGTGGAAAAGTATTTGCGAGCTGAGGGGCTGTGGGGTGCTTTCACAGCTCCCCCAACTCTGCAGGGGACTGCTGCGGAGATAGCAGCAGCAACGAGGCCTGCTATGTCTATCCTCTTCCTTGCTGTGGAAGATGACCAGCTCACACATATTAGGGATCTTGCCACCCCTCGAGAAGGCTGGGTGAGGCTGCGGGAGTTGTATCTAAGTCAAACGGCTGCCGCCAAGTACGCTTTGTGTGCGCGCTTGTATAACACGAAGTTGGCCCCTGGTGTCCCAGTGAGGCAGCATTTGGCAGAGTTTTCAAAGCTGTCTTCGTCACTTCGGGAGAGAGGCAAAGTGTTGCATGAAGGTGACAAGGTATGTTGCATCTTGAATTCCCTCGATAGTTCCTGGAATCTAGTCGTGCCCTCGCTTCAATCCATGCCAGAGAGAGAGTTAACCGTCTCCTTGGTTTCTGCTCGTCTGCTGGAAGAAGAGGAAAAGCGCGCGAGGAATGCAGCGACTCCCACTCAGACGGCTCCAGCTGCAGAGGCCTGTGCCGGGAGGAAAGCTCTCCGGCTGCTGAGGTGAGGCAGGAGGGGCTGGTGAGAGCCCATGCCGTGCGGAGGTGCTTTCGCTGTGGGTCTGCTTCTCATCTTAAGCGTGATTGCCCGCTCTTGAAGCAAGGGGAGCAAAGTTTTACAGGCGCCGGGTCCAGGGGCCATGGCAGAGGCAGAGGAGGTCGAGCCAGAGGGCGTCTGAGAGTTGCTGTTGCCGTGGGAGATGCTATTCCGGACACTGTGTCGGACTCTGAGGAGGCAGGTGATTCCGTTTGGCTTCTTGACAGTGGCTGTTCCCAGCATCTGGTCAATTCTGAAGATTTATTTGACTGTTTGGATTCTGCCAGTGTTTCTACTGTGACATTAGCAGATGGGACAAAGGCTAAAGTTTGTGGCGAAGGTGTAGCTTTTGTCCCTGCCCTTGACATGGGTTTGAAAAATGTTTTGTTTGCTCCCACTCTTGATTTCTGTTTGCTTTCCGTGGGGCAACTGACAGAGTCTGGGTTCAAGGTTGAGTTCTATGGAAAACAAGGTAAAATCCTCAAAGATGGGGTGGTATGTGCTGTGGCTACACGAGAAGGGAGGCTGTTCTTTCTTGAGCCACAACACACTGTGTGTAATGTGTATGGTAATGTCCCACAACATAATGAGTGCCTTCATCTCCTCCACCGGCGCGCGGCACATGCAAGGGTTTTTGACATATACTTCCAATAATAGTTCACAATTAGAAATTTTATCCAACAAATTATCCACCAATTATAGTATCAGAAAAAACAAATCCATTATATAATCCATTTAAGGATGCTTAAGTCAGTTTTCTTGCTTAGACCACTCAGGCAGAAGAAATATGGTTATACAATATCTTGGGAACATGGATTACAAAAAGAAAGGTGAGAAGTCTCATGAAAACACAATTGTGATTTACTACATCAGAGTGCTATTGGGTTCACATAATGACTAAGGATACCTGTGTTCAAGAGTCAACTCTTACCTATTCACTAAGATCCCAGTTTTGAGAGAAAAACAATTAATCCTGTATCATGTTATAGCCCTCTCTCCCTTCAGAAGCTTTGTCTCCTTCTCCCACAGCTATTTTAACCACCCTTCCATGTGAAAAAGTTTAAGGAGATTGGTATTAACTGCCAAAGTGCAAAGAATTCTAAAGTACCTGACACTATATGACTGATTATGGTTTCCCAGAAGGGGCCATATAAAAATGCAGCTTGTAACTCACAACTATCCAATTAGCCGCTGAAGCAAGAGACAATAGCATATTTTAAGAAAAAAACTAACAGTGTTAAATAGTATCAATTTTTCCCTAGTAAATAATAGCATTATAACAGTTTGCATTCATGAGTAATCTCATGAGTACTCATGAGTAGTCTCTTCAACTCACGAAGATGACTGCTGCAACATAAATAATATTCCTGACACTGTTCAGGATATGCAAGAAACATTAGCTACCTAAAAGTCTTTTGTTGTTGTTCTGTGCCTTCAAATTGTTTCATTGATGACAGCCCTAAGGCCAACCTATCACAGGGTTTTCTGGGGCTGAGAGTATGTGATGCGTCCAAGTTCACCCAGTGGGTTTCCGCGGCTGAGCAGTGAATCAAACCTTGGTCTCTACAGTTGTAGTTTAATACTTAAACTACTCCACCATGCAAGATCTCAAAAGTGTTTTACTGGATACAGTAATTTTTATCCTTGCATCCTAATGCTAAAAAAAGTCCAGTTGCATCCAGTGCTCCCTTTCCTTTAATAGATACTGTTTAATTCAGTGGAGGCATCTATAAATGAAGGGAATGGCATGAAATATTAGTTGATTTTATTCAGTTCCACAGCTTAACTATCCAATACTTGCCTGCAAGATTTCGCACATTATTCATGGATTGCTTCTTCTTTGGTTGCATTACTACACTGCTGGTGTTTTCTGCAAAAGTAAGTCAAGAGGTCACACAAAACTATAGCTGTCACTGACATTAGTGTAATCAACCTGATAGGGTAACTAAGCAAAACGTTGATAGGCTTCATACCTTTGCCCTTATGAACTTTGGGGTTTCTGTAAACAAAACGATCCAAAAATCTCATAAGTGTGAAATCCTGTAGAGGGTCACCTGAGTATTCAATATAATTACCCTGAAACAAAGAGAACATTTGTATGACAATTTCCATCAAGAAATACATGGATGGCAATGGTAGAAGGTCCATATCAGTTTAGATTTAACTAACAGGACGAATAAGGTGATTCTGAACATCTGAGTCAGACGAGCAGAAAGTGAATCTTCTCTCTCTCTCAATCTCTTTCTATACCCAGTTACCACTATGATAGCTGGACCAGACTAAGCCCTTCCAATTTCCTAAAGGAGAGATAATGGTTCTTCCTTCACTCATCACTGGCCTTCTGGTATGGCAAATAACAAATGAGGGATGGGACAGAGATGGAGAGGAAAGAAACAGAGATGTGTCTATCTTGCCTATTGCTTTACTGGGAGATTGAGGGCTGTGTGCATTTGAGTAAGATGGCAAACAAAGGCTACAGTGACTCCCCAGGAAAATCCTCCAGTAATAATAGGACTACCAATCATTTGTCACCTCTTTCTGTGTCTAGAAGAGCGTGACAAGTCCTGCTATATGTACATGTGTGAAGAGATACACAAGGTGTATCTAAGCAATGAAAGAAATATAAAAACAGGCAAAAAACCAACTAACCTCTAGGATAGTTTTTGCAAAGAGGGCCACAGATGGATGAAAGTGCTCTGAAAGCTGGAAAAGTAAAATGAATGTAAAATCAAAGTGAGAATGTTGACATATGTCTGTAAATATTTATTTCAACATACAGTATTCTTTCCCTAAAGATGGAAGTATAAAATGTAAAATCATATTACAGATTTAAAATTTCAGGAAATTCTAAGGCTTTCACCCCTGTTTTTCCCAATTTTTCCTTTTTTTCTTCAGGAACAGAAATGTTGGAAAAAATGGAAATATATTCAACACCGCTTTTTCTATCAAATCCAAGCATACTGTATTTGCTGGCATATAAGATGCTCTTTTCTCCCTGAAAAAGTACTGTTTGAAAATGAGGTGCATCTTGTATGCAGGTGCATCTTATGTGCTGGCAAATACAGTACATAAGTTCACTTATAACTTAGTGTATAACATTACACTATTTGACAAATTTAGGAAATCTGAAAGCATAAATGTTAATTTTGTACAATCCAAGTTGCAAATATAGATCCTATTCAATCTTGGAAGCTACATAGGGTCAGGCCTGGTTAGTATTGCGTGGGAGACCACCAAACTGGTAGGTTATATTTCAGAAGGTTATAGGTTATATGCAGGTTATATTTCAGAAGAAGGCAGTGGCAATGGAGTATTCCTTGCCTAAGAAAATTCTAGGGAATTTATGAGGTTGCCACAAGTTGACAGACAATTTGAAGGCATAAATACACAAACACAAAGAAATCTCCAAATCGCTACCCTCTCTTCTACCTAAACACATGTGTCTTAATTTTTTCCATCTTACAAATAGCAAATAAATGAAAACAGAAACCACATATGAACTGTATTTTTTGGACACAATCAATCATATACATAGAGTTCTTTCATCAAACATTAAACTATAGAACTTGCTTCTCCAGAATGTGGTGACAGCCTTCAATTTAGGTGGTTTTAAACAGGCCTAGGCCAAGTTATGAAGAATGAGGATATCAGTGGGGAATATCCACCACCAAGCATCATGCCTCTGGGCCCACTTGTGGCTTTTGATCTGATCTAGCAGTACTCTGCTAACATTCTTACGAAAGCTTTCCCAGAAACTTCCATGTGATAACATATCACATGCAGGAGCCTTTAATTCATGTTTTACTTGTTAGCTTTGGCATTTTTCCTTAAAAAAAACCATTATCCACTAATAAGCCTCAGGGGAGAAAAAAAGAACACGGGATGTTTCAACAAAGCAATGTGAGTCTGAGCCACACATTATCTGATGCTTGCTCTAGAGAAAAGAAGGTGCATTTTTTTTCAGTTTGTGTTAATCTGCTTGTCAAAGATAGACAGTCCAAAGATCTGGCTACCTGTAGCAAAGTGAGGGGAAATCCTAAACACATTTTGCTTGCTCAGTAAAGACTGATATAAACTGTGCCAGCTGAAAGACTGCTGCAGTGGAAACAATAATGCATGAAGCTGCAAGCTCACAAATTCAGAGAGTGAATTCCCAACACTTCCTGTGAACACCCCACCCCCAGCCTTTGAATGGAACTGACTTCCCTTTAAAACATAAGCAACGAAAAATTATACTGTTTAATTAATGACTGCTAAACATACTGACTGTTAAAAACAAATTTCTGCAGGTTTATGTGTCCTTTCATTAAAGCTGTATCTTATTTCCTGGTGACTTCCATCTCCATAAAATTCAGAAAAACATTACCTTCTTTAATTCCCAAAAACTGGTTTTATCAGCTCCACAGTACAAAGGATTTCGATGTAATGGGTCATAACCACTCTTATTTTTGCCACCTGAAAAAGGAAAGATGTTTTATGCTTTGGCAACAAAGTGATGCATATACTTGTAACAAAAACAACCAATCGTCTGAAAGGACAGGACAGAGATATTTTCTGCAGTAAACACCACAAAAATATACAAGATCTGTGGACTCCGGACTGGATGCATAAGACCTGGTCCTAAAACACCTGTAGTTTTCATAGGAAAAGCCAGTGAAGAAGGGCTCTGCAGACCAAACAGGTTCTGCTAATGCAAGTACAGCATCCCATGCTATGACTGGTAAAAAAAGGTGGGGGAGCCTTGACTGGCAGCTTTGGGAAATCAATCTCCCATTCTGTAAAGTGGTAATAACAACAATCTCAAATGATGACTGAGGAAATGGATGAGAAATTAATTTTTGCTTTTTACCTCGAAGAGTGGAAATAAGAGGGATAGCAAGACATAGCAGTGTCCATACTTCCCTCAGTCCTTATAATGCCCAAGCCTCTTTTTAGCAAGCAACAAAAGTCAGCCCTATTCTTCAGCAGAATGAGGAAGCTGCCGCCAGCAGCAGATGCTGAGGTGGGGAAACGGTTATAAGATGCTTAAGTGGATAACTGTGTGTGACATACATGGCCTGCTCTTTGCCTTCTAAGGTAGCTTCCTGTCCTCAGGAGCAGTAGAGGATAGTAGCATCACTAGCAGCGATGTTATATCCAACTAACAGATGATGTGGCTTTTGCATATAAAACAGAAAAGCCACCAACTTGTCTTCTGCTTAGTCAGCAAAAGACTGTGAGCCAGTCTACAACAGTTTTCTTCACAAAACCAAGGAATGTATAAGTGATGAAGCCCCTGAGGAAGGTCCCCAAAACTAAAGTATGAAAATTTTACAACATTATAATGGGACCTCAAACCAGTCCTTTCTGTATTAGCCAGACACAGCCGACAATTTGTCAAATATTTTTACCTTCTAGATTCTGGTGATGTACCCATGATGCTTCCGAAACGGGGTCATGAGGATTCAAAACATCTTCTATTGTTTTATTTCTGACTTCTTTATCAGCATCTACAAGGTCTACCTCATCTTCCTCAGGTTCTTCAAGATCATGGAAATGCTCTTCATCATCAGATTCCTACGAAATGAACCCACTTCAAACGCAAGAACCATAACACTAGTATAGCAAACATTCAAAGCTCTATGGGAACTACAGTGATCACACCAAGAAGGATAAATTGTAGTTGTCTTCTAAAGTGATGTTCAAAAAGATAGCTAAAAACCAGCCTTAGAAACCCAAGTAATACCTTGGAAGGGTAAAATTAAAAACAGACAAACTAGTAAGCAACAAACTGAGAAAGATGTACAAAGAGTGTTACTGAAAATGATCCCTAGAATAGAATTTGGGTTTCATAAATGTTACAGCCTAATGTCACAATCCCATACACTGGGGCAGGGGATTATGCAGCCCATGACCACATGTGGTACCTGAATTCCACTTCTGTGTTCCTTGAGGCTTTCAATGAGCAATAATCTGCAGCTTTTTTAAAGGTGTTGCGGTGAACATTAGAAGTAAAAAGTAGACTGAAAAAAACTGATTTAAGAAGGACAGCTTACCACATGATCCTGCAACTGCATCCTTAAGCCTGGTTTTACTTTCAGGAGCTCAGACACAAGATATAAAGCTCCACAAGTGAACGGTGGCATTTGTCCACATGTAACTTGAAGCAGTCGCTTAACAAAAGCTTTCACCCGCCGCAGTACCACATCAGCTTTCAAAGATTTGTAGACAAGGTTGAGAAACATTGAATGTTTGGCACACAATGCCAATCCTGGGTCCAGCAGTTTCCTACCAAAAAATGTACACATCATCAACACAAATATCTGTTTATGAATAACCTGAAAACTACTGAAACAGATTTGGAGTACAAACCAAAATATGAGTTATGTTCTACACTCAACACATTGACTACTTTTGATTACACACAATCTAGGATCATTTGACCCATCCTGATTTGATGCAAACAGCTGTTTTAAATTAATCAAATCCAAGAATTATTTATATTTTACTAAAGGTTATAAAGATTGCAATCTGCAATCACAATCTTGAGTGAACATTCCCAATAGTCACTTCTGCCTCTGGTTTATGTAAACATTGAATACACGAATAAGCAGACGTGAACTGAAAAATAAAAGAGAAACTCTATCACACTCTAGCACACAATTCTTCTTTATTCAAGTTTAATCAGAGGAAAACCTCAAAATAGTTAAAAGTAGGGGTGAGCAAAAGGCAGGCCTTCAGATGTGGCTGGTCTTCAGCTCCCAGAATTTTTCACCACTGGCTACGCTTGCTAGAACTTATGGGATCTGCAGTCTGATACATGGAGAACCATATATTGCCCACCCCAAAATACAGATAATCTTGAAGACCAACCACTTTGCACTGGCATGACACCTTGACTCCAAACTAACTACTTAAGCAAAATAAGATTGGAAAATTATTACTGGTATGAAGATGTTGAAGAAGTGCTGTTTCTATCCCATGACTGTACATTCACAATTAAATGCATTTAATATCAAAACATCTGTGGTAATTTCTATTCCTGAAAAATGCAGTCTCCCTGATGTAGCAATATATACAATGCTTACTTGTATAAAGCTGTGTAATAGCGGTCAGACACAGTCTGATTAGAGTCCATCACTTGGAACAGTAACATCAAGGCCTGGATGCTGGTGCTGAAATTTACAAGGTGAAGAACCTTAAACAAAGTATCCATCTCTTCTTTTATTTTTTCATCGCTAACCTGAGCGAAAGGGTAAGCTCTGTTCACTCCTGTCAATAAAGCACTAAGCATTTTAGACTCAACATCTTTTTTCTTGACGCAAGCCCGAAAAAAGCTAAAGTAGAGCATTATGAGTTTGTTAGCCAGTTCACATTCCTCATGACTCAAAACAATCTGGTTCAAAAAGCAAATTGCATAGTATTGTGCTTTGGGGCTTATATTGGACCTGTAGAGAAGTCTCTCTACCTCATTACACACCACTCCTTTCATGTTGGGGTGCTTATGAAGCAAAGTCTCTAAGAGATAAGATGCTTTTGTGGCTACTTTATTTTGAGGATCTCCCAATTTATTCACCAACTGCACAAGGAAAGCTTTCTCTTGCTCCACTTTATTACAGAGAAGTTCATGAGCAACAGCAAGTGCACGACCTTTTGTTGCCACCAAAGGATCGTGAGTCAGTGCTTCTAAAACTTCCACAAACTCAGCCACCCAGTGCTTCAAATGATGCTCAAAGTACCACAAGATCAGGCGCCTGTCCCTTGAATCCCTGTTGCCACTTGACAACTGCTCCAGAGTGTCAAAAGGATGCTGAGAGAAAGTGTATAGCTTACGATTGTCTGGTAGAAGATGTGTTATGAGAAGTTCTTTGAAAGTATCCAAGGCCATTAAACTCTGTCTTCTGCTGCCTTTCTTTTTGATCAGATTCACCAGGGTCTCTATAAACTGAAGTGAGTGAACAGCAGCATCCTGGATGAGAAGAGTCATGGCAGCCATTCTGTCGGCAAGAGTGCCTGATGACACAACAGTTTTCATCCAGGCAGAAGATCCTTTTTGCAGATTAGTTTTGTTCTTGTACAAGTCTGCTTCCTGTTGGTACAGTTTTTGGGCCAAGGCCTTGTAATTAGAAACAAGAGATGGATTTTGGGATTCTGTAGTAAATTCATTTGTATATTCCAGATCATACCATTTGCCTCCTGGTTTTATCAGCAGTGCCTGTCGTTCATGAAACTGAAAAACATCTTCTTCCTTTGATTTCTTTGTTCCTTGCAACGAACCACTTTTCTCATTACTACCAGAAACCAACTTTTTCTTACTATCTTTGCCATTCATTGATTGTGTTTTTGCTTTACTTCCTTTCACTTGGTTTTCTTTCACTTCTTTTTGTTTGAACTTTTCTGTTTTGGGTGTTTTTTCTTCTTTTCCTACTGCTGTTCCCTCCTCCTCTTCTTCTTCATTTTCCACCACAAGGAATTTCTCTGAATATTTACTCACACCCAGTGAGTTTATAAAAGCCTCCAGTTCCCCTTGATTTAGATCATCAATAGCTCCTTTTTTGCCACCATCCACAAGTTCTTCTGTCTCATCCAAAGCAGCAAGCATGATATAATCTTGCTGTATAAAACAAATATAAAAAGTATCTCATTAATGCGTGTACAAAATATAAATCACATTATTTATTTAATATCCTGCCCACCTCCTGAGACATCATCAGTGATAAACAGCCAAATCACACATAAACGTACCACATATACTAACTGCATTCTGAAAAAAAAGGAAGTTAGTAAGGTTTTTTAATTCAGAGCAAAGAAACAGCAAATAAGCTTCTGTATACCATTTAATACATGTCCATAATACTGACATAAAAATAACACATTTCATTCACACTGGGCTAGTATGTCAATAAGCACAATAAGCAAAAAAAGAGTTATAGGAGTATAGAGGACATAGTGGTTTTCAGTCAGTGTTATGCATATGACAAGTAGGATGAGGTAGTAGTCTAGGTGCGACATTGTTTTCATAAAAGTTACTAAAAATTTACTCTTTCACACTCTCTGTGTTCTCTTGGCAGTGTTCAATGCCACCTCCAACTAATGCTACCTGCTACAGGTTATCCATCTATGACCCTGGTGCATGTTCATAGTGGGTTAGAACAGTCAAGATGATTCTCCTAAACCCCTGAACCAGTGCCATTCCCTGCCAAATATTATCCATTGCATTTTGGGCCCCACCCCATTCCTCAGCATACTGCTGCACATTTCTGTACTTAAAACGTACCACAATAAATACAGTAACTGAAAGCCTGCGGACATATAGATATTCTCAGAAACGAGGGTAGGGGGCTTTTGTTTCTGTCATCATGGAATCCAGGCATTTTTATTAACTGATCACATGTGAAATATGAGAGGCTCAGAACTACTGCACTAGTGCATAAGAAGAGTCAACAGTGTGATGTGGCAGCCAAAAAAGCCCATGCAATTCTAGCCTGCATCAACAGGAGGGAAGTAACAGTACCATCCCATTCTGCGTTCAGGAAATCTCATCTGGGATACTGTGTCCAGTTTTGGGAACCACAGTTCAATAACAATATTAGCAAGATGCTGTCCAAGGACGGAAGCTAAAATGGTAAAAACAATCTGAAAACCAAGCCCTATGAAGAATGGCTTAGGCAGTTGAGTATCTTAGCCTGGAGAAGTGTTCACTGGAAGGTGATATAATAGCCATCTTTCAATATCTGAAAAGATATCATACAGAAAATGGACCAAAACTTTTTTCTGCTATTCCAGAGACCAATGGAGCCAATGGATTCAAATTCCAGCTAAACATTAGGGGAAACTTCCTAGTGGTAAGAGCTGTTCAACAGTGGAGCAGCTTTCCTTGGAAGATAGTGGATTCTTCGTCTTCAGCGGTCTTTAAAAAGAAGTTGGATGGCCATCTTTCGGGACTACTTTAATTGCGCATTCCTGAATAGCAGCATATTGGACTAGATGGCCCTTGAAGTCCTCCTACTCTAAGAATCTATGATGTTAAGAATACAAGATGAGTCCTAGTGGAGAAGTCCAAACAGTCATCAAGCTCTGAATCCTAGATTCTAGTGCAATCAACCAATGCTTCTTGAAAGGAGACCAAAGGGGAGGGGCGCAGAGAACAGAAATGGGCCATCAGCTCTATATCACAACCACTCCTATCTTTCCATGTCAGACCTTCATGAAATGTCATCATTGCTTCTAACTCACTAGAAGTTCTATAAACTTAAATACAAGCAATATCCTCCCACCCCCATTTTCTTGAAGTGCAGAAACTCTGATGGCACAGAGTGAGAGATCTAAGAATATAAAGAGTCATGTTGGATTAGCCCACATGCCTGCCTACAACAGGCAAGGTAAACAGCTGCAGCAGCAGACTCCAGAATCCTTTGCTGACCATGTGCGAACACAGCAAGACGGATATGAGGAGAGCAGGTAAACCCACCTTACCAGCATTTCCCTCCTTGCCCCCAGCATAGATCTCTAAATGGTAAGAAAAGGAAGCTGGCAGGCTTCTGTTAACCAAGGCCATTTCCACACTAGAGTGTTATAGCGCTATGATTCCACTTTCAACATCCAATGGAATCCTGGGGTTTGCAGTGAACTGCAAACCCCAGGCTTCCATTGGATGTTGAAGTGGAATCATAGCATTATAACACCCTAGTGCAGAAATGGCTCAAGTCGTACCTGTCTCGCTTGAACTATCATGGCCCCATCCTACAGAATCCTAGGATTTGTAGTCTGGGGAAGCACTGACCATCCTCCACCTGGGAGAATTAGAAGTACATCACCAAACCACAAATCCCAAGATGCCGCAAGACTGAGCCAGGGCAGTTAAAGTAATTAAAGTAGTTAAAAGTTAAAGCCCCCTCTGGCGTTCTCACCGCCTCCCCTAACACGTGCTCTCCCACTCGAAGAAACCCGCGTGTTCAGTCCCCAGCCCCTTTCTACCACCCCCTCAGGCACATTCTCTCACCTTAGTCCCGCCGAGGCGCAGCACCTCCTCCAACGTAAACCCGCTGCCGGCGGCGGCGGCGGCGTCATCGCCACCTTCATCAGCACCTCTCAGGCTTATCTCCCGCGGCTCCATCTTCTTCTCTGACACCGCGCATGCGCCACGCCGTCTTCCGGGTACTGGTGACGGCGTCCCTTCGAGGCTAACGGTCGTGCAAGATAAAGCAAAATGTAAAATAAAAATGTCCACCTTGTGAAAGACGTGGGGCGAAACAGTCCCAGCTTTTTCTCGCTCAATAATGAAAATAAGCCCTAACGATATACACGCAGTTTTAAAGCACGGGCCCATTGGACGCATCGAAGAGGCGCTCTACGCAGCCGCCAGGACCCGCCAGCGGAGGAGATGCGCGAAGGCCGAAGGGAACCGCACCGGCGCCGGCGAGTCGGCATGCCGCTCCCGCGCGCTGGCCGAGCCTTTCTCAGGGTCGCGCGCTCCGGCGCGGGGGGCAGCCGCTTCCTTCGTCTCCACGGCAACGCGATTGGCCAGAGACGGCGGGGCCCGTCCTGTGAGACCCCCTCGGCCGCGCTTTTACCGCCAAGGAACTCCTGCGGCGCTGCGCGGGGTCCGTAGGCGCGCTGGAGGCCGTTCCGCTCCTCCCCACTTCGCGGCTGGGGTAGCGGGTCTATTGGGACCCTTTATTTGGGGTTTTCTCCCGCCCTCCCCTTTTTATTTCGGTTTGTTTTAAATCCGAGCCCCCTAGGTAGAGCCATTTCTGCACTAGAGTTTTACGGTGCTGTGATTCCACTTTCAACCTCCTGTGGAATGCTGGACTTTGCAGTGGGGGGGGGGCCTTGAGGATTCCATAGGTCGGATGTTGAAAGTGGAACAACAGCACTGCAACAGGCTTAGGAGGCAGTCGGGACGCCTCTGGTCGTTCCCGGGAGTCAAAGCTTAACTATAGACGGTACTCAGCACCGTTCAGACTTAAGAAAAAGCCTGGAACACAGTCGGCCCTCCTTATCCGTGGATTCTCTATCCACGGATTCAACCAATCAGTGCTTGAAATGTTTTTAAAATATTATTTTAAAATATTTTTAAAATATTTTTAAAAATCCAAAAAGGAAACTTTGATTTTGCCATTTTAGATACCACTTTTCTTTTTTTTACAACACCATTGTACATAACGGACTTGAGCATCCATGAATTTTTGGTATCCCCCAAAGTCTTCGAACCAAACCCTAACAGATACTAAGGGCCCACCATAGAGAAATTAAGTGGGGGAAGTGTCCTTGAGCATGTGCAGAGTATCTTTGATTCTTTGCCGTTAGGTATTTTATGAACTAGGGTTGCCACATTAGCCTCTCGCAGATGGGACCCTTCTGTTTTTGATGTTGTTTGTTCCAAAGTCCTAGGAACTGTCAGTAAACTTGTTGCTTGAACTGTACCTGGGATGACAGCCACAGAATTCCTCTACAATTTTAAATATACAGATTGAGTATCCATTATCTGAAATACTTTGGACCAGAAGTGTTTCTGATTTTTTTTTTAATTTTGGAATATTTGCACTTAGATAATGAGGTATCTTGGAGATGGGAACACAAGCCTAAACGTGAAATTCATTTATGTTTCATATAAACATAGCCTGAAGGTGATTTTGTACAATATTTTTAATAATTTTGTTCATGAAACAAAGTTTTATACATCTAACCAAGAGAAAGCAAAAGTCTCACTATCTCAGCCACCTGTGTGGACAATCTGCAGACGTTTGGCATCACCATCATTCCTGGACTCAAGAAGTTTTGGATTTTGGAGTATTTTAGATTTCTGATTTTCACATTAGGGATGCTCTTAAGATTATTTTCATGTTTAAGACTGTATAATAATAATATTAGTAAAACAGCAGTAGAAAGAAGCAGCATAAAATCACTAAAAGAAGCCCATAAACTCATCAATCTGCTCTTTAACAGATCCAGCCTGTAGTAGCTAATGCTGCTCTTTCAGGACAGGCATAATGGTAATATATAAGGATACACAGCCTGTTTGCCACCTCTTGAAGGTAGTGTTTGAGAACTGCAAAATTAAGCAGGTTAGTACAAATCCCGTGAAATTAATAAGACCAAGGTAGCATCTCAGTGGGTCTTCCGAGTAGTTTATGTTCACACTGCCAATGTACAAATGTAGGGCTTATAGAAATGCTTTTAGAAGTTAGAAATATTAGAAATATCCAAAGAACCTTTTTTTTTTAAGATGGCTAACCTAATTTTTTTACACAGGTTGTTCCAGTGTCTTGAGATGCCAGTGCTTTAGTTCAGAAAAAGCAGCGGAAAACAGCCCCATGACTCCAATGCTGAAACATCTTATGATGAAGATAAAGTCAACTGGTCCCATTACAGTTGCTGAATATATGCGTGAAGTTTTAACTAATCCTCTGAAAGTATGAATGGTGATGCAGCTAAATTTATACAACTCAAATTGATTTTTATGATCCAGCTCCAGTTTATATTTCTCTCAATCAGAGCTTTTAGAAATACCTAGTAAATACATTGAACTCCTGCCCCATCTAGAAAAATCTACAGGAGTATATTTCTAACAGTTCCAATGTCATATGGCTTGTAGCACATTCTCTGACCTGTGAGCCAGGTTACATTCTAGTTCTCTGAAGCAACTTCAGTGGTCTTATTTCAGGAAGTAATTGCAAGTCATAATGTATCACACCAGTCCCCATCGGGACTAAGAAGGGCTGTTCCATGGATGTGATGCGACAATATGGAGTTTTTTCCAACAGCAAGGAGTAACTGGTACTCCTGCTTAATGCAAGATTTGGTCCTCAGCATTTAGATATTGGTTAAATTCATTGGATTACATTTCTTCCAAATATTTATAGCCTTTTCAGAAATACAATTATATCTGCATTCAAAAGCCTTTTAGCAATAAATCACAGTTATTGGGCCTTTTAATATCTCCCCCCACTATGGGTTACCTTCAGATTAAGGTATTGAGGCATAGTGCTGTAACGCTGGTGTTCAAAAAGTCACTCTCCAGTCAGTAGTCACACCAATTATTTCCAAGTATTGGCTGATCTTTTGCAGGGCTAAATTTAATTGTTTCCCCCTAAGCTTTACTGGACATCTGTTTTGCAGGAATATTCAGTATAATGAACAGTTTTGTCTTTTGGAGATGGAAGGATGTAAGTCTGAACACCTGTATTTTTCTCTGTATTTTTTACAGACATTAAGCAGACAGTTGATAAAGATAAGCAAGGATTAGGAATTTAAGTAAAATAGAAGGGATCATGCACTGATCAGCTTTGTTTGTTTCCTGTAGGGCTATTATGTACAGCATGACATGCTAGGAGAAAGGGGAGATTTTATTACTTCACCTGAAATAAGTCAGATCTTTGGAGAGGTATGTCCAGTTATTTGTTATTGTATAGAATATGTTACTCTCATGTCTGTTTGGGCCGTTGAGATATGATCAAGAAGCATTACTGTTTTGGACCCTATCAAGGTTTGTGTGCTATTCTTCTTAAATTTATGGGAGGATTTTTTTTTAATAATTAAAAATTATTTCCAAATGTTTGTTCAGTTTGCAAACAAAAATCTTAGGGAGGAACTTCACATTTTTGCATCTAATGCTTTTTGTATTGAAAAAAAATTTATAGGAACTCTAACTGCAATTTTTTGCCCTTGGTATTTTGGAAGAAGTGACCCCTAGTTATATTACTAATAATTGTGACAAACCCTGAATGGGGGCTTAGCAATGGAGCCACGTTAGTAACCCAGATGGTTCAGATTGATTGGCTGGTGCAGTTGGAACTCCAGACTAGCCAGAGGGAGGGGCTAGATGGGGGGAGTGAGCGACGGAAATCTAACTGAAAACAGAGTGTTGAGGTTGAGAACTAATGAGAACAGAGTTGAGAGTTGATGTAGAAAGTTGAGTGTTGAGGTTGAGAGAGGAGTGTGATTGGGGTTGAATGAGAGAGAAGTATTGTTAACAAATTGTTTATTTCCATCTACCGTTTACCTTGACAGTGTGTTAATAAAGATTTGTTTACATTTTTATAAAGAGCTGTCTCAAGAGAGTGTCTATATACTCTGTACTGGGTTTCACATGCTACCAACAGTGACACAGTCATTAGAGAGATAAATCCCTGCTTGTCCTTATATCTGAAAGGGTGCAGAATTTTGGAAAGCAGTGGAGAGAAATAAACTGGAAGAGGAAGCCAAGAGGGAGACAAGAGTTAGAAGGGTGCTGCATTCTCTAGGATGGGAGAATAGGAGCAGATCTGATTGTCATAACCCTAGCTTGATCCAGAGAGATCTCTTTGGTTGTTCAGATCCTGACAGAGTGGTGTCAGGCTGGACAGGCCCAGGGGTTTTCACAATAATTACTAATATCTTATTGCACTAGAAAATTAGATCAGCTTTTACTCTGGCTTATACATTCTAACACTTTCATAAATTGATTCTGTCTACACTAGTGAATTTGAGATACTGGGATTTTTTACTGTTATAGAAAAGACGTCTAGTTTATTTGAATTACTGTATAAAATCATGAAACAACTTGGCTATAGACTGTTTCTGTAACAGGCTTTGATGTAGATTTCTGTTCTTGGATTGCTGTTTTCTTGTGTGGTGCTGTGGACACATGTGGGAAATTTTTTTTAAAAACCCAACAATCTTAATGCTATAAATCAATTATCTCTTTCAAGATCAGAAAATCCAATCATTGTTCTTACTAGATTATGTTTTCACCAATTATTAAAAAAAAATATTCAGGAGAAATGCTGCCTTGCTGCCTAAGCAAACCTAGTGTAATGGTTAATGATATTTAAAAGTATAATCCACATTGTGAGCCTAAGCAGACTAGTTCTGAAGTAAGGTCTTAATATTTCAGTGCTTTTCTTGAAGGTGTTTAGGAAATCGGTCCTTTACCTCTGTTAATTTAGTTAATCCTTTTGACATGCAAGGCATAGAAGAATCAAAACTTTCTGCCCATAAACTGTCTTGGTTAGCCAGAGTCTGATTCTGAAGATAAGAAAATGAATTTTCTAAGCACTGTATCTGAAAATGTGTGAAAATGTTGACTACAGTGCTGCACACAGTTAAGCTCTTATTAATACAGTGGTTCTCAACCTGTGGGTCCCCAGATATTTCTAGACTTCAGCTCCCAGAAGCCCTGAGCATTGACCATAGCGGCTGGGGCTTCTGGGAGCTGAAGTCCACAAACATCTGGGGACCCACAGGTTGAGAACCACTGTATTAATATCACTGGTAGTTAAGCAGTTTAACAATATGAAAAACTGTGGCCTTTAGGCTGTTCATATATGTTATGTGTGTTTCTGTTAAAAATTTGTCTATGATAGAATATATACGACCCATCAATTTATAACTGCAATATTTTATAGGAATAAATTGCCTTGTACCTCATTCATATTCTGCAGCTAATAGGTATTTGGTTTGTCAGTGAATGGATGGCCAATGGAAAACCAAATAAATTTCAGCTGGTGGAACTAGGCCCAGGTAGAGGGAGTCTTACTAGTGATATTTTACGGGTAAGTAAAGACAGTTCTTTTCTCCACAACAGTATAGCCCAGCAACTTGCTTTTTATTATGTATATTTTTACAAAATGTAAACTAGGTTCCTAGGATTCTATATCTGCCACCAGCTGTTCTGCATTAAGTGAAAAGCACAGTATGTAATCTTCCATATTTTTAGATATACACAGAATTTCTAGCATCCCAATTCATTTTTATTGGCCTGCAAAAGAAGTGTATATCCCTGCTATTCTGATATAATGTGTTCATTTTTGTCCTACTGCCAAAGTACTTGACATGCCACTTATTCTAAGTACCTTAGAATAACAGTCTCATTGATTTACACAAATAATGCAAATAATATTTGCATAAAGGAGTATTGTGTATTGATAATTGAAACACTTGTTAGACTCTTCTATGTACCAATCAGAAAAAAATGTATAAAATTACCAACCATTACCTTATCTGTAACAATATTGTCTTCTGTTAATAAAGGTTTTTAATCAGCTGAGTTCTTTACTTAGTAAGTGTGACATTTCTGTTCATCTGGTGGAAATCAGTCCCAAATTAAGTGAAATTCAAGCATCAGTTTTAACAGAAGAGAAGGCAGAATTACAACGGAGCTGTGTCGCTTATATGCAAGGAGTTACTAAGACTGGACTGCCAATTTTCTGGTACAGAGATTTGAATGATGTGCCAGTAGGTAAGATTTTGCTGGTTTAATGCTTTTTGAATGATACATTTAATAACCATTACCTTTTTTCTTATAGTTAAGAACAATTTTGAAATAATGGATAGAAGGTTGCATACGTAGCTTAAGTGTAGATCTGGTTCTGACTAATGAGTTTTGATAGCTCACAAAGATAATTGATATAACAGTGCTAAATTATATTTATGGATACCTCTGTATAAAATTCCAAGGTGCTGTAAAAGTAGGAGATGTTATTCATTTATCAGTGGAATTTAACTGTCACTTTGTTTTTCTCCCTAGGTTACAGTTTTTATTTAGGTCATGAATTTCTTGATGCTCTACCTATACATAAATTCCAGGTATGATACCAAGCTGCCGTGTGGCTTTTGTTAAGGATTATATGATACAGAAAGAGAACAAAAACATAACCAAGCAAAGAGAAATAAATGTGTATATGCAGTGAAACCTGCACTTCTAAATTTAATAAACTGATAAAAGAAAGACCCAATAAATTACAATTGATATACTGTACAATGCTCTTAGGGATTTTGCATTCTATTGACAGAAAAAAATGACTATATCAATCCTTGTTTAGGCCCATGAAGAACAGGTTGCTTACCTGTAACTGTGGTTCTTCGTGTAGTCTTCTGTGAAGTCACACAATGGGGTATTTGCACCTGCGCGACACAACCTTCGGAACCTTCTGGAAGCCTAAAATCAGGTATTTTGGCAGTTGGCCCATCCCCCACATCCCAGGGTATATAAAGCCCCTCCCCAGGTAACGGTCAGTTCCTTCGCCACCATGGTAGTAGCCATAGGAACCCAATGAAAAAGACATCAAGTGGGGAGGCTGGTTGGGTTTGTGTGACTTCACAGAAGACCACTCAAAGAACCACAGTTACAGGTAAGCAACCTGTTCTTCTTCTTCGTGGTCTCTGTGAGTCACACAATGGGGAGATTAGCAAACTGTCAAGATGGAGCTGGGAGATGTCAACTTGTCAGTATATACCATTGATACAGAAAGCCACATCAGTTCAGTTCTTTTTTAAAAAATAATAAATAGTGCAAAACAATAAATATAATAAGTATTATTATAATAAGTAGATATAAATTACTAAATATTTAATTTACAAGCATTCATGTTGTATTGTTGAATTCAAACAAACTGAATTTAATACAACTGCAGAAAACAAAACAGCCTTCCAAAAGACACATCCCTCTTCCCTTTGGTCTACTCTATAGTGGGAAATAAAGGTTAATGGCTGTGACCATGTAGCGGCCTTGCATATTTTTTCGAATTGTACACCATGCATGAAAGCAGCTGAAGCTGACATTGATCTCATGGAATGCGCCCTTATATTCAATGGCAGCTTTCTTTTAGCAACCTCATAACACAACTTTATTGCGGAAACAACCCATTTAGATGTCCTCTGGGAAGAAACAGGTTCCCCTAGTTTCTGAGTCGAATAACAGACAAATAACTGCTTAGTTTTCCTTATAGATGCAGTGCATTGAACATAGAAGGCTAACGCCTTTCTGACATCAAAGCAATGCAATTTCCTCTCTAAATCAGTTTCTGGATTCTGCATGTAAGCCAGCAAAACAATGTCCTGGTTCCAATGAAAAACCGATACCACCTTCAGTAAGAAGGTGATATCTGGTCTTAGTACTACCTTCCCCCTATGAAATCTCAAAAAGGGTGCATCTAGTCTTAGGGCTGCCAACTCACTTGCCCTTCTTGCAGAAGTTATAGCTACCAGAAACAGTGTTTTCCAAGATAACAGCCTCATATCACAGGTCCACATTGGTTCAAATGGATTACACATGAATTGCAACAACACAAAATTTAAATCCCAACCCGGTACTGGAGACTGGGTTGGAGGGTACACATGTTTATACCCCTGTAAAAATCTTTACACGGCCAGACTAGAGAAACAGGAAGGTCTTCCCTTAGCCTGTAGGTACCAAGAAATGGCTGCCAGCTAACATTTAACTGAAGATAATGACAGACCCTCGGTACGGAGGTGTGTTAAAAAAGAAAGTATGTCTGCGGTACTGCAGTTCCAAGGTTGGCTACTGTGATCTCTCAGGTACCAGCAAAATTTGTCCCATTTGTATTTATATGACTTAACAATTGATGGTTTGTGAGTCGCCCTCAATATGCGGCTAACTTCCTCTGGGAAAGCAGAATCTACAGTATCTTCCATGCAGTCAGCCGGAGTTTCTGCACATCCGGGTGAAATACGGTATCGTTGTGCGTCGTTAACAAGTTCGGTATTGACGGTAACCTCTGTACCGATGTTTCAACAAAGTGAGAAAGGGCGAGAACCAAGGCTGTCTCGGCCACTATAGTGTTATCAATATGACCTTCGCATGGTCCTGTCTTATCTTCAAGATCACCTTTGTTATGGGAGGGAACAGTGGAAATGCGTAGAGGAGCGGTCCCGTCCATTTGTACATGAAAGTGTCCCACAGACTCATTTGGTCTGTCTTTCAACGAGAGCAGTACATCTTGCATTTCTTGTTGTCCTTGGATGCAAACAAGTCTATCAACGGTACCGCCCATAGAGTGAACAAGCTGTCAATCACAGTATTGTCCAGCTCCCACTCATGACAGGACATCGGGGCTGGACTTAGGGCATCCACCCATGTATTGTCTGCCCCTGGCACATGTATTGCTAATGGCGTTGTCCCTCTGGAAAGACACCAGTTCCAGAACTTGATTGTTAATTTCAAAAGCACTGTGGAGTGAGTCCCTCATTGTTTGTTGATATGATAGATTACAGTTGTATTGTCCATTCTCATTTGCACTGCGAGACCGCACAGCTGCACTTGGAAAGCTCTGAATGTCTTGATGACAGCAACAAACTCCAGAACATTTACGTGTTGATGTTTTCCCAACAATGTCCAGTGTCCTTTTACAGATACATTCTGCATGTGCATTCCACAACCATCCATGGAAGCATCTGTGGTGACAGAGACCACGGGTGGATCTGATAGAAATGACATGCCCCTTAGCACATTTTCTGCCGTCAACCACCAGAGGAGAGACAATCGCACCCTTTTCAGAATCGTAATGTACTTGTTTTGATGATGCAGAAGCGGATTGAAATTCCTTATGAACCAGTGTTGCAAAAGTCTCATTCTCAACCCTGCGTTTGGAGTCACATAGTGGTCGAAGCCATCAGCCCTAGGGCCATCTGTATGACCCTGGCTCTCACACTTCATGTTACCAGTAACTGACTTAAAGCGCGTCACATTTTTTGTCATCTAGCAGAAATGCCAACTCTTCGGTTGAGTCCAGTACGGCTCCAATGAACTTCACTGTTGTTTGAGGTATAAAGTGAGACTTCTTGAAATTTATCATCAGTCCTAGTGCATCCAGGAGTTTCACTGTAGTCTTCAGGTATTGTGAAGCCTCTACCTTTGTTGGAGCAGCTATAAGCCAATTGTCTATGTATGGAAATGGAACGATACCTCTGTGTCGCAGATATGCTGCCACCATGGATGTACACTTCGTGAACACCCTCAGCGCCATGCTTGTGCTGAAAGGCAGAACTCTGAATCGATAAACTTGTTTCCCCAACACAAAGGCTAGGTACCGTCTGTGTTCTTTCCTTATCAATATGTGCAAGTAGGCGTCTTTTAAATCCAGTGTCACAAACCAGTCTCCCTTCTTCAGCAACAGCATTATCAACACCAAGGTTACCATTCGAAACCATTTTGTTGTGATGTAATAGTTGACACATCTTAGGTCTAAAATGGGTCGAAGATCCTCGTCTCTCTTTGGTACCAGGAAGTATTTGGTGGAGAAACTCCTTCTTATTTGGGCATGAGAGATCTTTTCGATTGCAACTCTGCTGGAGAAAAAGACAATCTCCTCTTCCAGCTCTGGGGACAAAGGTGTGATACAAACTCGTCTTACCAGTGGTAATTGATGGAATTCTATCATATAGCCCCATCTCACCACATCCAACGCCCATGAGTCTGTTGTTATCGAGGCCCATGCATGGATGAAATTTGACAGTCTGTTTCCAAAGGGCTTTTTCTCTGTCCTGCAACTTACAACAGCTCCGTCGGTACCGATGTCAGCAGTGATGATGGTAGAGATGACAGTATCTAACATCAACATTCAGTCGATACCAGCAGAACAAATGGTATTGATGGTGGTACCAACATTTGAGGTTCAAACAAAGAGATTTGAATCTTCGATGACAGGAACGGCAAAAAGAGGTTGATGGTGCACAGGTGAGGTATTGTACAGTTGGTTGTCAAACTCGCCGTTTTTGTTGGTCTTGCTGTTTCTTTTTGTATTGAGGTTGTCTGAATTTGTACATTGGAAACTTCCTCGATAGTTGCTGCTGCCCTGATGTTTGGAGCTGTTGCTGTGTGGGCGTTGGACTTCTTGTTCTAGTTGTGTAAGGTTGGTAACGGTGATATCGGTACCTGGAGTTGGATGACGATGGTACCAGGAACTCATATTTTTTAGCAGTGGTGTGTGTGTGCCCTAGTTTAGTATCTATACCTTCATTAAAGAGACCTACAGAGTCAAAAGGGAGGTCTTCAGTCACACTCTTCGCTTGTTGAGACAGACCCAAAGATTTCAACCAAGCGTGTCTCCTCAGAGCTATCACTCCAGCAATTGCCTTCCCACTATAATCAGTAATATGTTTAGAAGTCGAGATTTGTTGGGAAGACAAACAATAGGCTTCACCATACAGAGAAAAAGCAGTCTTTCTCTCATCTTCAGGCAGCATGTCTATGAACCTTTTCATTCTAGTCCACAAGAACTGCTGAGAGGCACCCATATACGCCGCATAATTTGAGATTTTAAATAGCGAGGCAGCATTGGAATATGCCTTCTTCCCCAAATTGTCCAACTTCCTTCCCTCTCTATCAGTAGGTGACACATGAAGCTTTTGGAATTGTCTAGATTGAGCGGCATCAACAATTATCGAGTTTAGCTTTGGATGTTGAGTCAACCACTCCTGATCACCCTCAATCAGATGGTACAGAGCTTCCACTTTCTTTGATGTGGAAGGGATAGAAGATGGGGAATCTCATGATTTTTTCACAGTCTTTAGCAGATAAGGCAATGGTGCAATGATAGACGGTACAGGCACTCTATCATGCAGTTCCTGGAAAATAGGATCTTGGAGATCCTCTTTATCAGTCTCCACTTGGAGATTCAACAATCTCAACATTCGCAGAACAAGATCAGAAAAAGAACGGACATCATCAGTAGGCGATATACATTCTGCTGTTGACACAAAATTCGATTTAGACTGATCAGGCACATACGAGACATGAGATCCCTCAGACTCCGACACAGAGGGAGACCTAGCTCTATGGACCAAGGAGAACGGTACATGTCGTAGATCGTAGTTCAGGAGAGACCCAACTACGAGAAGAACATCGCCGGACTCTCTCAGTTTCTTTTCCATGTCTAGATCTGGATACTGCAGGCAACATTCTGCGGCAGGATGGAATTGGAGACTTAGTGGACGACCTCGGAATGTGAGTACGTTGACTAGTCTCCTCTTTATACCGATGGCAAGTCGATGAATCTTCCTCTTGGTATTGAGAATGTCTGCGTGCCCAATAAACATCATCAGTACAAAGGGGAGGCATTCCTGGAGTCATTGGAAAGCTCCTCCTCAGGATACTGTTGATAGCAGTACAGGGGTGTATCCCTCACATAATAGTACCGATGAGGCGATCTCGTGTGTGAACATGACCACCTAGAAGGGGATCTCGGAGGCGATGGCGGAGTTCTACGCTAATGCCTCGGCGGAGAGGATAGTTCAACAAGATCACGTTGTCTCGATCTCGAGTGTCCACCAGCAGGAGATCTTGACTCTTGGCAATGTGATACAGACCCCACAGAAAGAATAGGAGAGGACTCCATGATCTCTCCTTCAGAGGGAACACAAACCTCCTCAATCTCACTAGATGGTACATCATCACAGTACACATCATGAGCAATCACGTGCTGACCATCCTCCGCCATTTTATCAGTGGAGGTGCCAGGTACCACTGGAGATGGAGATTGGATTGGAGCAGGTAGTCTAGGCTGCTCAATCCTTTTAGACTTCTTTGAAGGCTCTTCTCATGAGGAGTCCTTCAATTTTCTCTTCTTCATTTTGTCTTTCTCACCTCGAGCTGTTTTCTTCGACGGTGAGGTGGAGACATGCTTTTTCAGATCACCCTTTTTCTTTGCTGACACCGCGGGCTGAGCAGAGTGCTCTCGATCCCGAGCCTCAGAGTGGTGTCAATCTGTGGGGGTGTAGGCGATGTTTGAGCCATTTTAGAAGGCTGAGCAGATTTACTTGACATTGTGGGTTCAGAGGCTGACAAAACCTGTTCCCACAAAAGTACCTTCAAACAGGCTGCTCTGTTTCTTCCCATCTGAGAAGTAAATAACTGGCAGTGTTCACAATTTGCCACGTTATGGCCCGCACCCAGACAAAGGAGAGACTCGGAATGACCGTCTTTGTCAGGTATTTTCCTCTACAGGTTATGCAACGTTTGAAAGTTGCCATACAAAGTAAAGTCCAAATCGCAGAAAACAAACTCGTATTCCAAAAATGCGCACCGTGTCCGACCAACCGCCAAAGATCACCAAGAGACAATAAAAAAGCAAAGCCAGTCCAAAATTGAAAACCATTAAATCTATCAGTCAGGCTGAGAAAGATTCCTTACTTGCTGCTACTGCGGGGGAGAGGCCTTATATACCCTGGGATGTGGGGGGTGGGCCAACTGGGAAAACTCCTGATTTTAGGCTTCCAGAAGGTTCTGAATGCTGTATCGCGCAGGCGCGAATTCCCCATTGTGTGATTTCACAGAGACCACAAAGAAGAAACCATGTTATTTAAAAAAAAAAAACCTATTGGTATTAGGTATGAGACTGTTTGCAAAATTTTTAAAGCAGTGTGCCTTCATTGAGGACCTTTCTTTCCAGTAAAACAGTATACACATGCATAAGTCACCAAGTTCTTTAATGAAAAAATGTGTAACCTTTAAGAATAGTTTGTGTAATCTGTTTTCACTTTTTTAAAAAACATGAAACATATTGTGCCATTGACATACATACAATTGTAATAGTTACAGTACTGTAACAGTGAAGTTCTTTAAGATGTGAATTGCAAGCAGCAACATAATCTCACAGACCTTGCAACCATGCGGTTTGAAAAGGCTATAACAGCTGCCACATTTCATAACTACAAATATAGGAGAGACAAAATCATAGGTGCAGTTTTCCATGTTGTCAACCATCATTTATACTTACCCCATTTCTTCATGACAGGTCCTACCACCTCAGGGGCTACATTTCTTAACATTCCAAGCAAGTTGGCTATATTGCTGGACTTACTACAGATGTTGTTCTCCTAGCAAAAAAAAGTCTTTTGGCATTTTCTCTCCATCAGGGATTGCATAGCTTTGAAACACTAAAAAAATGTAGGGAGTCGACACCAACTACGTTAGGAAAAAATGTAATCATCCACTGTTTGATCCTGCATTTGGAAGTGCATATGAAGATTGTATAGTCACGGTTGGCCATGCCATCTTAAGTTTTATTATCAGAGCACTGATTTCAGTCTTGGAATTTTGATCTGAGAATGTTGCCTCTTTATACAATGAACAAAGGAGAATCATTGTCCTCTCTTTCTGTGACACAAATCTCCCTGAAAACTGAGAATGCTTCTGTTGGCATTTCTGGATTTGTGGGCAAGAAAATGAGGGAAGTTGTGGCCTATTTTTGCTTGAATTGGCCAATCAGAATCAGGTATTTTTCTTAACTGATCCTATAATTGGTATTTTTAAAAAAGGTACTAGTTTCTGTGTTCTGACCAGAACCATATAAATACATGGTTAGTTTGTCAACCATTATTTGTCCTAACTTTTGAGCTGCTGAGACTGGCTGTTTATAAGAATTCCTGTAGGAGGCACTTTTTGCAAACCTTCTTCTGTTAACAGAGAAAAATAGTCATAGAAATGTCCTTAACTCAGAATTGTAACTAAATCTGGTTACCTGCTGCCCATCTGCTGAGATGAGCATTCAGGTTATTTGCAAACATTTACTGATCTGTTGGGATTCATTGAGTCCAGGCACTTGTAAGTATTGCACAGAATGGTAGCTATAACACAGAGAAAATTGCTGATTTACTGGCGGGAAAAATGTGTTTAAATAAGTCATATTGTTAGAGTACCCCTGATAGTAGTAGTAGCAATGGTAAGAAAAATTAAGAACAAGTTCTATGCTAATCATCTCTAAACAAAGAGTAAGCAAAAAATTTAAACTGCGTTTTTTGGGATTACTCAGACACCTGGTACCTTACCTTCATGGTTATTCAGTTTTTCATTTGTTCCAATTAGGAACAGATAGAGTTTGTCCTAAAATCTGTAAAGCTAAACATTGATCACTAGAGGGAAGCCCAGCAACAAAATTTAACAATTCACACATCAGTAACTAGAGCAGAGAGTTGTGGAGGACTGACTCCTAAGTTTGCTTTGTTGTTCAGTGCTCCCTGAGTACATTTGACCCTACCTTTGGAGGGTTAAAGATGATTTAGTATTAGGAAGCTTCGAAATCACCTGTTCTCTGAGTGGGTCTGCTTAGTAGATAAACATTTGAGAGCTGAGACTTGCACAGTAGAGCAAGATGCTGCTTTTAATTACACCTACTGGTTTATGGAGGCATATATTTTCAAGGCATAAATTCTAGCTGACTGTGTTTGGCTATTCTGAAATAATATTATTCTAATTGTATTTTAAATAGAAAACAGAAAAAGGATGGCGGGAGTTGTTGGTTGACATTGATCCAGAAGTTCCAGGCAGGCTGCGATTTGTCCTTGCACCATCTGCTACTCCAGCAGCAGAGGCCTTCATACATGTAGGTTTGCTTATGTAATTGCATTTCCAGGCCAAGCAGATCTCTCCATCGAGCTAATGTTTTCATTGTGTTATATACATTACGTTAGCTACTTTTCAAAATGTGTTTTATTGACATCGTCATGACTATTTCAAAAATACTAAGATAGAGATTGAATAAGATCATTTTTGAGCATTTATTACGCAAGCAAATTTATGGAAACTTTAGACTTAGGAAAGCATCAGAATTGTCTCCTTTCTTGTTGCAGCAATGTTTTATTGAGTGTTCTTTGGCAGTAATTTGTAGAATTTTGTTTCTCTCTTTATCTTGTTTTAATCATGCATTCAACATGCTTATCTAAAATATCGCATTTTTTCTAGTTAAGTCTGACAAAGGGTGTTTCTGTATTATTATTTTATTGTGCAGCATATTCCCAATATCTGAGTTGCTGTTGGATCAAGGTATTTTCCCCAAAGGCAACGTTTGTTACATGTCCCATAGATTTACTGCTAAAGCTTCCTCCAAAGAATCCTGGAAATTGGAAGACTCATGTTCCTCTTCTAAATGACCTAAAACAGTTCCCCAGATTGTTTGAGAGAAACTGCAACTAAACAAATCTATAAGCAGAGAGAGAACATGGCTCTCGTTTGTGAAAAATGTTGTGTTAATATTGTGGTAGTTTTCCTGTCTCAGACAGTGGACACTTCAACATAATTTTTCAACCCATGAATCCTGTATTAGGACAAAGAGTCCAGAAATCACGTGGAGGTGTGTCCTGATGCTGGTGTCATCATCCAGAAGCTGGCCCATGATATTGAAGAGAACAGAGGAGCTGCACTCATAATAGATTATGGCCATGATGGGACCAAAACAGATACTTTCAGGGTAGGTTGATCCACCTAACTGTCGTGGAAGACAGGTTGAAAGTGTTAGGACTATAATTTTTAGTCTCACACTGTAGGACATTGTTAAAGCAGGTTTTGAGAAGTGTGTTACAAATTTGTTGCACTTTATGCTAATAATTTATATCTGGGGATAATTGGTGTCAGTAGTAGGGAAAATAGCCAAACTGCAGCTTAAGGAAGAATATAAGGAGACCACTTAGTTTAAAAAAAAGCAGGGGGAGAAGAAACTCATATTACTGACAAACACAGTCCATTACCTTGCTGTACTCCTAACTGCAGTCAAAGCCTGAGAGGGCCAGATAAAAAGGATAATTTTCCCCCCTCTTTTTCAGGGATTCCGTGGCCATAAACTTCATGATGTATTAATATCCCCAGGAATGGCAGATCTCACTGCTGATGTTGACTTCAGTTACCTGAGAAGACTGGTACAAGAAAGAGTAGCCACCTTGGGTCCTATAAAACAACAAGATTTTTTGAGAAACATGGGCATTGATATCAGATTGCAGGTAGGGACCACCTTGAATCTGGTATTTATTTGAAAAGCCCTATTCAAGCTTTCTGAAGTAATGGTGTAAAAGGCAAGGAATACTCTAGCCCTGCTCCCTCTATCATTACTACCCTCACATGGACAGTAAAATCTGAAGGAGACACACACACAACTGTGCGTGGAGGCTGCCTGCATTATCTGCAACTGCATTATTTGAAGGACTGAAGGAGAAATTCTCAAACATTAAGATATTCCCTTGTGCTAGCTAATCAAGGCAGGAGACCAAAATTCTGTTTCATTGCCCTTTCTTTCCCCATTTGCCTTCTCAAGAATTTCTCTCTCTGTCTCTCTCTCTTACACACAGACAGACACAGACACACACACACCAGCCATTCTAGAGAATTAGGTCCTGAACAATTACTTATTCTCAATAGATTTGAGACAATCATATTTGCATGTTCCTATGCCTTATAGCTCCGGAAAATACTTGAGGTTCAGTTGCAACATCAGCTATTACCAGTTCAAGACTCTTCCATTCAGTCTAACATCTGCATCCAGGTTTTTGACCAAAGTACTAATTTTTGAGGCAGCAGAGAATGCAGTTATTCCCATAAAAGCCAGGTACAGACAGAAGGCAGAACACAACCTCAGTCTGACATTACAATATTTAAAGACTTACAGATTACTAATAAATTTCAAGAACGGTCAATTGACAGCTACAAGAATTTTAAATCACTTGAGTGTAGAAATAAATATATAAAGGGGGTAAGTCTTCCTTTCCAAATAAAAGAAAAGAAAAGAAGAGTTTAATGGGAGAAGGAATGCAATTGAGATGTAGACAGTAGGTGCATTTGGCAAGGGTACTAGAAATGCTAATTTCCACAGTCCAGTTAGTCCTATGCATAAGGTTTCACACAAGAACTTCGAAGATTTTTATGAGATCATTTCAGAATTAAATAATATGGAAAAGGTATATCATTCTAACTATACCAATGAAAGTAAGAAGAGATTTACTCAAGTGGGTCAGACCAGGCAATTTGAGTAAGGGAACTTTTTCCATAAAATAAGATGACATTAACAACAGATGTGAGTCTGTATGGGGAGGTGACTTATTGCCAGGTTCAGGTAGTCCAGGAATAATACACCGAGGCAGAAACAAGACTGAATGTAAATTTATTGGAGATGAGGGCAGTCAGGTTAGCAATGTTAAAACTTGCAAACAAAATAAGAACATGTAAGTGTGCACAGATAACATTAGTGGGAAATCATACCTATGCAACTAAGGGAGAACAAGAGCTCAACAACTTCTAAAAGTGTCAACCAAAATTCTGGCTTGGACTGAGAAATGGCTGCACTCCACAACAGCAGTGTATCTCAAAAGAACTTTGAATCTGACAGCAGACAGCTGAGGGCGAAGCAAAATTCAGCTAGAAGAGTGAAGTCTGAACCAAAAAGTATTCAACAACTTAAAAACCAACAATGGAAAATTTGTGGTGGATCTTTTCGCACGTGGTCAGAATTTCAGGGTAAAAAGGTATTATTCAATCCATAGGAGTGTGAGTGTAATCCATTCTTTCTGAGTTGCTCCCCAGCCACCCTTAGTTGGAACGTGAACCCAGTAGGCTCCCACCAAAGTCACAAGACCTTACAAGTGAGAGCTCATGTTTCGAGTAAACCGCAAGGGTAGCCTCCTTCCTTATCCTCTGAGTCCCAGAAGCCTAAAGATGAGGTTCTAGAGCATTACCCTTCACCCAAAAGGGGTGCCAAAGGTGTACATTGGAGACTTATATCCTCCCCTACTACATACTAGGTGATGCCCTGTTTATTGACTCTACCCAAACCAATTGCTCCATTCCTTTCAGTACAGTATGGGGTTGGCCAAAAAAAAAACCTGGTGCACAGGGGGAGAAAAATTCCTACCCAGCCCTGAAGTGGCCAGATCACTCTTACACTGCACTGAGGCTGGGAAGGTGGGCCAAAGAAAACCACAACAACTGGGGCTAGTGGCATTATATAGGCTCTCACTGTCACGTGACACATCCCAGCACTCCCTGCCAATGCAAGATGTCCTGGTCTCTTCAGGGGAGGGAAGCAAATACCACCACCCCCTAGCAGCACAGCTGTGAGGATCCATGTGCGCATTTCTGGTAAAAACTACATCAGCAAGGAGGGTAGCAGAAATGGCATTTCTGTCAGTAAACCCTAGCTTGTGCAGATTTGAGAAAGACAAATTATCTTTGACCATTGATCCCTTATTTCTTCCAAAGTCTGTGTCACACACAAATATGAGTCAGACGTTAGAACTATTGACATGTTGCCCAAATCTAACACATCTGCTAGAGAGACAATGGCATTCACAGGATGGTAAGGAAGGCAGTGAACATTTACACAGAAAGGACAAAAATAATTAGGGGTATACAAATTTTATTTCCTTTCATCCTAGAATTTTAGGTTTCAAAGCAACTAAATGATGATTTTTGAGATGGTTGAAAAGCTGTATTTACCTGTGCTGGGACTGTTCCCACATTCTAAGACCAAAGCGTCTGTAAGCCCATTTAACAAGATCAATGGCTGTGACAGTAGCATTCAAAGCAAGATCTTCATTGGACAAAGTGTGTAAAGCAGGTGGATGGAAGGAACCAGCAACATTTATCAAACATTATGAAGTGGACAAGTTTAAGTCAGGATAAACAGCCTTTGGGTGAACTCTTCTGCAAGCTGTAGTTAAGGAAACAGCCATTCCCACCCACTAGGTGCTTGGCTTGGGTAGATCCCAGAGGTTATAAATTGCTCCTTCAACCCTCCTGAGAATGAGAGGTTGATACCTAGCATGAATGATCTAGGCAGGCTAAAGGAGCAGTCTGTTCCCACCCATGGCTGCAAAAAATTAATAAGTACACTTTAACTCTATTGCTAACCCAAGGATAAAAATATGCAAGACAATATAACAAAAAAAAAAGGGGGAGAGAGAGAAACAGGCAATGGTTTAAACAGTTTTGCAATTTTGGTCTCATGCCTTGATCATCCGGCATGGGGGAATATCCTAATGGTCGCAGACTGCTCTTTCAGCCTTCTTAGAATGATCATTCATGCTAGGTATCAATCTTTCATTTTCTAGCACAGAGCTTTCCAAACTTTTCATGTTGGTGACACACTTTTTAGACATGCATCATTTCATGATACAGTAATTCAGTTTTACTAGCAAACCAGAGGTTAAACTAATCCAATAAGAGATACAGACACATGCATACATTGTAATAACAAAATATATGGGACACAACATATCTCATGAAACCCTTTCATATATTTATAAATAATAACATACATTTCCAAGATTGTAGGTAACACTCCTACACATTTCTGGCAACACACTAATGTGTCGTGGCACACTGTTTGGAAAGCCCTGTTCTAGTATTTCTGGTCACATGGAATCCCTCAGTGAATAAAGGATGTTCTTTAATTCAGATGGACAGTCCACATGAGAAGTTGGAATAGGGCTAGAACAGTCTTCCCTCTGCATTATTGCAGTTCAGAATGGGGAGCAGAACTCCTATTAATTTAAACTGTTGCACAATTATTCAGCATACCAAATGAAATAGTAAAACTTCACCAGATGTACTAACAAAGATAGATAGAAGGGTACTGGTTATTTCTGAGATGAACAGCACTGATAAGTAACAGGAAGTCATTTTCCCATTTAGGTTCTGTTGCAGAATGCTAAGGATGAAATTAACCGGAACCAGCTGCTCCGAAGTTATGAAATGCTCATGGACCTGGATAAAATGGGGGGTGTTTCAAATTTTTTGCCATGTTACCTCATGATAGACTTAGGGCTTCAGACCAGCCAATGAAACCATCAGCTTCAGGATCTGTTGCTGGTTTTGGTGAACTTGTATGGAAGTGAACACCCTACCTCCACCATTTAAATTATTTTCTGTGATAAAGATGCAGGCTTCCAGTAATGCTTCACTGAAGAAACAGGTTACAGGTATTATGTTACCAGTTTCCTATAAAATAATGAATGTCACTGGTTTTGTGAAAAAAATAAGAATTCAGTCATAATATACCATGTAGCACAGAAAATTATGGTTCTGATGGAACTAAAAGTGGACAGTAACCCCTGTAGGGAAGGTAAACAACACATTCTGGTTAGAAAAATGCATCTTGATCTCGTGTTCTAGATTTACTTATTATTGTATTGTAAACATATTTATTAAAGATCTCACTTTTTATTGTCAGTTGAGGACTTTTAAGTTTATTGCATTATTTTGACTATATTACCTTCTGAGACAGCTAGCATTGTGTAGTGGTTTGAGCATTGGACTACATTTCTGGAGACCACGGTTTGAATCCCCACTCAGCCATGGAAACCCAGTGAGTGATCTTATGCAAGTCACACTTTCAGCCTCACAGCGAGGCAAAGGCAAACCCTCCTCTGAACAAATCTTTCCAAGAAAACCCTGTGATAAGGTTGTCTTAGGATCAGAAATGACTTGAAGGAACACAGTAACAAATGCTCTTCTGATAACACTTGTTTCCGTAGAAAAGAAGCATCTCCCAGGCGATAGTGCAAATTGAGGGAAACCGTATTTTCATGTTTTAATTTTAGGCCTCTGCTGATTTGGTGCAATAGAAACTAAATTGTGTTTGTCACAATTACTTCGTAGCATTTACTTTACTACCAAAAGAATATTAATAGAAAATAGAGGCATCTTCTCAATTGTATCCAAGCTACTTGAATAGAACTAGACTTCCTTACGGAACCCAAGTAATATTAATAGAAAAAGAGGCATCTTCCAAACTGTGTTTCAACCAGCTGAACAGAAATAAACTCACAACCACCTGTCAGGTATGAATGGATTGCTCTTCTGGACCCAAGAATGACTATTTCCAGTGAACATCACCACCTCATTCTCACAGAGGGGCTAAATACGGTCACATGGGACAAACCCAAACCTGTAGATTCCAAGTGGGCATGGTGGCCCTATTCCTTGAAGAATCTTGCATGCAAATACCACTTGTGCTTATGTAGGCTTATCTTATATAATAGGTTTCCAAACTGCTGCTGTGCAGATGTCTTCTATGGATGTAGAGGCAGAGTGAGCACTTGATATAGCCACTAAATTCACTGAGTGACCCCAAATGTGTTCTCGCTTAGGCTTACGAATGTTTTGGTAACATAAATAAATACATGGTTCTGCTCATCTTATTATCTTTGTATTCCCATCTGCTGCACTGCAAAGCCTTTCGGCCACCACTTTTTTTTTCTTTCTGGACTCAAGAATCCATTGCTTCTCTTTCCATTTTAAATCACTTTGAATCTAAAATGCCATTGCTACCTTCGCTAAACAAATTATTCAGAATATCAGGAAGAAGAAAGGAATTCTTATATTGTTACTAGATGAAGATCTGAATAATGATTAATAAGTAAAATGAAATAAAAATAAGATTACAAATAAAGTCAATGGGAAATGGACAGCTTAAAAGCAAAGGGAAATTTATATAGCTGGCAACATTCTTGCCATTGGCTGTGCTTCCCAGAGCTGACAGAAGCTGTAGTCTTACAACATCTGGAAGACCTCACTTTGTCATCTTCTAAGATTAGGATTGAGCAAACTGAGCAACACAAAGAGACATATAGTGCAGAAGCAACATTCTCCAATTGTAACTTCTGTCACAGCAGTACAGAAAAGAGTAAAAACACCTTAAAGACAGGCAAACAGTGACTCTCACATTGCTATCATTTTTTTAACTGGAAGTTACTAGTAGATATGGTCAAGTCCTGTTTTTATCTTAAAGCCATCTTGCTTTCCACAGCTGTGTTTACAAAGGATTATAGGACACATAGTTATCAGAGTTGGAAGATGATACGGCACTAGAAAAGAACACACGTGATAGGGAAATAAAATTTATTCTCAAGCTTAAATTTACAAACAATGGGACATTATAAAAATATAAAAAAGTACTTAACAGTGTCTTTTGAAGGCTACAAGTTTTACATGAGTATCTCCTAGCATCAATACAGCACTATTTCTGCAATGAATGCAACTTAATTCAAAAAACAAAGTTCAATGATAATGCAACACTGGGTACAAATTCATCTGGAGCAACTGATTAATGCCAACCTTTCAGTGACTTAAAGCTTGGATTAATAACGTTCTAGGCATTCATAGGAAAGTTAGAGTGCAAGCTATGCATTTTTACTTAGGGTTTGTAAAATGTGTTTAACAGCCACTACAGAGTAGAAACATTCCAGTTTTCACTTCTTTATCCACAATAAGGTTTGTATTCCTACTCTACTGGTCCACAGCCCTGCTGTCCTGAAGCTTGAAATTAATTCAAGAATCATAATACACACCATGCCCTCTTAACTTGGTTTGCTGTTTTTGAAAACATGGCGATACAGCTCTGAAACTGATCTTAATCTTGCAGTCTTAAACATGCACTCACCGTAAAGAGAGTCCCATTGAGCTTACTGAGATTTATTTCTGAGTGTTTTAAGAAGCACTGTTGACAGCTATAAATTAGGAACACGTTTGATCCTGTCCTTTAGCTGCTTCAATTTGGGGGGGGGAACACCTATGAACATTTTCACTTCTAGGTGATAAATTTTGCCACAGTTTAACTATAATTTTCGCCCAAACAATCACTTCTTGCAGCCCACATAGGACAAACAAATCAAGTTAATAGAAAAATTATGTACTGCAACCCACTGAGCAATTTGCCAGAGTTTTCCAACCCAATTTACACATAAATCACTAGAGAGCAAGTTCCTGCCACCAAACTGGTTCCTAATACTCAGATCGTATCAACCTAAATGCACCAATCTGGTGTCTCACCCCATTCACATAAATGGTGCTTTTGCATATTATCATGGGGTAGGAATATGGTAATATGCAGATTCAGCCTGAACCACTTTAAAAGAAAAATCCATCTACTGAGTAGAATTATGTCAGAACACAACAACAGCAAAGATGAAGAATTGCAGGCTCATAGTCCCCTTGGTATTTTTAATGGAAGCAGTTACGGATTCAGCTGGAAGTTATCAAGTGATACATACGCACACGAATAAAACCCTATTTCCCATTTATTCAATTACTCTGGCTCAGGTGGCTTTTATCAGTTGCAATCCTTAATGGCACCATAATCTACTTTGCTTTATTCTTTCTAGGGTATATGTATCTGAAATTTTTATACTAAGAAGATAGTACCCTGCTGGATCAGACCAAAGGCCTATGTAGTTTAGCCTTCTGTTCACACAGGGGCAACCAGTTGCTTATGGATCACGAGAATAATAGCATCTTTGAGATCAATAATGTTTTTAAGTTTGGTGGCAGTTTAACCATGCCAAACAATATTAAAACAGGATAAAATTTATTTCAAATTAGATAATTTTATGAGGATTTTTTGAAGCTTGCTTCCATTTTTAATCACTCAGCATATTTTGTTCTTTCTGTGGCATGTAATGTTCTTTTAAGAATTCTAGCATGGGACATCATTGTCACAGAATCTTAGGTAGTGGCCACAGCACACATTAACAAGCAAAAAACCATTAAGGACAAAGGAAGACACAGAGAAGCCAACAAGCATTTTGCTGTTCAATAACTTGGGAAATAAGTTGGTCGTATAACAGCCGTTAAAAGTCATGACCCAAAAGAAACTATACCAGTCTTTTCTAGCGCCCTCCAAATATGCTGGATTACAACTCTCATCAGCCAGCATAACCAGTGCAAGAGCCATACTAGCTCAAGTTGGGAAAGCCTGCTCTTCATGTAGATTAGCACACATTACTCACACTTTCTTTCAAGTTTCTGCTGCTGCTGCTGCTCTAACAGTTGTAGTGGGAGTGTCCTCTCTAGGAAGAGGAGTTGCAGTAAAAAAAATCACAAAGAAAGTTTCATCTGCACACATTTCCAACTTTTATCAAGTCTGCTGTAAAGCATCTTCAAAATGGTGTCACAAGTTAATATAGCCAGGCACAAAAAACTCTTCATCCCTGCTTAATGAGGTCATGACAGTGAACAGATATTACTCACAGATGCCATTTGCTCTGTGAGCTCAACCACCTGTACAATTGAACCACCGTGCATATTAACCTTCTCACACCCTGATCATTCATCCCTGCTGTGTTCAGGTTAGCAGGATGAATGTTGTTGTATGTGTGTCCCTTCCTCAATTCACAGAACCTAAAGGACTACTCACAGGGTATCAAAACTTAATTTCTATGTTTGATCACTTCTCAAAAGGTGGTTGAGTAGAAATGAACACTACGCAGAGGAATTGGTATAGCCAGTACAGTGAAAAGCTGCTGGTGGTTATGCTCCAAGGCTTACAGGAGGCCAAAAGGGAGAGGCAACTGCCAACTCCCATCAAACAGCTCAAAATATAAAATGTCTCTTTCATGAGATCAGGGATTCTTAACAATATTGTACTAGAATCTCTAATGGTGCTTGAGTTACTTCAAAATATGTAGCCTTTCAAAAAACATAAAACTTTTTCTAGGCCATAACTGCTGCACATATTACTGTCCCAAACCACTTTTTCCCCTATAAGAGATCAGATATATCAACTACATTAGACTTCCTACTACAGATGCTTTCTTAGAATGGAAATATTAGCCATTCACTGTGTGCTATTTGGCCAGGTAAACATATGATATGTGCACACAAATGTGGACCAAGTGGAGCTTTAGTTTACTGTATCTGGCTCAGTAGTTCCTACTGCAAAAAAAGATAGGATGTCCTTTTAAACTGGACAGCAGTTCATGTCTAGCAGAACAAACTGCTGTCACAAGTACACCATTTTTTCTCCCAGTAGCATACAAATCATGTCTTTGCACCCTGGCCCCCCAGATAAATGAAGGCACAAAGTCTTTTATATGCTCCAAAGCCACATTGATGTCTGCCACATTCTACTATCCAACCATGTGTTACAGTTTACTCCTATCCTAATTAACCATAAAAGCTAAAACACAGCTTGTCTGTATTCAATAAAAATGACACAAGTTTACTGCCATGCCTCATCAGGTTGCTTTAATTAAGCTAGAGGCACAAGATTTGACTATAAGAATTCCTTCCACTTTTATTGCTGCCATCACTTTATTGCTTTTCCACATCATACCTGCTAAATAAATATTCTACCAGCATTTTGTATGGGCCTTAAAAATCAAGCATGTTGTAATTATTTGGTTATGGTATATAGTTCATGTTTCTTTACAGCTTCCTACCAGATGTATCTACATACCAGAAAATAGTACTCTATGGCTTAATAGGTATGAACTAGAAAACCATTACAATTGTTCTGTTATTGTGTAAACTACAAAAAACTTGGAAAATTCACAAATACCAAATCACTGTGCATTTCATCTGTAAGTAACATCACTGTGATGTACCAGTAAGGCAATGTTACACAAATACTTCATGGCTTTTAACCCAGTGCTGGACACATTAATAGTTACAGGTGGAGAGATCTTTCAGATCATCTAGTGCATCCACAAACTGATTCAAGAGATTCTTCACTGCTCCAAAGTGGAACCAGAAGAGAAAGGGCAACACTTTCTCTGAAGAAACATGAATATTGATTTAAGTCTCTTTCCCTTGATGATTCCTATGGGTCTTCTTCCATGTCATCTGGATTGGGGGCCATAATAAAATGCTTGGGGTACACAAGGTTGTGTTCATATGCATGTTCTTCCCAGCGAGCATCATCACTTTCATGGGTAATGTAACGCTCTCCAATGCGAGTTTCAAACTCTCTGAGATCAAGCCAAGTTTGATAATCCTAGAAAAGAGGGAAGTTGTAGATGAATGAGTTCCGAAGAACAAAGAAATAACAGAATAATTTTAATGCAGCAATAATTAGCCTCTGAAAACTGTATGTTGTGTTCTGAAGATGCAACATTTTCCTTGTCCTCTGCACCTGCCACTGCGACCACTTTTGATATAACAGATTGACCGCACACCAAAATGAAGCTGTAGAAAGAACATTCTTTAGCCTTCTCAAAGGCACAGTCCCACCCCCAAAATGATGTGGCAAGAAGGTGTAGCAAAACCACAAGAGCAGACTAAATTTCTACTAAACCCTTCCTACCTCAAAAGCAAAGCAAGTCAAACCCTCCACCCTGAGGACACAAGGACTGCCCAGACCATACCAAATAAGAAGATTACATGCTTCCACCAAGCTTGTGATACCCTAGCCATGCCCAGTTCTCTCATATTCCACACTGGAGCCAAGCTTAGAAAGAAGCATCTTTAGCCAAAATCACCTTTCTTTTGTGAATTTTCTGGGTTGTTCCAAAATGGAGACAGGCTAACACACATTCAGAATTAAAGCAAATCCTTCGAATTTCACACTTTATGGAAATTCCTCAACTTTTATCACTGTATGTTATAGAAAAATACTCCTTACCTCTATTTCTCACAATGATAATGTTAAGTAGTTCCCTTTTCTGCTACAGACCTAATTTCTTCTCAGACAAGCATAGTCTTCCCTCCAACATTATCTGGTAGGGAAAGACTCTTGAAGATGAGAATCAGTAGGTAGAATGGGGTTCTAGCAGTGGATCATCTGGTTCTCCCCTGCAAGAATACTCCATTTTTAAAATCAGATCTAACTGGACTCTAAAACCAGAAAAAGCCTGGAGAAGCCTAGAGAGTATTTACCAAGAAAAAAGAAGTAGGAAGAATTATCTTTCTATTAGCTGAATCCCTCCTCTTGCAAGTATTGTGCCCACCATAAAGCCAGTCACTTTCTCTTGTTAGAAGAGGAATAGGACACCTAGCTGTATCTTAAGTAAGTAAGAGCCACTGCTAAAAAGTAGTTCCAAGACACAGATCCAAGATGCACAGAACGTGCTAGAGGGCAGCCCATAAAGTTAGCAGACCAGATCCAATTAAAAGAAGAAAGAAAATGAAAGAAGTTAAGAATAAGTAGCCATTGTTTTAGGCTTTCTAACTTATTCTATCCAAAGAATCTGGGCAGAAAATACCATATTAAAAATGTATATTATAATGCCCCTAGTGATCTAATGTAGAATTTTCACTAGCTCCAAAGTTTAGTCAAAATTAAAGGTATCACATCAAATCTAGAAAATGAGGAAAAAAAAGAAAGGCGAATCCTGCAATACTTGGTAGCTTTATTCAAGATGTATCAAACAGTATGGTAATACTTAAAACGTCTCATTTATGCAAGATTCTAAACTACTTTAGTCAGATAATGATTCATGTAATTGGACCGGGTAAAGCACAGTAAAAGCAGTATGCATTAGTTTTACCTGTAACCAAGGGTGACTAAGTGATTTGTCAACACTGTAACGTTTCCTCATCTTCACTTGAAGCAAATTGTTTATTAAATCAATAGCTGGGGGGGGAAGTAAGTGAAAAAAGCATAATCAGAACAAGTATTCCATTTACTTTCCCAGCCCACAATGCTAATTCTGAAGGAAAACAACAGTTTAGTCCTACAAAATTGACTTAAGAAACAAAACATACATGAGGCAAAGAAAAGCTCAAAGCTTATTGTTTAAACAGCCGCTAAGGATAAAAGTCATCTCTCTCTCAAACCCACAACAAGACTTTCATCAGTTTTAATGCAGTTGGAATGTGCCCTAAAGTGGACATTCTACACACAGTCAGAAGGTAATTCTGAGCTCAGCCAAACTTATTTCTGAGAAAAAATTCAAAGATTCAGGCTGTTTACCAACTAGATGTTTTCAATACAAAATTGATACGTTCTGCGAAAAGCACTTTTCTGTTAGTCTCTTCAATCTAGTTTACAATGTCAGAAAGTTTACATTTGCTGAAAAAGGGATGCACTTGGCCTAAATAACAACTTCCAAATTGTTACTTCATACAGACCAGCCATTGTAAGTTACACACTACATAAACATACTTGAAACATAAGGAATGTTCCTTCTGTGGGGAAGGACACCCTACACACATAACCTATTGCTTCATTAATTCTGGAAAAAGCAAGAAAACAATCTTTTAAAAATGGTGGACTTTAAGATAATATTCTAGATTAGTGTACCACACCAGTTCAAAAATGCCAGTGTCCTGTCTTTACAAGAGTCAGCATGGTATAGTGCTTTACATGTTGGGCTAAAACCCTGGAGAACAGGTTTTGATTTCCCACGTGGCCACAATTTGTCTCCCACCACCCGCGTGACCAGAAGTGGCGGAGGAGGACACCTTTGCTGTCTTCCCACGAAGAAGAGACCAGGTAATCACCCTGCAACGGGGAGAGGGCGGGGTTTGCAGACACCTTTTAAGGCTGCCCCACCCCTCCCTCAGCCTTTTGGTTTACTGGCGACCCACCCTCCCACCCTATGGTTTCAGTGTAAGATTGCTGGTCGCTTCAGGGCCGGATAGGAATTCCCCCCCCTTGGGGGGGGTTTCGCCTACCCTACACTGCGCCAAAGGGTTGGGCAATTGGCTTTACAGGGTGGCGTCTCAATTAGGTATTAAATAGGTCTCCACAGCCACACTTGTCTTTACCCAGGGCTGGTGGGGGGGGTCTAAGTGTTTTGGTGACTACCTATGGCACCCTTTGGTGTACGATAAATGCTATCCTTGAGGCGGGCCCAGGACTCGCCCCTACCATCATGAGACGGGGGGGCTGCGGTTTGTTGGCTTGCCTTCCAGAAAAGGGCTGGCCAAAGTTTTAATCTACCCTCATAGGTTGGCTTTGGGGCCCGGTACCTCGCTCGAGAAGGGCTAGGGAAGAGGTCTGGAGCTGACCCTTGCCTTAGCCTACCCATGCTGTTGACCCCCCCTTCTCAGGTCATAAATTCAAGTTCAAGTTCATGGTCAAGTTTAAATTCAAGCCCAAGTTCACTTCCGACCTTATGTTAATCAGGCATACATTAATAAATTGCCCTAGTTCAACCCAAGCCCTGTGTGTGGTCTCTTCATTTCGTGGGTTGGGTGGCAAAAACCCACTCGGTAACTTTGGGCATATCACACACTCTCGGATGCAGAAAATCCCATGATAGGTTCACCTTAGGATCACCACAAGTCCAAAACGATTTGAAGGCACATAACAACAACAACAACAGCCTGTCTTTACAGAGGATCCAAGACTGACTCTGGCAATTGGGGTTTCATCAGTACCCAAAGTAACAGAAAGTTAATCTGTTGGACAGCAATTCTCATCAGGCTATTGGTGAGGGATTATGGAAGGTGCTGTCCAACACTACCTTTGTTTATCCTGATCTAGGACTTTTCTTTTCTAAAACTGGAATTAGAAAGCCCATAATACGCTGCCTCATAGCATCTCAACCCCAACTGTTTTCAGAAAGATACTTCTCTACTAGCCTCCAAACCCAGTCCTACCTATGAAGTACAAGGCTTCCAACTAAAAGTAAAAGCTTTTCCTTCTTCTGCTAATGACAGTAAGATGATTACCAATGATTTCCAATGACACATGTGCCTCTTCCTTATCATTGTGTTGTTTCACACAACTTAGATGACCTGCCTTATTTTCTAAGACAAAGAGTATTCATAGAAATGTAGATCTGGAAGAAACCACAGGGGCCATTCAGTCCAAGCCTCTGCCATGCAGGAACAGGAAATTACTATACAGAAAATATTAGGAAGAATGACATTATATCCCAAGTCTCCTGATAATGGTTACCTTCACTAGATATTTCCTTCCAGGGATTTGGTGGATACATAAACGCTGCATTTTGGATCTGGTCATTTATGTCTTCATCTTCATTAAACGGAAATGTACCACTCAGGCTCACGTAGATGATGACTCCCACTGACCACATATCCAAAGACCTATTGTAGCCCTTACTTCTAAGTACCTCTGGGGCCAAGTAAGCTGGGGTTCCAACTACAGATCTCCTAAAAGACTTCTCGCCAATAATGCGTGCAAAACCAAAATCACACAGCTTCACCTGAAAAACAAACAGCTTCAGAATAAATTATTATATACTGAATACAGAAAAAACAAACATATAAGGAGAGGCATTCTGTAAAGTTCAGGTGGATTGTAGGGAATCATGTGCCAAAATATTATTTTACAAGAAATACTGCTGACTAAAAAAAACCTGCACAGTGCAATTTGCATTACTTATTAATACTCAATATTATTATGCATTCATTAGAATCAACTGGGCACAACTGGGTGGTTTGAATACTATGCCACAACACCGATTACAATACAAAAACAAGCCTAGCCTCCTTCAGGCTCCTGTGCAGCTTGCTCCATCATCTTGACAAAGTGGTTGATTTTAACTATCATTACTGGAAACAAGACATCTTCAGACCGATTTATAAAGCTGGTTTGTCTTAACCAGGTAAGATCAACAACAATGTAGGATGACAGACTAAACTACAATGAATCTACAAGTGAACTGGATGCTTCTGAGCTTTTCTTTGTGTGGCCATTCCAAAAGAGGAGAGCATTCAGGAAGAGACTAGAATAAACTTTGGAAACTTCTGAAGGCTTAACCTAGTGGCACATCCAAATGCTGCCACTAGGTAAGGCATACAGAAATGGTTCTAGCTTGAGCATTTAGAGGCCTACAGATGCCGAAGATTTTCTGTTGCAAAATACACAGCCCTCAGAAAAGTTGCATCATTCCCTACTCACCTGGGGAAATGGCTCTGCTGATGCTAACAGTACATTTTCAGGTTTTAAATCACAGTGCACTATATTCTTGAAGTGTAAATTCCTCAGAGCAACAAGTATCTAAAAAGGAAAGCGTACTTTCTAAATCAAAAGGTCAGGCAGACAGAAGAAGTGAACAAAGCTATATTACAGTCCAAGATTTGCCTAAAACCAAGTGCAAGATCCTCAGTTGATAGGTTTCCAAAATCTTGCTCTTCCTATCTTTAATTACTGAGCTAGGGAGGGGGGAAAGTACTAATTCAACTTTTTAAGACACTTTATAAGAGATTCATTTAATCAATCATCTGTGGAAGGAATTTCTTCATAAGCCCGGTTTGGGCATCATAGCCCAAATGCAGAAAGAGATGGAGCAGCCATCAGTCAGCTCCATACACTTTCTTATCTCTTCCCACGGGGAAGGGTTTCTTCTTGAGGGAGAGAAGGATTTTTCTGAAGAGGCGAGTCTTCACTGTGTGTGATGGTATTTTATGCAATTCAAAATACAGATTTCTTCACGGTGACCCATCTCATGCAATTCAGACTGTAGAATTCAGACTGTGCACAGAAAGCCTCTACACAGACATGGCCCTTCTTCTTTGGAAAACCACTTTCCACATGGTAGAGCAACTGAAACGTGCCAAGAGAAACAGAGCTATTACACTGAATCTCCATAATGCCTGAACAAGACTATAGCTGTAATGGAAAGAAATCACATATCCTTACCAATGGCCACTTCATGAATAGTATTTGTCCTTATACAGAAGATTATCCCCACTGAGGAGAAAACTGTGTGCACAATCAGTTCTAAAGTGCAGCATGAGAACAGTTGGCCCTACACATTCGCAGGTTTGACTTTCATGGATTTAACTATTTGTAAGTTTCTCCAACTCCTCCCCTCCTACTTCAGACACTTCTTTTCTGAGGGAACCTTCCCTCTCAGTGGCTCCAATTAGACCACGCAGCCCTTTAAATACCTGCCTCTGGTCCTCTTCTTCCTCCACCAGCTGCTGCCTGGCCAGCTAAGGATAGCTCACAGCCCAATTTCTCAGCACCACAAACCCTTTCCGAATGCCCCCCAAATGCCCAAGGAACGAAATCAGTGAGGGAGAGGAAGTACAGGGCCACCGTGCCGACCCACCACTCCCTTCCTTCTCCTTTCCCTGGCCTGGTCTGGACCCTGGTGCCCATTCTCCCCACCATGCCTCAGTCCCCTTTCCACAGACACACACATTTTGATATTTGTGATTTTTCCACTTTTGCAAGTGTCCTGTGGCCCTAAACCTAGTGAAATGCGGAGGGCTAACTGTATATATTTTATTTCATAGACACACTACATTACATTTCACACACATTTTTACAACCCACACAAAAACATTTAATTATTGTCAGCTTTGCCCCCAAATGCCTTTTGAAACAAACTATTTTATTCTAATTTGCTAAGTGAAAGACTGCCTCTTTACAATAATGTGGGGAAATTCTTCTTTCAGACAAATGCACAGTAGAAGAGAACAGGAATCGACCAGGAAATAGAAACAGAGAACCCACCTGGGTGACCATAAATTTGGTGATTCTTTCTGGAAGCCGGCTTTTCTCACTAGAGAGAATCATCTCTAACATATCACCATGAAGTTTTTCCATCACAACAAAAACCCTTTCTGGAGTTTCAAACATACATTCCAGGTTTACAATCCCAGGGTGGTGCAAATTCTAGGAAAATTTATTATATTGACATGAACAACAAACTATTACGTACTACAAGTCAGAAAATATCTACTACAGATAGGGCCTGTCTTGTTTGGATATTAGTTTTATTATTTTGAAAGCACTCAGGCAATCCCTAGCAATATTTATACATGCACAATACATGCAAAAACTCTTTTTATAATTTTCCAGTGTAACTCCAAAGGTAACGTAATAACAGCACTAAATAAAATAGTACTTAGAGATTGCACCTTACGATATCAACAGCGCTCGGGCAGACTCTGTATGTTCCCACCTGTCTGCTAATCTAGTCTTTTTTTTCCAATAAGAATGAGGAATGAAAAATAATCACCATGTAAATCTGAGCCTCTGATTACTTTACTTGCTCATGCAGTAATAAACTGATTCCTTTGACACAATGACAAATTCAAAATATCATCTGTATATTGTCCTATCTTTGTACCTGCAAAATGGCCACTTCATTGCGCAGCTGACTCTCTTGTTTTGTGGGGAATCGCATTTTATCGATGACTTTTATTGCCACATCCCTTCCAGTCTTCCTATGTTTTCCTACACAAGCAAAGAGGGAAAAAAACTAAGAATTTTCACCTACATAAAAATGAGAGAACTGGAAGCTAAAATTTCACAAGGCATGGTAATAATGTGTAATTAAGCATAACAGTGACATCAGGGGGAGGGATATTAGCTCTGTATGGGCATATAGTCTGTTTACATGTAACTAATGGAAACGCTGCTAATTTTGTCCCTACCACAATTTGATATTCACAAGACAAACTTCACATTTGCATGGGGACCTAGAAACAGGCCTAAATACAACTGCTAGTCCTAGCTAGAGTAGACCAACTGATTCAACTGCTGAAAACTAAATTTCACTGATTCAATAGGTCTACTCTAGCTAGAACTAATAACTGATTCCTAGTTGGATGCATGCAGTCCAATGTGCATAGCCTTTAGCCACATAAACTTGCAGACTTAATGAAGGTCTGCAGGAGGATACGAATGATACCCATGCTGACCTCATTTCAGTGCCAAGTAAAAACTCTGTTCTTCATCCAGGGTTGTGCATCCAATGACCGTGGTTTGACCTTCACATACTGACATGGATTTCCAATTATTGTTCTATCTTGTTGAATCTTTCTTAATTGTTTAAATAATTATTTAACATTATTTACATTGTTTTATTGTCTATACCACCATCCTGAAATCTCAGAGGGCAACATATAAACCACAAATCAACATGTAAAGGCTGCACAGAACAGTTTGCTTACCCATAACTTTGGTTCTTCGAGTGGTCATCTGTGAACTCACACAAAGAAGTCATCTGCACCTGTGCACTGTGTGTCTGAGATGCACTGCTCAGGTGCAGATACCCATTTGCATGTGTGAAAGAGACCACAAAGAAGAAAAGGTTGCTTTACCTGTAACTGTTTCTTCAAGTGGTCATCTGTGAACTCACATAAATGGGTCACTTGTACCTGTGCAGTAAATCTCAGAGATGCAGTACACAGCACAGATGACCCATCTGTGTGAGTCACAGGGACCATGAAGAAGAAAGCAGAGCTTACATTGGTTGGACCAGAAGCATTTCAATAATTCCAAAATGGAACTCAAAGCAGCTCAAAGTAATAAAATTCAGATAAATACAGTTAAACATAAATGTTAAAGAACACAATTAGGAATATAACAATTAGCAAAAAGTTCATGCAATTAAACTAAACTGCTTCCACAGAAATCCCATTCAGAGGTCAGCCTAAACGAAAAGGTTTTTGCTTGCCAGCAGAAGGACAACAGAGGTCCACTCTAGAGGGTTCACAGCCTAGAAGGCAGCCACTGAGAAACCCCTCTCTCATGTGCTCACCAATTGTGTCTCCAGTGGTACAGGCATCCTAGCACTCAGGCAAACTCACATGGGAGCACATGGTTTTTCATGTAGTTTAAACAACAGTTGTATAAGGCTTTATACATCATAACCAGCACTTTGAATTGTGTCCAGAAATGGACCTGCAGCCAACAAAGCTACTGGAACAAGACAGTCACATGATTACTGTTACTGTTCCCCATCAACAGTCTAGCTGCAGCATTCTGAAAAAAATTTTAACAGCAGAGTCATGCAGTTTTGTTACAGAAATCCAAAAAGGGTGTAACAAAGGCATGGTTCCTATACAAACATGAAGTCTAGTCTGTGAATATCAAGTAAAGATGGAGATGGACTGATGCAGTATAAATCTGATCCCAGTCTCAACTGAAGCCTGAACAGCAGTAAGCTTCCACCCTGTCACAACACTCTCCCTGACTGTTTTTCTGCTTAAGGTAGTTAACAGCTATCCACCAACTTTAGGCCTAGTCTCACTTTAATGCCACAATCCCCTGTGACCAAAGTGGAAAGAGGATGCAAAGGGAGGCCTTTTTCTTTACCTGAGGGAAAAAAAATACATATTTACTAAAAGACATGTTGGTACACCACTTTACCAGTATGGTAAACTCTCAGCCGTGAAATAAAAGCTTTGTTCCACCTCCTACTTGTGTGGGTGGGAAACAAATGAGCCAAGCACTCTCAGATAGCCAGGAAATAACATCAGGAATTCCCCAGTGCACACAAGCCAATCCTCAGTATTATCTCTGATGGGTGGCCAGAGACATCTTGGACTCCTTTTCTCAACCAGGAGGACACCCCACCTTCTCACACTACTAAAGAGGCTTATTTCCAATCACATTGTTAGCATAGTTTTTTGTAAAACAAAGCCACTATTATATATCTACTACAGCAGAGGAACTCAGACTGAGAAAACACAGTCTGTTTAAAAAACCTAAGACAATACCCCCTAGCTCCTCAAACATTCATCCTCAATTAAATGAGATTATGGAATAAAGAAGCAAAACCCTTGATTCTGAACCTTGATAATCTAATGCATTAATTAATAGAAATGGGAATCTAAAAATACAGCAAGCACCTGTTCTGACGAACAACTAACCAATCTATTAAAGGTGCAAAATATACACATAAAGAGGCACAGAGAATGCTAAAGAAATACTACAAGAACACGGCACTACTGCTAATTTAGAGGCCTAGCTAGACCTCACCTGGAGATCCTTATTCAGTACTGGTGGCTCTGTAACAAGTCAGGGAACAGTAACTGCTCTGGAAGATAGTTGCAAGCAGAAAGAGTACTTGCCTTAAAGATTTAAATATAAGCACAAGGGGAAAAAATGTTTATTGTCATTACAATAAAAAAGCAACCTAAGAGTAACATTAATGAATATTCACAAGGAAGAGGGAGAGCCAATTAAATAAAAAGGAAGTTTGATAAGACTTGGCAAAAGACTGTATAAAGTGGACAGTCGGCGCTTTTTCCTGAACTGGAAGAACAGCATGAACCAAACTGACCAATCTAAACCAAAGAATCCATCTGTTAAACCTGCAAGATTTTTTTTTAACCTTCATGGCTACTAAGATCAGTTATGACGTGAAGTTGCAAAAAGCAGAGCAGAGGAAAACACTCTTTTTAAAAAAAAATCCCAGAAGTTACCTCATACTAGGTTGGGTCAATGGTCCATTAATAGTGTCTACATTGGCTGGCAGCAACTCCCCAGGGTTTCCAAAAGTCTTTCAGGACCAGATGCCAGGGACCAAACTTGGGACCTTCAACATGCAAAGTATGTGCTCTACTGCTGAGCTAAAACCCTGACTGCTGCTCTCATATTCTATTATTGTTTCGAATTTGTCATGATTTCTAACATATCATCTTTTTATAACAAACGGTCATGTTTGTTTTATATCTTAGCCTTTCAGGAAAAGTATACTGCAAAGAAGCCAAGTACAGCTTCAAAAGTTTGCACTTCCAGTTTTGTTTATACAAACTTACCTCCATACACAATTCCAAACTGGCCAGAACCAAGCACCTCATCAGCAAAGATCTGATATACTGAACTGATATCCTAGGGAAAGGAAGGGTGTTAGCCAGGAAAAGTAAACATGAGGTTAAATTACTTTTTAAATTACTTACTACAGAGGCAGAAACTAAACTATTAAGAACTGTACTTCATACACACTAAAACAAAGGAAAAAAGTCATGACAAACAGTTTTAGGACTTCTGCCTGTTCCAACTTGTTAAAACTTGTTGCTAGTGTTTACTCCATGTAGCAAAATGTTAAACAAGTTTACAGCAAGACAAATAAGCCCTTTTTGATTAAAAGGGCTTGCAATCTCCAACACTACATGTATCCCAGAAATTAATCCCCAACTATGTACTGATGGAATATGACACATACAAAGCCTTGCAGTCAGCATGGAAGTTTGCTGCATATTAAAGCCAATCTGTAAGCAGAAGACAATAAATGGCCCATTAGAACCATGATTATTTCTCTTTTCAGAATGTCCAAGGGATACATATCTCATTACACAGATTTGCCACTATGTTTACATTCAAAAGGGAGTTTTAGTCCATTGTGAATCACTGACAATTACCTATACAATATATACAACTGCAATCTGCCACAATGTGAGCAAAGACGGGACACATCCCAGATGTGGCAACACTCATCCGGGGTGTCACTAACAGGAATGCTGCCCCTTCAGCCACCATTAAGCCTATCTGCTATCATATCAAGTCTGCCTCTATTTCTCAAAGGCCAGAAAGTGGAGAGCCTGGAATTTAATATGATGGAGAGTATGAAACCAGGCCACCTCTTCCCCCCATATATATATATATATATATATATATATATATATATATATATGAAGTTGGATGGACAGAGAAACTGTGCATTGAGTGGGGAAGGGGAAGAGGTGGCCTGGTTTCTTTCTTTCTTTCTTTCTTTCATTCATATATATATATATATATATCTGTACTCGAACATGGAATAAAATGAGGAACACAAATGCAGAGTACAAATTATTAGCAATCATACTGAGTATCAATATAATGTGACAACAATGCATTGTAATTATCCTATTACTTGTATGTGCAGTGTATCCAAAACTTCTACAGAATACAGACCTAATCCTACACATATTTAGTCAGAAATCCCACTGAATTCAATTAAACTTATCTTCAAATAAATGTCCAGGTAACTACAGCATTAGGATTTGAGAGGGAGGGACAGATAAAGTTAGCTGCTGGTGGAAGACACCATGTTAGGCTAAAATACAGCTACAGCTCAACACATAGTTGGACACTCTATGATTGGGAAGAACAGGTTGCTTACCTGTAACTTTGGTTCTTCGAATGGTCATCTGTGCCCTCACACAATGGGAATCTTTGCACATGCGCAGTAGCTTTTTGGCAAGTTCCAGAGCTGAGCAGTTTGGCGGAACCCTTCCCCATCCAGTACTGAGCATGCTCAGTCCCACCAAGCTAACAGTCTCTCCTCAGTTTCAAAGTCCACCAAAGCAAGACCTGAAAGAGGGGAGGCTGGGCGGGTGTGTGTGAGGGCACAGATGACCACTCGAAGAACCATAGTTACAGGTAAGCAACCTGTTCTTCTTCTCATGGTCTCTGTGTCTCACACAATGGGAGACTGAGTAGCTTACCACTGGATGGCAGGTCAGGTCCTAGAGGATAGAAGACAGCACTGCGCGGCCAAAGTAGGTGCCACGCCAGGCCCTACAGTCAAGGCGGTAGTTGCGGACGAAGGTCGAAGGCCGTGACCATGTAGTCACATGGCAAAGCTCCTGTAGGTCAACTCCTCTGAGAAGGGCTGCTGAAGAGGTCACCACCATGGTAGAATGGGTCCGAAGCAAAGCCGGGGGAGGTCGCCTGGCAAGTTCATAGGCAAGGTGAATTGTCCGGGCGACCCATTTGGAAAAATGTTGAGAGGAGACTTTATGACCTTTCTGACGCCCACCATAACACACAAAAAGGTGTTCTGACGGAAGGTGGAGGTCCGCTGAAGATAAAAGGCGAGGGCACGGCACACGTCAAGCAAGTGAAGAGAGTGCTCGAGGGGCGATGCAGGGTCCGGATAGAAAGCAGGCAGAATCAAGTCTTGATTTACATGGAAATCGGAGACTACTTTGGGAAGAAAAGGCAGGTCGGGATGCAGGACCACTTTGTCCCGATGGAACAACAGGAATGGCTCATCATAACGCAATGCAGTTAGTTCTCCTGCCCGTCTGGTTGAAGTGACAGCAACCAAGAATACCGTCTTCATAGGAGGCGGTCATCAGACACAGCCATCAGTTCAAAGGGATGGCACATGAGTTGAGAAAGGACAAGCGATAGAGACCATGGAGGAAGTGATGGAGTGACAGGAGGATAGAGGTGTTGCAGACTCTTGAGGAATTGCTATACTGTAGCTTTCTGAAAAAGGGCAGAAGAGGGAGAACCCCATGGCTGATAGGCCACTATTGCAGAGAGATAAACCTTCAGAGATGAGAAGGCAAGGCCCTGATCCCGTAAAGTCAAGAGGAAATGAAGCACCGTATACAGGGAAGTCAGAGAAGCAGGCTCATCACGGGAAATAGCAAAGGCCACAAACTTCTTCCATTTATACTCGTAGGATCTACAAGTACCTTCCTTCCTCGTGGCCGTGAGGACAGCTTGGATAGCGGGCGAGTCTAGAACATTATGCTCCAAGCCTGCAGGCAGAGAAGAGGGAGGTCCGGGTGCAGTACCTAACCTGAGAAATGAGAGAGGAGGTCCAGCGCATTCCGGAGCTTCATGGTGTGCCCCACGCCATGTTGAGGAGGGGGCCGAACCAATGTTGCCTCGGCCAGAAGGGGGCAACGAGGATGGCGTCTGCCTTGTCTGTCACGATCTTCACCACCACTCAACCCAGGAGAGGAAACGGCGGGAAGATGTAAAGGAACTCTCCGTTCCAAGGAAACTAGAATGCATCGCCGAGAGAGCCAGGGCCCAGGCCAGCTCTCGAACAATAGCAAGGACATTTTCTGTTGTGGTAGGTCGCAAAGAGATCGATGGTTGGAGTGCCCCAATGGGACACTATCCGCTGAAAGGCAGCATCAGACAGGGACCATTCGTGATGACACGCCATGTCCCTGCTCAGCGTGTCCACTGCCACATTGTTCTGTCCAGTGAGATGGACCACAACAAGGTATACGCATAGCAGAATGCACCAATCCCAGATGTGTAGAGCAGGACGGAGCAGAGTGGAAAAGTGGGTGCCTCCCTGCCAGTTCACATAATAGACAGCTGTCGTATTATCCGATAGGATCTGGACAGTCCGTCCAACAACGAGGTTCCGAAAAGCCCGAAGTGCTTTGAAGATTGCCAAGAGCTCCAATGCGTTGATATGGAGACACAGCTCCAGGTCAGCCCAATGGCTTTGGACTGCGCAACCGTGACAGTGAGCTCCCAGCCCAGGAGAGACGCGTCGGTCGTGATAGTGAGTGTCAGACGGGGCTCTAGAAACTGCATCTCTGACAAGAGATGGCTTGGGGAGAGCCACCAACGAAGGGAGTCCCGTACCAAATGAGGCACCCAGAGAACACGGCGTTGACCATTGAGGAGAAGGTCAAAACATTAGAGAAACCAGTACTGGAGAGGACTAGCGTGAAGGCGGGAAGAACAGGTGACCGCCATCATCACAGCCATGTAGTCTAGAAGCTGATGAAGGTTGCGGGCAGAAACGGATGGATTGCGCAGGACGGCAGCCACAGCCTGGCGCAGAGTCCGTGCGCACCTTAGAGGTAAGAAGGCCGTGGCACGAGTGGAGTTGAGGGTAGCCCCGATGAAATCTAGGACACGCAAGGGCTCCAGGTGGGACTTCTTGGGGTTCACCCTGAGTCCGAGATCGGAAAGGAGGGAGAGGGCAATATGGATGTCCTCATACAGCTTTTGTTTGCCGGACGCCACCAGGAGCCAGTCATCCAGATAGGGGTACACCAGAACATTCTTCATGCGGAGGTAAGACACCACAGGGGCTAGGCATTTTGTGAAGAGCCGGGGGGGTGGACAGGCCAAAGGGGAGGACCTTGTATTGGTAGCACATGCCGTCAACCACAAATCAGAGGTACCTCCTGTGCTGGGGGCAAATCGAAATGTGGAAGTAGGAGTCTTGTAGATCGATGGATGCGAACCAGTCCCAGCACCTCAGAAAAGGTAGGATTGAAGACAGGGTGACCATCTTGAACTTCCAGGGGCAAATGGAGGAGTTCACCCCTCTGACATCTAGGATGGGTAAGAGCATGCCATCCAATTTGGGTACTGTGAAGTACCAATAGCAATAGCATTTATTTCTATACCGCTTATCAACTAAGTGTTATCTAAGTGGTTTACAATGTATTTTTTTAGCTAATTGCCCCCAACAAGCTGGGTACTCATTTTACCGACCTGTGAAAGGATGAAAGGCTGAGTCAACCTTGGAGCCTGGCAGGATCGAACTCACAACTTTGTGGTTGCAGTACTGGCATTTAACCACTGCACCACCAGGGCTCCGGAGAAGAAGCCTGTGGATTTGGCCGAGGGCAGAAGCTGCTCTATGGCCCCTTTGAGAAGGAGAGTCTCTACCTCTTCAAGAAGGGTCAGACTGGCAAGAGTGGAGTAGAAGACGCTGAGAAGAGAAGTACTTCGAAACTCAATGGCATAACCAAGACGAACTATGGTCAAAACCCAAGAGTCCGAAGTGATGTACCAAATGTTGAGGTGATGGGCTAGTCCTGTGGTTCTGGAGAGGTGGCTGAGTAGATGGAAGAGGCGCAGAGGTGGTAACCTGCAAGGAGAGTCAAAAAAGAGGTTTGGCAGTCAAGGATGATTTCTTGGAAGATGATTGATGACGTCAAAAAGAATGATGGGAAGAGGCCGGTAAGGACAATTGTAGAGACGAGCGGCAAGGAGAGCACAACCTGTAAGCGTAGAAAGGGCGCCTCCAGCAGGAACGTGATGAAGGTGGCCTTCTAGGCTGAGTCGATGGATGAAGGCCCATCTTTTTAGCTGTCAAGCGAGCTTTCACAAGTTGGTCTATCACCTTGTCTATAGTGGCACGGAACAGCCCTTGACCGTCAAAGGGAAGGCCCTCGATGCGTTTCCTGCTATCCTCTGATCATCATGCGCGCCGCACCCTCAACAGCATGTCGGGAGTACAAAATCTGCTGATTTGAAAGGGCCACAGACTCATTAAAAAGTTGAACAGCAGTGGCTCTGTGATTGTCAAGCAGGTCGGAGAGGATAGGAGAAAACCTCAACCCAGATATTTCATTGATAGGCCACCAGGCAAGTTTGAGTGTTAGAGATCCTGGCAATCAATGAGGAAGCAGAGTAAAAGCGATGGCTGAAGACATCCAAACGATGACCCTCTCGATCAGGTGGGGTTGTGTGGGCCCATTTGCCCCCTTTTGTTTGGGGTAACTCAACAACAATCGAATTTGGGGTTGGATGATTGAATAGGAAATCGATGTCCTTCTTTGGGTACGGTAGAGATGCTCCAAGCGGTTGAAGCGATGCTGGCTGGGCCCACAGGTGCTTCAAGACCTCCTGCAGGATGGGCAAAAATGGAATCGGAGCTGTCGACGGGGGGCGAGCATCAACATTGTGGAAAACCAGGTCCTGTACATAGGAGCAGGTCCAGAGATGTCGAGGCCTAAGGCAGTGGCCATCCAGACCAAGATGTCCGAGAACTGCTTGACGTCTTCAGGAGCGGAATCAGGAGACGGGTCCCTAAACACTAAAGGTGGGGAAGTATGAGATTGTGGTGTGGAATCTATAGAATCACCGTCGGAATCATAAGAGGCAGAAGGAGGAGACGACGAGCAAGGCGATCGAAAACGATGATGTGGGGCGGGTCCCCTCGCAGAAAGAACAGCAGGTGGAGCAGGAGCAGAGGCCAATAGAACAGCTGGGGCCGATAGCGAGACTGGAATTTGCACCGGTATCGAGGTCAGGATGCGAATTGGTACCGAGGTCGATGCCGACAAAATGGGTAGTATGGTCAGGATCGGTGCAACAACTGACTGTGTCGACATCGAGGCCAACAGAGATGTTGGCAGAGTAGATACAGGGTGAGTATCCAGTGGGGGTTGCGACACAGTGACTATCACCCGAGGAGGAGGTGAAACAGCCCGACGATAAGGTGATGGGTCTCAGGACCGGTGGCGAGACCGGGATGGTGAACGGCAGTAGTAAGCCGATCAGGACCGAGAACAGGATCTGGAGTAGCGGTACCGAGGAGACAGTAACAAGACCCTGAAGGAGACCGTGATAGAGAGCGTGAAAGTCGAGAGCAGTAAGGAGACCAATGACAAACATCGGGATGCTACCGGTCACGGTAAGCCAGCGAATATGAGTGGTAGGAGCCAGGCTGCTCTCTCCAGAGGTGTTCGTGGCCATATCTGGCGATATAGGAGGCCGAGGAAAAAGGCGAATCCACTCTCGCCAATGAAAGCTCATAAGCAGTGCGATGGCGGTAGTCCCAGTGATGTGGGGATCTACCCCTTCTGCTACGTCCCGGAGAGTGGGCCATGCTGAGTCGAGGCTGGTCTCAGGAAATAGCCCAAGGAGCATCCGAAGCAAGCAGTAGAACTTGGGACAGCCAGGAGAGAGAGTTGGGGTCAGTGGAGTTTGTAGGCAGCCATCTTCGGACTGGCCAGAGGTCACAGGCAAAGAAGCCAGTGGTGAAGATCAACGGTCCAAGTCGGAAGTGAGAGCCACAGTAGCTGGGACTGACAGCACCGGGAGCTGGGTGGCGTCCCGCACTGTCAAAAGGGTGAGACCATCCTCCTCCTCGACAGTGGACATTGCAGGTTGCATCAGAGGAGGCGTCGGTAAGGGACCGAGAGAGGAAGGTCAATTAGCCAATGGAGAGGTAGTGAGAGAAGGAGAGTGGTGCTTCTCCTTCCTCTTTTCTTCTTTTCCTTGTTGGAGGAAACAGAAGAATGGTGTGACAAGGCGTGTTTACACTCAGCCAATGTAGGGACCTTACGAGCTTGTTGTGAGGCGAAGTGGCATCCCCAGTGGCAGATGATACAGTAGGTATCCTAGAGAGCTTCGGAATCTTTGGTAAAGAAGAAATCGGCAGCAAGGTCAATGAGGTTGCGGTCGTTACCGGTAAAGGCTGTCAATACCGAGGGATTGGTGGTTACCAATAAGTCTGGAGCCGAAGTAGAGGATGTCGTGGAGGGCGTCGATACCGACACAGTGGAAAGCGCAGTATTCAAAGATGCCTGCTCTTTGATGTGAAGGGTTTGCTCCCAACAGTAGGACTTCAACAGAGAAGCTCTATTTTTAAGAGTCTGGGAGGTGAAGTCCTTACAAATAGAGCAGGCCCGAACATTATGGCCCTGCCCGAGGCGGAACAAACACTCGAGATGGGTGTCCAAAAGGGAGACCTTGTGGCCGCAAGACATGCAAAACTTAAACAAAGACAACATAAGTAGGAGAAAGAGTTCTTACAGTTTTTGTTGTAAAAGATGAGAAAAATGAACGAAAAGACAAAGAAAAGACGAAGAAAAGGCCAAGAATTCAAGGAACTGCTCAGCGAGGAAGCCTTCCAAGCTGCTAACAGGTTGGCGGACAAAAAGAAACTGAGGAGAGACTGTTAGCTTGGCGGGACTGAGCATGCTCAGTACCAGATGGGAGAGGGGTTCCCGCCAAGCTGCTCAGCTCTGGAACTTTCCAAAAAGCTACTGTGCATGCGCAAAGATTCCCATTGTGTGAGGCACAGAGACCATGAAGAAGAACAAAAGTCATTTACTCTCTAACAAAATGTACACTGAAAAGAAAATGCAGCCCCAGAAAGAATATAAAAGGCTGCAGTATACATCCAAAATTTCAGTAGTGCACATGGCTTCACATTATTAGTTCAGAATTTCCTACTAAAATGTATGACATTAAATTTAATTCCTGCATTGGTAAGGAACAGGGGACATAATTTAGCAATATTATTTATGATATATGCCTCATTACTGAATATGCCTCATTACTGAAGCCATAAGTGGACATGAGTTTATGTAGAACTTTTTCTATACAAAGCAAACACATGCACACACATTACGCTAAATAAGATAGAGCACCTAAAGCAAATAAGGAATTATTCAGAATTTCATGGATCTTCAACTTTAATATTTAACATAAAATAATTATCAGGGATTAAGTGACAACAAGCAAGTTACAATAGCACTTAAACTTTGTGACTCACCACATTTTCCTGGATCTGGCAATTTGAAACAGAAATGCTGACAGATAATTCTTCTGCAATAAGAAACAATATATGTTTTAAGTGTGGAAACAGTATTAAAATGAAAAATGTAAGGCTTAGGGGACCAAACATTTGACTGAGAAATTCTAAGCAACACAGAAAATTAATCTCCAGCCCCCTCCTCCAAGTTCTGCTAACTCACAGCCCCTAAAATTTGCCTTGCATTGATGTTGACATCAAACTTCTCTCCCTTGACTGGCTGAAATATTTTCCTCCAGCTTCATTTTCTCATTGGTCATTAATTGCTTATGTTCCTCCTTCATTCAAGTTACATGTTCTCCTGAGTCAGTGCTTTTCAGGAATTCAAAGATTTGTAGATGAAACTCTGATTCGGTCTTCATTTACATTGAGGTTTTACCAGAACTAAACCCTCTAACCTGTTTTTAACACAACATCCAAGTCCTGGTACCTGTGAGGAAGGATGCCTTTTCTTTCTACTAAGGGATTTAAAACACTTTTGCAGAGCTGTAAAATATTATTTCATGGGGCTTCCCTACTCACAACAGCTCTCAAAAACCTCAAAAATGGCCCAAATGCAACCAGAAGGAATGTGTTACCACCTTCAGTTGCACCAAACAGTAGCTGTGACACTGTTCTGTGTCCCAGTGTATTCATTTCTAGTTCAGAAAACTAACACAGAAGCCTCCTTTGAACATGGCATTTGAAAACTACTACATTTATGATTTCAATTAGTACAAGACTTGTTAGTGAAGTGTGGACACTTTTGTAACTGTTCTTTATGAAGAAAATAGGTTCAGCGTATTTAAGGAAACTGTAATCTCTCTGTTAGTTTATAATATGGATATATTACAGATTGTGTTTGACGTATTTTTGTTACAGGATAAGTTTTAGGTGGCAGTCGTCATGGGGCAATTCTGCTGGTTAAAACTTTCAGTGATGAACATGAAAAGCAACAAGCATGTTTCTGTGATGGAAAATTTAATTTTTTAAAATTACCTCACTACCAAATAAGCATAACTCAAGAAGGAAATATGCAGATACTGAAATGCACAGATTAAAAAAAAAAAGGTAACAATGAATGTGCTATTTATGTTCTAAATTAAAAGAAACAGTGTAACATACAGATTTATATAAAATAATGCCACTCATTATGTCTATATATACTAGAAAAGAGGAGCCCAAAACAGTCAGGCATTTACATTAACATAAAATACAATACTTTCTTGATCTGGGCCAGTCATTTAGCAAATAACCACAAGGAAGAAATAAACGGTTTCTCTGTTCTTACTGTGATCTTTCCCTTGTCCTGCAGCAGTGCAAATGCTAGCCTGAGGTGTTACTGGCATCAAAGCCTGACGAATAGCTTTCTCCCAGCTCTGTGCGACATCAAGTCCAACTCCAGTAGCAGCTAAAACAGGATTGTGGTGATTGCTGCCATTGTTCTCACCGACAAAGTAAATCATTGTGTCAGTTATTATTTCAAAGCAGTGAGGGTTGCTGCCCTGCACCACATTTGAGAAATCTCTTGGCTGAGTCACTTGTAGAATTTCAGAAAGTGGAATCTCCTAAAAGGAACACAAAGCATGTGTGCATCAAACAACAGCAACAATTGTTCAGCAAGCTGAACTAAGTAGCAACACATACCTACACTAAACTAAGAATGTTTTGCTAGTGCTGAGTGGTGTTGTTTCCAGTCCCTCTTTATGTTCCCAAGGATTCCTACCAATGAAGTTCTCTTTGATCAGAATACAACCTTTCCTCTCAAGCTACAACATAAAAAAGTACCTAGCAGCCAATTATGTGGCCCTCAGGGTTACTCTATTAGCTAGCATACACATATAGCACCAAATGTGTCTTTTTTTATCAGGGGCAAGGGTGCAGCTTCTGCCTTTTTTATGGTGATTGGCAATAGGATCCATGGAGCTGATTATGAGTTGGTACATTCTGCAGTTGAGCATCCACATGTGGATGTATGAACATTGTCTAGTACAGATGAGTAAATATGGTAGGCGGCCAACTGTGGCCCTCGTAGCAGGTCGTGCTGCTGCATTTCGCACCAATCTACATAACTAATGTCAAGTTGCAGGGAGTCACAGGTGATAACTCACTCTTTGGGGGGTGTTTTTCACATCCACCCACCCAAAAAGAGTTTTAGGGAAAAAAGAGGTGTGAGGTCTTGGGAGTTGTGAAAAACAGGCGCAGTGGAACCTGGAGGGCACAACAAAGAGGTTGGGGTTGCACGCAGGCCACAAGCTGTACTCTCTTCACCCCTAGTCTTTAACATATACCTCGGCACCCAATGTTCTCAGAATGGTGGTACCATGCCTGTGGTATTCATTTCAATAGAAAGAAATACAGCGTGCCATAAAGAAGGAAACAAATGAACTAGAGATGAAATGACACTACGTAAATATATAAATAAACAAAATAAAGGGGAACTAGCAGCAATAAGAAATTTGGGGTTTGGTTTTGGTTTCTTACCTTGTAATACTTCGTCCCGGATTCATTCTGAAATAGTGTAAGACATTTACTATCCAGCCTCCAGTAATGCCTTTTCCTCTGCAACAAATATAGAAGTTTCTCTTATTAAAAATACAACCACTGCAACTTTCTGTTGATCAGGACCAGTACCTACCATGCCCACTGGGGGCACAAGGCTACCTTCTTTCTCATAGTCTCAACCATTTGCAAAAGCTCCTCAGTGAGAGAACTTAGAAAACCAGCTTTTTAAGAGGGCATTCTCCACGACAGCTCCAAGATCTGGAATTCCCTTTCTCATTTCCAAGGGAAGCTCAACTGGCTCCCTCCTTGCTGTGCCTTTGTGGGAAGGTGAAAGCCTTTTAATTCCTGCAGGCCTTTCATAATGGACGGTTTTACATGAAAAAGGCTTCTCTGGGTATGCTACACTACTTTTAGTCTTTGCTTTCAAATCAACATTTTTAAGTGTTTTAATTCTACATACAATGAAATACCACTTTAATCATACTTTTGTGTGTTTTTACTTATACTTCTTTTTATCTTGTAACCTACCTTGAGTTTTGGGGAAAAGTCAAGGTATAAATAAAGTGACTAAAAGATATATAAGACACATTAACTGATCAATCCACAACTCCCCAAATCCCCCAGCCAGCATTCCAGGAGGTGAAGCTCCAAAAGTAGCTTTTTTAGACTCTGCTGTAATGCACAAGAGACCAAAGGAGTAAAAACGGTGGCCTCTCTTTGCTGCTGCTGCTGCTCTTCAGGATACTGGAACATTTCTGATTCAGGAGACTTTCTCTCAGAGAGAGAGAAAGATCAACTTCTCACAATCTAGAGCCAGTCTACAGTGTTGGGTAGTGGAAAGACCTTCCCCCACCCCACCTTGTCCCACAGTTCTTCAATTCAAGCTACTGCAATGGTCAACACTGGAAAACAAGCAAGGGATAAGACTAGCTTGAGAGGATGAAATAACAGAATGAGAGAGCAAAGCCACCTGCCCACATATTGCTTGGCACTGCCCACACCTTGTACATGATGTCTAGGCAAATGGCTGTCTTATTTTAAAAGCAGCTCTGTGATGGTTGCAATACTCAGCAGCCACAAAAGCAAGAACAAAATATTTCTCTACAGTTTAGAAGCCCCATCTGGGGACAGAGTGACCATGTTAAATCATTACAGTTTGAATTCTGAGTTTAAAATATAAAGAATTACACAGAAATGTAGGGACCTTGAATTACTGACCAGGTTATCTCTGCTAGTGTAATGAACCATCCATCCTTCCTTCACCATTGTACTGCTCTTCCTCTTTGTATGCTTGACTGATTGAACAACTCTCATCAGTGGAATGTTATTGCTTGTTGAGGGACTGTTTAAAAAAAAAAGATTTGCATGGCTCTGATTATATACAGCCCTATACTTCAACGCATATTTCAATAAGAATATCTTTTGCTTGTAAATTCCGAATACTTCTAAATGAGAAGTTTGTACTCACTGTGAATATTCATTCTGAAATAGTTGGGAGGAGCAATCCACAACACTTTGGGAACAATTATTAAATATGGATCTCATGAATTAAAGAATTTAATGAAGTTTAATTTAATTAAACCTCATTTTTTTATTTCCTGCCAAATTTGAGGTTTAATTAAATTCTGTAAATTAGTCTGCATTACATAATTCACTTGATACATATTTAACAATTGCTCCCAAAGTGTTGTCAATTGCTCTTCGTACTATCCTGAGAATAAAACTTTCTAAATAATACCATCATGATGTAAGTCACATCTACAATGAGAATTCAGATGACAGGAAGATTTTCTTTTTTAAATCATTCACTCACTCCAGAATGAGAAGAAGATTCGTGATCACACCACAGAGGCCATTTCCACCCTACACTGTTATAGCACTATTATTCCAGTTTCAAAATCCTGTGGAATTCTGTGGTTTGTAATTTACCAAGCCCAAAGAGCTCTCCGGCTGAGAATTCTGCATGTCCCTTCCTAAACTGCAACTCTCTTTTCTTAAGGGCACATAACAAGCTGAGCATCAACCCACGTCCAGTGCTTTATCCCATAAGATACAGGAACCCTCCTCTTTTTATAAAGTGGTACAGATTGTAATCCAAACAATTTACTCCGGGGAAAAATTAAATGATCTTTTTTGAGTCATTACGCCAGTGTTGATACCTTTAGCCTAACTTACAGCAAACAGATGCACAAGGAGTCAAATTGATTCTTTATGTAACTCCATTAATCAATTGACTCACATTAGATTTGGAACGAGTTTGGCCTAAGGTCAGGAGTTCTATAAATCTAGGTCAGCTCAGTATTTTCCATCAACTAATCTGTATAGCTAACCATTCTTCAATAATGTAATTTATTTCCCGGTTCCATTTCTCATGGAGGATTACTTCCAAAAGATTCAAGACTACATGCTTCCACGTGTATCAGTTCTGTTAACTAAGCTCTTAATATTTTGTTTATGTTTACTCGTAGAAAAATGTGCCCTGTGAGCCACTGTAATGAAAAAAGAGAACCGAATTGCAATGGAACATATCTTTAAGAAGGGGCTTCACAGATCTGGAAGCACTGTATTTTTTCCTGAGTAATGCCTCAACTTCACAAACCTGATGGTCTTGACAGGCTCTTCATCTTTATCACCATCTAGATCTCCCGAATCCATAAAAAACATTTTGTCTTCAGGAGGAGAGGGTTCTTCCACATCATCCAAGCCCCTACCCCCATCACTATTTGTTTCATTGCTATCAACTTCCATTGGCATATCGATATCTTGACCAGGACTAGCTGGTTCTTGTTCTAAAATAGAACAAGGGGTTATTACTTGTTTCAAAACAGCAAACTATTTTACAATATTTTTAAGTGAAACACCTTAGCAAGAAAGAGGTCAAATTGCTGTCAACATGAATCAAGAATCTACTGAAATCTTCAATCCATGCATAGCAGAATTACAGAAATTCACCCGTACACAGCCAACACACATAAATATGCAGAAACATTTGGGCTATGCTTTTTATTTTGCTAAGGCTACTACATGCTATGCAGGTACTTCCTGACACAGGGCAAATCCCTCTCAGTGGAAAGTTGGCATAAGCATAGTTCTTCCACCTCCTGTGCCAGCTGACTCTCTATCGTCTGATGCAAGAACATAATGATGAGGTCTTTCCAGGAAAGGGTGTGACAGGATGGGAATCTGAGAACAGAATTCTCTTTACACCTGAACTCATTACTAATAAAAATTAAATTTAGTTTCCAGTTTCCAATCCAGCAGGACAGCCAAGAAACAGCAGCCACAATATGCCCCTCTCCCAACATACTCATACAGAGGAAAAATAATCCAGTCCTTTTACACAGTTGTAGAACCACCTAGACAGCTTTGGTTTTAGAACCGCCTAAACAGCTTTGGAAAAAGCCAGAGAAAGGAATTTGTTCAAACTGTGCCTTACAAAACTGTGCTCTATCTGCTTTCAGAAAGGTTCTGCTCAAGGCCCCTTTATGGAAGAAAACAGGAAAGGTGTAATTCCTGAGTGAAACCAGGAATCACAATAGAGATATTAAATAAAGAAGCAATCCTACTACCACACACAAAGTATTAATCCAACTTCAGGATTAGGAACACAACTTTGGAAAGCAACCAGTCACAAATAAAAAAATTATTTACAAGGCCCAACACCCCCTGAGCTGTATGTGACATTTTGCACAGGGTCCTATAAAAGGTCCCCCACTGTCATTCTGCTGGGTAGTACCAAAGATGTCACCTTCTTCCCAAATCTGAATTTCCATGCTAAAACACTACATCATGCTGGCTCTCACATATCGTACAATACAAAATAATATGCCAAAAGCTCCAGAATTGCCAAAACTAAGAGTTATTACTTTTGTTATCTTCCTAGGGATTCTTTCAATCTCCAAACATGTTTACTCTTACCTCCATTGAACACTACTTCTCCAAGACAATCTTTAGGAACTTTAGAGGCACAACGTTTGTGACAGTTAAATCTGCAATCTAAAGTGAGGGGAAAACAGTAATGTTAAAACACAATGGGTTTAGACTCTTTCATTTTCTTCATTGTTAAATGTACTGTACCATAAGACATGATATAGTGTAGAGCTGCAGAAACTTTGGCTTTCCAGACACTGATGAGCTACTACTCCCATCATCCCTCACCACTGACCAGCTGGGCTGGAGAGGATGGAAATTTGAGTCCATCATCATATGAGTAGCCAGAGATTCCACAGTGTTGGTGCAGCTTTGCTTTTACGATGGTACTAAGCAGAGCTAGCTTTCAACCAGAATTTGAAATCTCCTTCCTAAGCCTAGTAAGCACTGACCCAGACATAACAGAAGTATACCTTAGCTACAGGAGTAGATGTGTTCCCAAGCGTCGCTTGTTTAAACTGAAAATTTGATAGCAGAGGCAGAACTAACATGGAAAGAAAAGAAATAGGTTCCTATACCACAAAAAAGAAGAACAGCTGAACACGTTTCAGCAAGCTTGTTATTCAAACTTAACGATATGCACATGTGAAATGAAACAAACAGATCACCTAAGCCTTAACGAAGTAAACAAAAATATTTTGAAACTTCTAGAGTCCACTTCTCTCAAAATGCATCCAGGGATGACATTTTCTTTCACAAGCTTCTACTTTCTTATGACTTCCATTTTGGTGGAAAAAATTTATAGATCTATGCTTTTTTACATATATATGCTTTTTAAAATGATATTATCTCTGTTTTGCTATTCATGCATGCACAGTTAGAGATTCTGGAGGCAGCTGTTATTTACCTTGCCTGCTACAGTAGAATTGACTAGACAAGAATCCCACTCTTTGCCAGCTCAAGTTTTATTTGTTGCATTGTTTACTGTAGACATGCTGCTACAACTAACACCAAAAGTCTGTGTTTCTCCAGCCCTCCCTCCCAATGGCGATGCTGCTGAAACAAACCGCTAGAGGATGAGGAGGAAAAGGAAGGCTGCATGGGCAAAAAAGCCTTTGTAAAATGGAGCTTCACTGTCAGAGGCTTTGTTAACTGAGGCATTCCTGTACTACAATATGATTACACTAACAAGATGATGAGATTTACACAGGACAAGAAAAAGGGATGGAAAAACAAACAAGACGTCTATATTGGGCTAAATAACTCTTGAATCCACTATCTTCACAATACTGAAGTTTCCCCACTATTTGGCCCATGCTTCCATTTAAGCTTTTGATTGCAGTCACAGGTAACAAGGAATCGCATGCAAACCAGTGAATAGACTGGCAGAGGAGAAGAGCATTCCATGTTTCCTCTACATACAAATTCAATCAGAAAAGTTTTGTTTTCTTTCGTTTTGTTTTCATCCACAGCTCCTAGAATCTCTCAACAGATTGGCCATGTTGGGAGCTGCAGTCTAAAAAGTAACTTTTCCAGGCTCCTGAGGACACCAGTAAAATTTCTTCAAGCCATATTTATATAGCTAGTTTAGCCGTTGTACCATTCTGACTGTATTCACATATAATAATACAGAGTATGGCTCTACTATTATATGCATGCAATAGATCAATACAAAGGGTAGAAAAGATTTGATCTTTTCTACACTTCTGACAAGCCACTCTGGAAAACTGTGGGACACTCCATAAGAGGGTATAAGTCGGTATGGAGGAGGAAAGGAGAATAATATTTTAAATAATCTCCTTTCCTTCCTCCAACAGGAGCCTCCACTAGATCTCAGTCCCTTCTGAAAAGAAAAGAGGCACTTCCACTCATATCATAAATTGATTAGTATTACAGGTTGAGTATCCCTTACCCAAAAATCCAAAACCCCCAATGATTCAAAATCTGAAACATTTGAAAAATAGAAGCAGGTTTTCTTCCCATAGGGAACAATAAAGAATTACAGAGACTCGTTGGAGACCATATATACACTGCTTACAAGGTCTTTTAGTCAGTTTGGCTCCTTTGCGGAGTCCAAAGTGAGCTGAGAGGGGGTAAAGCACCAAGCCAACTGAGAGATTTTGCAAGCAATGCATATACACACAGTTCCAAGCGAGCTTCCATAATTCCCTCATATTGCCTACAGAAAGAAGACTTGAGTTCCACTTTTTTAATATGCAAAATTATTAAAAATTATTTTCAGGCTATGTGTATAAAGTATATATGAATCATAAATGAATTTTGTGTTTAGACTTGGCCCCATTTCCATGTTATCTCATTATATATATGCAAATATTCTCAAATCAAAGACAGTTCTGGTCCAAAGCATTTCAGATAACGGATACTCAACCTGTGCTTTGCACAATGGCTGGATCTTCTCAAAATGCTAGTGCTATCATTGTTCTGCAAAATCTGCTGCATATGTAACTGCCATCTGATTATGCAGTTTTTATATCACTCTTTTTTTAAAAAAAGTGCTCGAACCTGGCAATATTACCAAAAATGTTTTACAAAATAAAAGCCTCCTTCCAGGAAATGTTGTTTCAAAGCTGGTAAGCTCAACAAAGAAACCTTCATATCTGGCCATTGCTTTGCTCTGGAGAAGAATGTTCCCCAAGTTGTTTTTTGTTACTGTAAATAAAGAACTCTGAACTGGATCCAGGAGGAGCCTTCTGCAGGCATAATGGCTCTACTCATAGAAAGTGCCTCCACTTAATTTTCAGAGATCACACAGGTCTCACATATAGCTCATTCCATTCAGTAGGACTGACCAATCTTATGTATATCATTTTCAAGAAGCTGGAGGGGTTACCATGGGGAGAGTGCAACTGACTAGTCCACTTCAGCCAGCCCTCTTGTACACATCTAAAACTGTTTTCAGTTCTTCTGTATATAATCCTGCATATTTCATTACTTTGCTGGAGTCTAATCTTCTGAAAACAACACTAATAATATTCATAGCAGTATTTATTCAGTGTCTTTAAGTACTAAGCTCTTTACATACAGAGGCAAGAGTCCTCCATAACAAGTGGCAAATACACAAGCATAGGTCTGGCAAAGAAGAAAAAAGTATGAGCCAAGCAAGTAGTTGTTTACAGGCAAGAGAACTATGCCACCTTGTTGCACCGCAGGTTGCATTTGAAGCTTGGGAAAACAAATGGACTTGCTAGTCAAAATGATGTCCCTGAGCACAAGAGGACAGGTATCAGTTTCAAGAGTTCCATGGTTTTGGGGACAGGGAGATGTGACAACACTTTAGTGGGGAACCGCTGCCCAAACCATGAAATGAAGAGACCACACATGGGGCTTGGGTTGAACTAGGGCAATTTATTAACGTACGCCAAATTAACATAAAGCTATTTGTGAACTTGAACTTGAACTTGAATTTAAACTTGGGCTTGAATTTGAACTTGACCTTGATTTTGAACTTTTACCCTGAGAAGGAGGGGTCACAGAATGGGTAGGCTAAGGCAAGGGTCACCTCCAGACCTTTTCCCTAGCCCCCCTTGGGCAAGGTACCAGGCCCAGAAGCCAAAACTGAAAAGAAAGCACCTAAGAACATCCCATTGACCACTAAGCATACTCACTGGGGATAGAATACTAACTGACTTTGAACAGGCTGGGTTCAAAATAGACCCATGCCAATCAAAAGGCAATGAAATGTAGCCATGCATATTTAAAAACTAGAAGTATCTGCTTGTTCACGGGATTCTTCAAGTATGTAAAAGTATGTAGAAATTTTAAAAAGGTCAGCTTGTACATTTTTAGAAAAGCAAAAGCAAAAACAAAAACAACTAACAAATCATGCAAGAGCAAAATAATTCAAAGCTCACTACCATCTTTTTTAAGCAATTATAATTAAAACTTTGGTTTTGTGATTTGGAATACAGCCTTAATCACATTAGCCTTAATCACATTAACCTACCTTTACACTGCATTCCTTGACGAAAAAGGCCCTTGAGTAACCGTTTGCAGTATTGGCATATGGTGGGTCGAGTGTAAGAATGAACGGCAAAAGTATGTGGAACCTTCACCCGGCAAAGCACCATCTTTTCCATCCATATTGGGCGCCCACTCCAGGAAGGAATCCTCTTACTGGGCTCTGGATGACAACGCTGAAAGGAAAGCCAAACATGCGTGGCTTCAATTTGTGAAGATATAAAAGTACAATGAAAATTTAGTTCATCTGCTGTACTCCTAAGCTGGAATCAATCCTTTGAGGTAAGTGATATATTTTTGTTTTAATTATAAAATGCAGAAAAGCTATCTCCAAAAAAACAAAACAAAAAACATAGACATGCACACAAGTTTTTTTGAATTGGTAAGAGAATCAGTGAGCAGAACGTTCTAGCACTTACTGGTGAGCATAGGGCTTACCATGGCTTTTCTGCAGATCTGGCATCTCTGCAAGTGATCAAAAGCACTCTTGTTACTACTTCTCAAATTCCAATTATTTTTATACATGCGATTTTCTTATTTTTATTGAAGCTGTAATTTGAAAGTTTTAGAAATAAAAGGAAAAATTTTCATGGCAAAGTCCTGGGAAGGAAAGTCAGCTATAAAGCTGCTTTACCAGAGATTCGCCAGCTCAAATTACATATAAGTAAACATAACAGACTCTTGGTGCCTCACAGATCAAGAGAATTGCAGGTTTAAAGTTACACATTTTAATTCAAGTCTGTAGATTATCCAATTTGACTTTACACATTTTTTCCCTTCAAGGGGACATCAGATACCTCTTCTACAGTTGTAGCTGTGGATTCAGTTTGTATTGGTCTTGGGACTGAAAGTGCAGCTCCTGGTAAAGACACATTAGATAAATGCCTCTTCCTTACTCCACTACAGTTGTTTGGAATCTTGAAGGCGCATCGCTTGTGGTAATTTAATCCACACCCTAATGAAATCAGGATTGGGGATGGGTAAAGACAGACAAAAAAACTTGGTACTAATGACATTGCACACTTAAACAGAAATAAGAGTGATAGCTTTTTAAACAGTACATTTTCTGGATACAAATCAAGCCAAAAATATGGTGAAGCTAACACATTTTAAATCTGAATCACTGCCTAAACCACAGCAGTGATCGACCCATTAATAGCAGATCTCTGCATTAGATGGAATTTTTTTGGCCTCAATACTTGCTTTTCTGACCCTGCTTCACCCTGACTAAAGCCTGAAAACAGGGCCTGTTATGCAATTCATGTTGCTGCTGATCTTCCTCAGCTCACTCTCCCCTGGCAGAGTATCGAAATAATGTACTCGTGGCTCTGCCGGAACCACAGGCATTGAGCAAAAGCCAATGGGCAAGAAGTGTTGGGTTACTAATATCTGGACAACAGCCGGCTGACAGGAGGACTGAGGAAGCCACTGCAGCCAACTGAATAAAAGCCACACAGAAAGGATCCCCATTTGGGATTTTCTTCAGAAGCTATAAAAAGCTGAAACAATGAATAGGAATTTTTCATTAATTGACAGCCCAAAATATTTGCAAGTGGGCAGCGTACCATAGTATCTGATGTTGCCATGGCACTGCCCTTGCACATCCTAAAGCTTATTTCCTAAAGCTTATTTCCGCATGTTTTTGAACTACAGCTCCAGCATTTCTCACTATTGGCTATTCTAGCTAGGACTCATAGAAGCTGCAGTCTTAAGAAATTCTGGAGAGCCATACAATTTCCACCCCTGCCTTAGGCCATTTCCACATTACACTGTTATAATGCTATTATTCCACTTCCAACATCCTATGGAATCCTGAGGTTTGCAGTTTAGGGAGGGGCATTTAAAATTCTCAGCCAGAGAGCTTTTTGGCTTCTGTAAACTACAAACTCCAGAATTCCACAGGATGTTGAAAGTGGAATAATAACACTGTAACAGTGTAGTGTGGAAATGGCCTTAGTCGGAATTCTGCCAACTGTGTCTCAGCATTCCAATAAAACAAACACACATTGCTTGTCCCAGAAGAAATATACATACATACATGCATACATATGTCTTGTATGTTAAAATGCTTCTGTTAGATTTGTCCAAAAGTTAAAAATTACTTTGCTCTGTGAGTCACATCTAACACATTGTTGATGTTAACGAAGTTCCTATACAACATAACTGTAAATGTATACTGACCTCCAGAGACTTTATTACAGGCATATCATACTGAACGCTCACTGATAAACTTACCTTCACATTTCAACCCTTGCCGTACCAAACCCCAAAGCATCTCTCCACAGTAATCACAGAAAGTGGGGGCCTTGTAAGAATGTACATATAGCATATGAGGACGAATTTGGAAGTCTTCAACTGTAGCCAAAGCTTTAAAAGAGGAAAGTTGTAAAAAAAAATGAGTCCTATCCCTTCTTGCAATATTACATGTTCTGACAAATATACATCATGAAACACACATCTGCATGTAAAAGTTTTAATGTTTTTTTGTGTTTGTTTGTTTGTTTGTTTTAAGGTGGACCAAATGAAGAAGTTTCTGAATTGTGTAAGCCAAAGTTGCCTAAATCTCACACAACATTAACAGAGAAAAACTGCAGATTTAAAAGTGTGCTGTTGGCTTGTCCAGCTGCACAAGCAAGAATGTATTTCCTCTTGCGGCCTTAGGAACACCACCGCTTTTATAGGTTGTACAGCAAGTTGCACAACTAGATTTGCAGGGACATTGGAGGCAGCCTTCTCTGCTGTGGCACCCTGTTTATGGAATGCCTTCCCCTTGGAGGCCCAGTCAGCACCAGCATTGGTCTCTTTTAGACACCAAGTTAAAGCCCAGCCTTTAAAACAGGCCTTTGGGACATACTGCTATTACTCTTCAGAGTATATCTGTACAGAGTTTTAAGCATTTTATTCTTTTCTGGTATTGAATATGGTGATTTATTCAATATGTTTTTATCTTATTTAAATGAATCTGTTTTCAGTTGGAACAATTTTAAACTGTTTGTATTGCTTTAATTGCGTGTCGCCCTGAGACCTCACAAGAGAGTGCAGGACATAAATATTTCAATAATATGCAATGGAATCCACTGCCACCCCTTCTATATAGTCTGGAAGTAGTCTTCATGAGTGTGTCATCATTTGCAACAGTAGAATGACTTACTGAATACTGGTAATTAAGAACTAACTGCTAATTTTATAACATTAAAATAATAATAATGAAACAGTTTTATATAACATAAAAGAGTTTTCATGCCTTCACATCTATAAAGGCTAGGTTCAGTACAATGTCATTTCATCAACTTTTGTCAAGTAGGCTTTAATACTGTATTTGCCGATGTATAAGATGCACTTTTTTTTCCTGGAAAATGATCTTGGAAAATACGGTGTATATTATACACCGGTATATCTTGCATGCTGAAGCAAAACAGAAGTGAAGAAGGGGAACCTCACAGAAGACCTCCTCTCCCCTGGCAATCCTCCACCTCCCATGCCCATCCGTTTTGCCTCAGGAGGGAGAATTCCTGTAAAACAAAATGGAAGGGAAGAGGGGTGGGGAAACCTCACGAAAGACCTCCTTCTCCCCTGCCAATTCTTCTCCTCCCACATCCATCTGTTTTGCCTTGGCAGGGAGAACTCCTGCGAGGCAAAATGGAAGGAAGGGAAGGAAACCTTGCCTTGTCCCCTCACCAGTGCTCTTCCTTTCACGACCATCCATTTTGCCTCGGCAGGGAGAAAATTTTTTCCTGGAAAATAACATCTGAAAATGTGCATTTTATATACTGGTGGTGATTCTTATATGCTGGCAAATACAGTAAATTATTATATATTTGACAAAATTAAACTAGTACAATGCAACAGTAATATTGTGGTTTTATGTACACAGGATCCCCTGTTCAGCCAATAAGAGTGTCTCATTGGAAAATCCAATATATCCTTACCAGACAGTACAACCTCAATGAGATCACCTTCATGTATCTCTTCAGCTGATGTAATCCGCTGTAAAATATTTTCTGAGTTCAGATCATGGCGAAAAAGGAGAATTTTGTCATACATCCCAAAAAACCCACACTCTGGAAACTGAAATCAAAAACGAGCAGAGTCCAAATTAGAAAATGTTGTAATTTGTTAACATCTTCAACAGGTGGTGTTAGCATTAGTATCTATGACAACTATGGAAAGTAGAAGCATTCCTTAGAATATAGCACAGCAATTCTTAGAATACAGTAGAATACAAAATATTTTCTGAAGTCAGCATTGACAAAGACATTCACAAATCTAAATGCCAAGAATAACATTTACCTAAATTTAGTGTGTTCAAATAATTATTTCCTGTTTTCTCATTAGCCCTAATGGATTGCAGCACTGATGAATAACACACATCTGCAACCAATTTATACAAACATGGATTTTAAAAAAATACTATACACAAATTTGTTTCCATTGCTTTATTTTAAAACTGTGAATTGTAATTTGTATACTCTCATACTTAGTTAAAGGCTACACTACCCAACGACACCAATGAATAATGTAATAAATGAGTAAATACACATATTCACCCATTTGAAGATAAAAAATGTTAGCAACTGGACTTTCGTACATGACACTGTTAGTATATAAACCCCATAAGGTATATTGTCAAAGAGCAAAAAATAGTCAATAGAGCAAAAATATTAGATTTATGATGTCACATTTGGTTTATACTGTTATAATATGCATCATAACAAAGTTGGGTAGGGGAAGATATTTGGGAAGATATTTGGGAAGATACTTGGAAGGGAACGCAGATTGAGAATGTTTGGTTGTATGGGGGAAAGAGCAGAAAATAATTCTCACAATGCAGTCTCCATGTTTTTGTTATTACCTATAATTTTGTTATTACACACATTGATAAAGCATTTTTTCTACTTCTTTCCACATTACTGATGGTATATTTAAAGACTCTGAATATACTGTGTCTTAATGTAAATGAGCTAGGATCCTCAGTTAAAACATAAGAGTGCTAAAACCAATCTGCAAATTGGGACCAGTCATCACATTGTACTTTCATATTTGCATAGAGAAGCAGCCAGAAACTATTTAATGATGTGTAACTGCATATCAAAAATTTGAAACTTGAATGAGAAAAAGCAAGAACTCCTGAGAAAGTCTGCTCCTTCCTGAATTACAAAAGACACACACATATTTCTGACCACTTCCATAAATGAGTTTTGGCAAAGAAAGCTATAAGGAAGACATCTGTACATCATTCCCTCAAATTTTCAAGCAAATCTGGCAAATAAAAGTTATCTTTCCTTTTTTTTCTTTTCTTTTTTTTTTGTATTTTTGAAGTGAACAAAGTGAATTTAGTTGAAATGGCAACTAAACAAAACACAACAGCAATTACGTTCATAGTGCCAAATACTTAAATGAATCAGAACAATACAATGGCCCCTCCATTTTCATGAGGGTGCAGGGTATAGAACCCTCATGCAAGTAAAAAAAAAAAGTGAATAACTCCCTCTGCCAGAGTGAGTAGTCCCTCCCACTCCCTACTGGGGCTTCCTCCCCATTTCCTTACCTTTTGTCTGGGGAAAAGTGTCCTCCTTCCATGCATCTGGGCAAAAAACAAGCAAATGGGAGGGGGCAGCCCTGTACAAAGAGATGTTACCTGTGTACCTCCCCCCATACTTGCCCTCCCATTCTCTTGCTTTTTGTCCAGGCATGCTGCCTTCCTTCCACATGTCCAGGCAAAGGCAAGCAAATGAGAGGGGGCAGCCCTGTATGCATATGCCTACCTCCATTCTCCCTTTTCCATTCCCTTGAATTTTACCCAGATGCACTGCCTTTCTTCTCCACACCCAGGCAAAAGTCAAGGGAATGGGGGAGAAGGGGGAAGGTTAGAAGATTTTCCCACTCTGTGCACAGGGCTCTCCCCTCCCATTTGCTTGCCTTTTGCCAGGGGCAGAAAAGGAAGGCATGTGCATCTGGGTAAAAGGTAAGGGAATGGGAGGGGGAGAATGAAATAATTTTATCTAAACTGAGAGTGTGTGGCCAGGGCAAAAGGCAAGAGCCCTGGCATCCTCCCCCATTCTCTTGCCTTTTGCCCAGGTACGGAGAAGGAAGGTATATGTGCCAGGAAAAAGCAAGGGAACAGGACAGAGAAGCCCCAGAAGGGAGGGATTTATTCGCAGTTTTTCCACTTCTGTGAGGATTCTGCACCCCAAACCCTCACGAAATTGGAGGGGGCACTGTATTTTCATCGTATGTTTATGATTTACAGAAAAATACTCCTGCAATCTTACCACTACATTTCTACACCTGGTTCAAAATTTCTTGTTTGTTGTGTATTTGAGAGTTTGAATGAGGCCATTTAGTTAGTTAGTCAAGGACAACTTTTCAAGGATGACTTCATCTGCACTTTCTTTAACCTTAACAAGTATGCATATTTCAGCTTAGTTCTTTCTTTGCTTTAGCTGCTGGAGTCAAGCACCACAGTTGCACACACACGAGATGATGAAGCAAGATTCAGAGAGCAACACATATTAAAAAGAAGTATTCACCAATGAGAAGTGCAACTACTATTTTAAGTCACAGCTATCCATGAATATGTGTTTTGGACAAAGTACATCAGATGCAGGTGGTAAGTCAGCTCCAGATGTACTTGGAAGAATCTCATCAAGAGCTGGGCCTATATATCACAGCAAGATAGCTGAAAAATGCCAAAGAAGATGCCATGATACTTCAACTCCCAATTGCTGTGCCATATCATTCCCCTAGCTAAGAAAATTGTCCCCAGCCAAGGTGCTGGCTGAAAGAGTACCAATGTAACTAGTGTCTTAGTCATGGCAGATTCATGTACCCCTTTCCATACTGGCAGACATGCAGGTCAGGCAAAACACTAAAAGTAATGCATGCTGTTATCACCAATCAGTGATTGGAAATAACAGTGGGATTCCTCTGAGTATCTCTATTTTTGTCAGCAGGAAGGCCAGTGGGAAGGCCACAGACAAATCTCCTCTTACCAGGTAATGAGATTCAGAAAAGGGAGGGACTTCCACAAGCTCCTCCACAGGCTGAAGATTCTCCTTACTTTTCTGTATGAAATACATGACTACATTGGGTTCATTGTAAGAGGAAGGGTAGGCTACTCAATATACTATAAATAAAGGAAGGCACAAGTGTTAGATGATTGTTCTAGGGAAAAACGGGATTAACATTCATGAGACAAGATGCGGAACAGCTAGGTAATGTCTGAAATATATTCTTCGCAGATGGCGTATAAGACATGATGATCAAAAAGACAGACAACAATAGTAGGCAGCTTCAAAGACACAGTTAAAAGGATAGGGAAGGAGTACTCAGACCTAAGCAGAAATAGCTCATATAGAAACAATGCTGATGCCATGAGACAGATCAAAAAGAGAGAGAAGCTACTTTTAACATAACTGAAAACGTGACTTTTAATAGAAACCTGAGAGGATGAGACAATCATAAACTGCTGCCATGATGGTCTCAGAAAATAAACAATAGGGAAAAGACAATTCTACTGCCCTGACTTCTGTTGGTTTAGGTAGGAGTATGCAACACTAAACAGACACAGTATACAGTTTGCTGTCAGAATACACAAAACTTACATAACCACTTTGTTTTTCCAGTGTCAGTATAACAATCCTAGCTGCCAATGTTTTATGATTTATTTGCCTAAAGTAAGATGCCTGCCTAGTTCCAGTGGGTTCCAATTTTATCCTTTAGAGCAGCAGAAGACACACTCACACCATCTTCTACAAAATAGCCCTTCAGATATTTAAAAACAGGTACCATTTATCATTTGTATAATAGTGTTGTTACTTTACAGTGTCTTTTACAGATTTATATATGGCTTTCTCTTGCTTATTACTGTATTTTTTAGCAGCCCAAAACACATTGATACACTTTATGTACAAATGTATAAATGTATTTTATGTATTTGTAATGTAATTTTATGTACAAATGCATATTTTCTCACACTGTCAAAGCGCTTGTTCTTTCTTTCCCTATTTGTTCAAAGTGCTAGTTTTTCCTCCTGTGCTTGCTACATATGAAATTATTCTGACACCAACATAAAAGAAAAAATAAACACAGAGAGAAAGTCATACTGCATTGTAGCATACCTTCAGGAAAACAACTGTAGTTGTCTTGAAGGCAACATAATGAGAATAATGGACATATAAATAGTTGTATTAGAAGCAAGTCAACTTTTTAAGGAAGTGAATTAAGGATAACAGCAAAAGTCCAAAAACTGCTGCTGTTAACAGTGCAAGGGATGAAGCTGAATCATGAGGGAGAGGCTGGATTCAAACCAGAAGAATGCAGAATCACAGGAGTGCTGGCAGTTCAAAGAAATTAGAGCACATAAGATTGGGCAAAAGAAGAGATAACGGAGAACAACACTTTAAAGGATGCCAGAAAAGGGAAAATGAGCCATTACAGGAAACACTGCGGGAGACATTAGTACAGATAACACAAAATTGGGATTGGAATGAAAAATGGAAGGGAAATCTGGGAGAGATGAATAACATAAAGAGTAACAGAAAATTTTAGGAAAACAAAGAATACTTTTGATCTAACTCAGCTTTAATCACTAATTCAGGACTGGGACAGTAGGGTAGAAAATGGCCAGCTAGCAGATAAAATGTTCAAAAAAGTCTCTCATCTTCAAATGTTACCAAGAATTGCTATCAAAGAAAGCAGAATTCCCCACTGTACTACATAAGATAGGACAGAATCTACCAACATGCATGATTAGGCTCAAAATGAAGCTAATACAGACTGGGACAAACTAACTTGCAACTATAGTTTTCACCACTGACTGAACAAGGGCAAAATGTGGAGAGGGTCACATTTCATTTGGAAAAGCATATGCTTTATATGTGAAGAATGTTCCAGGTTCAATCCCTGACACCACCAGATAAGCTGATTTCTGTCTAAAACTCTGGAGAGAGACTGACTAAACATAGATTACAGATCCAATTTTGTACGAGACAATCTTCACATGCTACAAAGAAATATTCATTCCATATTAAAAGCACTATACTTTGGCTCTTGCCTTCATTCCAAGTGCATTAGAGTTAACTTGGCAATGTTTACATATTACATTTATTTTCTTGTTCTGTGTTAATATTTCCTTCTGACTGCCAACTGTAGTCAAAGGGATGAGAACCTTGCAGGAAACAACTAGAACTTGGAGGGCGTGAGGGTGAGATCCCAAGAGAGCAGAAGACCAAAGCAAGCAAAAGTAATGGGAAAAGAAGAATGATTTCAGTACTGTAGGGAGATAGCTTAATTATTCTCAGATGGAGTGGAAGTGAAGGATATACATAAAGAAAAAATATTGCTAATATAAATCCAAGAGTACAAAAGAAACAACAGGTTAGCTTTAAAATACTTGATTTATCTCCAGTTCTGTCACCAGAATGTCTCCACTTGGTGCTCGCTAAAACAACAATAGCGGCAGTTTATATTGAGGTTTATACACCTCAAAAAAGCATCACAGAAGCACAGGGTCATGGAAAATGATGGATTTACAGAGGTCATACTCTCTTTCCACCTAAATCAGAGGGTTGTTGTTAGGAAAAACAAGGGAAATTTCAAATGTCATACTGAGCTTCTGCAAGAAAAGATAGGATATTAAAAAAAAAAAAAGATAGACAAATACACACACCTAAATCCAACGTGACACTTGCAGTAGCACTGGTATTTTCATCCCCTTCTTCCTCCCCACTGTAGCTCTTTCTGCTGCCAAAAATATGTACCAAAGGGTTCCCCACCATCATGGGACAGGATTTTAAGGGCTTGAGAGGTGTAGGAGAGGTGCCCCTAAAATGTGGCCAAGGAAGCAGGAGCAGATCTCTTTGAACATTGGCTGGAAAGAATGACATGGAGTGATAGCAGACCCATCACAAAACATGATACTGTCAGGAACAGATGCTGCTTCCATGAGTGTTGTAACAGTGTTGGATGCAGTCCCATACTTACAGATAGGAATATTCAAAACTAAAATATAGAGAGGTTATCACCAATGGTTGCCTCAAACTGCCATAATGTTGATGGGGAAATCAATTCCAACAAGAAAGCTTCTGCCAGCCAAGGAATGGCACAGATAGGCAAGCCTATAGCATTATAGAATTCTAACAGGACTGCTACCATCTCCCGCTTGGCAGAGAAATGCTTTTATATTAAACCATATTTACATTAAATATATACAATCTGATTTTAGGTCTTTGTTCTCAGACATATAGATGTCTCCTGGCCAAGGATCAGATCCACATAAGAGATATGCCTGTGATCTTGGAGTTATACTGCCACCTGTGCACCAGCTGGAAGAGTACTTATGAAAAGAAATCCACCACAAATAAGCACCACTCCTCCCTATTTCCTGATCAGAAGTTTTTTGCCTGCAGAGGACATGTGCTTATTCTGCAGCTGCTACTGGCATAATCAGAGCTCTTGTGCACATACAGCTGTACTAACACCAACTGGAGTGGACAGAAACTGAATTCTAGCCATTTTATAGTGCAACTGCTCTGAATATTATGTGCTTCTGAAATTAAAGTGAGTGTCAATGCAAGCAGAGGCTACCCATCAGACAGGAAGACACAAGCTGAAAAGGCTGAATCAAGAGAAACAGTGTGACAGATAATAGATTCAGTAAGAAAATAAACTGATAAAGTATTAGAATACCTTAACACAGCACAGACACCTATACAGACTATTACTTTAAGGAAGCAGGGTGAAGCCCTGCCAACTTCTCATAGCCTCCACACAGCGGTTTCTTACATTATTACCACTCTCTTGAACCAGTGTCTCAGAGAAGCACAGGAAGAACACAGCAAAACAGACTCCAATGCCTCATTGATCCATCTCCTTGCCAGCCGACAATGTAAATGCATTCTCCTGCATGGTGCAGGTGCTGTGGCACTGTGTTCTCAGGTCTGTGTGAGGAACACAGGGAATTCATATGAAACACCACCTGACTGCCCCCCTGCCCCTCAAAAAAAGGAAGACTCAGCTTTACATGTTAAATTGAGCATTGCTGGATGACACTCACCACCATTTTGTACTTTTATTCTGTATTTTGGTCAGGTTTTACTATGTTAATTCATTTCTATAGCAGACTGCCTTCAACAGCCCATGTGACTGAGTCACAGTGGAAGAGTCACTTGGGTTGGTAACCAGGTCCATGTGAAGCAGGAAGTGCCTCTATTACGCTTTACAGCTCCTTTGTGGAAAGGAAGACGAGGAGAGAGGTAAGAAAGTATAATTTGCCTTCACCACCTCCAGAAATCTGTAGTGATATACCACCCTGTGCTCCAACCAACTGGAGACCAAGGAAAAAGTGTGGTTGGGAGAAGGAGACAATTCCACACTGTGCTTCCAACGAAGTTGGTTAATGAACCTTAATTCAGGAACTCCATGAATCTTCCCCTAAAATGTGGCAGAGGTAGCAGGAGCAGATCTCTTTGAACACTGGCTGGAAAGAATGACATGGAGTGGCAGCAGACCCATCACAAAACATGATACTTTCAGGAACAGAAATCCTGTCAAATTCTATAGGACTGTGCCTCAAGTAAGCAGGTGGAGATGTTGGGCCTAGGCATATTTGCACCCATTTAGTTTAATGGGACTTTTCCCCAAGAAGTTATGTACAGGCTCACAACTTTTGAGGGGAAAAAAATCTGTTTGACTACCCTGAAGCCAAATCTAGCCTGACACAATAAATCAGACCAACATATATGTAAGCCCATTCAGTAATCCTGTTGCTCTTCAATCTTAGACTGAACAGATATATTATTTCTCTCAAGAGCAGATAGCTATTTGTTTCATTTATTTAAAAGACAGTTTAGTATAGCTATAGTTCTTTACATTGAATTGATAATGAGTCAGTATCCCATTTATTTTCCAGAAATGTATCTTAAACCTCTGTTCTTGGCCCAATTACCAATCTAATTGATATGCGTCTGGACAGCTAGTATAACAGCATCCAATCCTTGTCAAAAAAAGTAAGATGTTATCCTTCAGTCTAGCAGAGGCAATGCAATTTTAGTACATTGCATAAGTGTACTAACTCAAGAGGAGGAAGTTAATATGCAACCCCTTTTAGTGTTTTCTTTAATCCCCTGTCTAATGACTGTACCCCATCAATAGGCACCAGCTATTAATTATATATTTCACAAGCCTATGAAATAGCTCTAAAAGAGAAAACATGTAGCATTAACCTGGAGCATGAATACTAGGATTTATCCTCAACCAAAATTAAGCATGTTGCCCAAATATGGAAATGAACAACAAATGGCTATGCAAGCTGACAAAAAAGAAACTATTATCTGTCAAAAGTGTGATGTGCCAAGAAAAAAAATGAAAGTGCTGTATTTCTTAAAACCCAGTGTCACTTAAAACCCATTTAAAATCCCCAATGAAAAATGAAAGAACTAAATACTAGATTTAACAAGGCTACACACAATGGAAACAATTCAGAAAGGCACAGAGTAACTAGAAAACTAAGCCAGTTTATCAATGTACTATATCCATTTTATTTCCCTTGTTCCCTCATTATATTTTTAAAAGCTGGATCTGATAAAGAATTTTTCTATCATGAAAGAAAATACTGAGTTTACTTATCTGAGATCATGTCCTGGGATTCAACTCAAATCCAACTAGCAAGTACTCTAACTCAGTACAAAAGCTCTATCTTGGTAAGCACGAATATCAGATCCTTATCAGAAGATATGCTCAGCCTACTACCTTCTCTGCAATGAGCAGGAGAACCTTTGGGTTGGACTTGATGACCCTTGGGATCTCTTCCATCTCTATTATACTAAGATTCTAATCTCACTCCTCACAGAAAGGAAGTCCTAGCCTCCTAAATATCAGTACACAAGGGACCAAAGGTATCAAGCATCTTATGATGTATATCCATTCCTCAATTGCCCATGTGAAGAAGGCAGACTGACAGCAGCCAACCCCGGCACAGAAAATTCCGTGAGGAGAGGAGGGGGCTCCGCTGAGAGAGAGCATGAGTTTTTAAAAAGAACAGGGAGTTCGTCAAAGACAGTTGAGACTAGAAGTTGAGGAACAGACTGTTGAAAAAGTCCACTGAGAGTCCGAGGGGAGTAACTGAGTATTGGGTGGTTGAGCAATTTATGGCAAGGGTTGACATAATTTAATTGGAATAGCATTATATGTTAGGAACTAAGAAGTGAAACCTGAGAGCAATCATTCTGTCTATTATTAAATGAAGTTAACTTCTTGTCATTTTGTAAAACTGACTCATACCAACATCAATAACTCTGAAACGAGGATCGCACTTTACCATAAAGAATGCTAAGCTAACATACATACATACTAACCCACAGTGAGGTCAACTGAAGGCCCAGGATCCAAATCCATAGAGGAATTTTAAAGAGGGACCGGAAGGCAAGGCGAAAGTGACAGGGCTCCAGGGCTAGGAACTGCAGGCCAGCCTGGAGAGGAATCTGTCACACTCCAGAACTCCCATGCCTGATGAATGTGCAACATTTGGAAACACAGGCATGGTCTTCACATCTTATCCAAGAAAGCTCTGTGTGTCCCCGTACATGCTTTCAAGTTGCCTGTTGACTTACAGCAACCCCATGAATTTCATATGGTTTTCTTAGGCAAGTAGTACTCAGAGGTGTTTTTGCCAGTCCTTTCCTCTAAATTAGAGCCTACAGCATTTGGCACTAATTGGCAGTCTCCCATCCAAGTACTAACCAGAGCTGACCCTACTAAGTTTCCAAAATCAGACAGGAACTGGTACCTTTAGAGTATTTAGGCCCTTGACCCCCAAGAAAGCTAACATAACACAAACTCTAAACGCGGAGACCCGGCATATTACCAGTCTTGACTGCTTTAAAAGAACAGTCAAGACTGATCTCTTCCAACAGGCCTTCCAAGACTAGCATTTCCATCGCCTCCTATCAATTGTCTTGCTGTTCCTTTAATAGTTGATTGATTGTTGTGTGTTTTAGGGGGTTGGTTTTAGGTGGATTGGTGGGTGGGGAGGATTGGGTATGTTTTTTAATATTTTTAATGTATTAATGTATTTAATGTTGTTTGCCACCTCGATCCATGTGGAGAGTCGGGATAGAAATAATAATAATAATTATTATTATTATTATTATTATTATTATGCCAAGTTCAGATGTGGACAACACATTTAAATAGCCTCCTGTATGATGTCTGGCAAGTCACCACAGTCTTCTTGAGTGATGTTTACCACTTAAAATTGTACTTAGGCAGACACTGAGAAGTAATTTTGAGCTCATGAACCTCTTTCCTGCTCCTACCACCATGAGGAGAATCCAGGACCTCATGATCCAGGAGACTGGTTTCACTCCACAGTGAGGGAAAGGGATGGAGTGAGGGAATGCTGATACCTGAGACCCACTCCTGATCATTCTGTAGATAAAATCTCAGGGAGTGGAAAAGATATCAAAAATATGAACAATCCTTTTGTCTCAACTGAGCCTGCCACCCAGGGTTGCTCTGATGCTAACGCAGTACTCTGAGCTCCTTGGAAGCAGAGGAACATACAGATACTACATTTATTTGGAAAAAAAACATACACAGTATATGTAGTCTTAACTGCATAAAAGATTCCAAGTAACATTCAAGGTATAGATGAGGTAATCATACCAAAATGATAAAAATGTTGAGATGTTCTCCCCACCCCCCAAACATGATTGCTGAAAGAGGCTGAGATACTTCATAAATGATACAGCCAAGCATTATAATCAGCAGCTCAACAACTAGGCTGAAATCTTATGCCTGTTTACCTGGGAATAAACTCCACTGAAATTAGTGGGACTTCAGCAGACATGTGGAGGATTGCACTGTTAGCTCCCATTCAGACAAAGGCTTTATTCAGGTGTTTCTCGTGTGGTTTAATGAACTTACAAGGGTGGAAAGAAGCACACTAATGTATCTCTTCCCACCCTCCAGCTTGTTGCAGATGAACTTCTGCACAAGGGAACCTTTTCTATCTATGCAGACCCCCCCACTGCAGAAGTTCACCCTCAATATCCAGAGGACAACAAGAACAGCAGGAGGAACTACCACACTTTTCCTCATCAGTCGACGCTGAAAAGAAACAGGCGTAGGGCTACCGATTATAGAAATAAGACTAAAATTAATAACATTGTACTGTACCTTTTGATAAACTACTGAGCACACTAGGTCTTTGACAACAGAAAGGGAGAGTTCTTGAGCCTCAATGGTAACCGTCTCACGAGTGAGACCAATCTGCAGCAAGAAGGACATTCCATGCACAGAACCCCTGGAGTTGGTGAGACTTTGTGTGCTGAAGCTGCCATTGGACAACTGTCCTGAGAGCCCAGACTGTGGACTTGAAGACAAAGAAGGGGCAGGTGGAACAGCCACATGGGTCACAGATGGCGAAAACTTTGGTAAAGATGGAGGAGAAGATTCGTTTGATGACATCTGACTTGATTTAAATCTGTCAACACCTGTCCAATAGTCAAGAAAATGTGTGGTTTTCCTTCTAACCTACAATGTAGCAAGAATAATTTCACGCTTCCCTTTTATAGTTCACCAAAATGTCCTCTCATCTAAGTATTTTCATTTTCCTTTTCATTCAGTGCATACCGATGCTTAAGATTATTTTGATCAGAAGTTATTTTAATGAAAGGTCCTCTTTGCACAGCTTCGCGTCAGCTGATCAAAAATGCTTTGCCTTTAGCACCACATCCAGATGTTGGGAGAGGCTTACATCATTATGAAATTGTTCTCTTCAGAAACAGACGTAGACATTGTTATTTCACACAGGCTCTTCATTTCACTACTCTTGAGAAAACCTTAGAATTCATTTAAGGGAGAGAACCTACCAAATGTCATACTCAGAAGTATTGCATACAAGTCAACAGCATGCATACAGTTACAAGTTATGTCAGTTTCATTCACAGATTCCGTTTTGGATGAACCTATTTCGTCTTCAGAAGTTCTTGTTCCATTTAATGGAGATGAAAAAATAAGGTAACCCTCAACAATCTCCGTGCTTTCATATTTGGAAGATGCTCATCTTATGAAAGGAAGGAACAAAACTTTTATGAACTCAAGCACAGTGAATAGAAACGCTGGATTCACAGTGGTAATCTGCAGCATTTTGAATTGTTATATTTTGCCTAGTGGAAGAAAAAAAACACCATATTATTTCACATATACTAGGAACATTATAGAATACCACAGTCTCATTTAAAGAAGAAATTATACTAGATTCACAACACTCATATCACAGTCTAGTTCTATTTTCATTTTTAGACGTAATATATTACATTTTATTCTTTTATCCCTCCCTAGCTTAGTCTCTGGATTCTCCATGTAAGTATCAGGCGATGTGAAACACCTCGCCCTGAGCACATAAGGAACCGTTGGAAGTCAGAACAAATAGAAACAATTAAAAAAAGCTGTTCTAAAAACAAAATGGCACCAGCTGTCAATTTTACCATGTAGATATTTCAGTGCACTACAAAGATATGGATAACATAAATATTGTGCAGAAAAGGTAGACTGAAATTAATCAGCTCATCACACAAAAATAAAAGAATCTCTAAGAACTAAAATATATTTGCAATTTTGACATTATGTGGGCATTCATCTACAAAAATGCTCAAAAAAAAAACAACATATCCAGATTTTCCTTTAAACATCTGCTCTGAAGTTATACAGTGGTAGTTTTGTTTCCCTATGTACATATTAGATTACTCTGGAATACCATCAACTAGAAAAACTGAGAACTGAAAATGTCAAGTGAAAAAATTCTTCAACAGCCATAGTATTTTACATGAGGGTTTCTCAATCATATCACTGCACCTATCCATATGATTTCCCAATGCCTCCAAGCCCAGCATTTTGCACTAAATGGAAATTAGTTTTAAGCAAAAGAAGAACTTAGTTCTGCCACAATGTGTGCATGTATGTGCCTTCAAGTCACCAGTCAACTTATGGTGATTCCATGAATTTCAGAATTTCTTAGGCAAGGAATAATCAGAGGTGGTTTGGCAGTTCCCTCCTCTGAAATACAGCTTACAACACCTGGTATTCACTCAGAGTCTCTTATCCAAGTACTAACCAGAGCTGTCCCTGCTTAGCTTCCAAGATCAGACAGGGTCTGGTGCCTTTAGGGTTTTAGACCACAATTTACTAATCAAAATATGATCCCTCCTCTGCACATAAATGCATGCCTCCCTTTTTTTAATCTAAATGTGAAGCAAATGAAGATGGTATGACCACAGGAATCATGTGTTCGCATGTGCCGTAAACTGGAACAGTAATGGAAATTTATCTTTATTTAGCACATACCCATTGCTCCCACAATTTGACAATGAGCAACTTGTGTCACACTGCCTAAACTATCCCTTATCTCAGTTCTATTTCACTAATTATTCAGTTTCAACAGTGCTTACTAACCAGAAGTGCAAAGCACATTTCAAGCATCACTGCTTTACTCTACTTTGTTTCTGTCCCTTCCTTCACAAGAAAGCAGTTCCAGAAATTGCAGAAATCTTTTAAAAAGACATAACACACGGTACGTTTTTGTACCATTAAGAAGCAAATATATTACTATACATATCTTTTCCCCTTGTAAGACCATTTTTAATTATTTTAACTTTTAATTTTCAAAAAAAAATGGCAGCTTCTTTTTGAATTACACTATTTCACAAATTTTACCACTGCTTAAAATCAGCATTTTGCATTTTTTGGGTCAGGGGGAGGAAGCACTATTAAAAATCATTTCTGTCATGTGAACACATCAAGTAAGTTTTCATTAGCAGAAATATTAACTTCAATTCAAAAATGAATTGGAGTTTAGAGAACAGAGCGGGCAAGTCATAGCCCTTAAGACGTACTCATGACGAAGGATGGTGGGGAGCTGCAGTCCAGCAACATATGGGTGATGGGAGTTAAAGTGCACATCCCATCATAGAGGAACAGAACAACTTCATAACAAAACTCAAAGTAATTGTTCTCATAAGAAAAGAAGAACAATTCAAGTTGTTACCTTCTTTCCACTTTACATTTCAAAGATTGCACAATGAGCTTTGTCTTTTCAGAAAAAAAGTACTGTAACAGAATTTGAGAACAGTATTCAACATCTAACAGTGGAAGCTGCATAAACACAGGGGGTAAAACTAAACTCCCAGTAGAATGTACTTCTACTGGCACTGGAAGAAGAGGCAAAGAAATCCTTCCAATGACAGCTCTTTTTGACTTATGGGATGCTGATCCAGGGCATCCTCAGCCTTGGAATGAATTTTTGGAAGATGTAAGCTAAGCAAAGGCAAAACCCCCTCTGAACAAATCTTGCCAAGAAAACTCTCTGATAGGTTTGCCTTTGGGTTGCCATAAGTTGTAAATAACCTTAAGGCAAACAAGAATAAAGCCGAAGCACAGTGAAACATTAGCAAATGGAACAGCTACTTACACAGGTCTGCATCCTTGTCACAATTTACCTTCCCAATTCTTGGTGCAATAGCAAAGTTACAATCCTATACGCATTTCTTGGGTAGTAAACCCCACTGAGACTTGCATAGTTGTGCTGTAGGATAAGTGAATGTTTTATTTACAAAGCTGTAAATACCTGCTCTCTAGCAAAGGAATTTATGTAAAACTACACTCAGATGCTTCAGATAAATCAGAACTTTCTAATCTAGGCCATAAAGGCAAATCAAGCACATATTACTTCACAAGTTATTTGTCATAGCAGTAGCCTCTCAGGGATACTGTCACTGATTTGAACAAGAAAAAAAAAATCTGGAAGGCACGGAACACAGATAGAGTAAGTACTCATCCAATGGTTACTATTTAGTTACAGTGGGTTGTATCTAGATTTAGTCAGAGCAGAGAACCACTGAAATCAGGGATATTTCTCTAAAACATGAAAGTACTAAGTCTTGCTGATTAAAATGAATCCTTTGTTAAGTCTGAATAGAGCTCAGTATTAAAACAAGATTCTCTTCACTGGATTAACTTTAAGTAGCAAAGTTACTATGCTGAAAATCAGACATTTAGATTTTTGGAAACTTTTCCCTCACCAATATAACCGTATTTATTATTTGTTAATTACATTTATAGCCCATCTCTACTCCAATGTGTACATGACTCTCAAGGCACTCCATGATTTTCGTTGCTCAGTGAAACTCAAACCTAGATCTTGCCAAGTCCCAGTACAACATTCTAAGCAGTATATTACACTGGCATTTGACTTTTCGGGGATCCTAAAATATTATATATTCCTTAGCAAACTAATCTAATAGAGTAGCTGCTAGAAAAACTTATTCATTTAAGTTCCTGTTCAAACTCCAATAAATCCAAAAGCAAAGGAGAAAACAGCAATTTTCAATGTTTCACCTTCCTTGCAATAACTATAATGTACATGCCACTACAAAAAAGAATTGAACAGTGACAGACTCTACACCATGAGCTTATATCCCAAAGAAGTAAGAATATAAAAGAACAAGAAGAAACAAACACAATTTGACAAGAGGCATTTTGAGCTGAATAAAGTATAAAGAGCCGCTAGGAGAGGAAGAAGCTGCAAAAATCTGAGTGAGGGAAGATTATATCATTGACGGGGAGGTTTGATAGTAAATGCAAATAAGGTGGGATACAGCTCATCATAAATTTAGCTACAATGGCACTGCTGGTATTTTGCCATCATCGCCATTTCTCATTTTAAAAGAAAAGCTATAGCAGTAGATATCTGAATGGACTAAAAAGCTAGAACACAATGTATCATTCAAAGCAACTATTCCAGAATGGCTCACAAATTTCCACAAAACTAGTACTCCCCAGCCTGATAGTGTTAGTCTCTGTTAACTTTTTCAAAGAGGAAACCCAAGTGTAAGGGCCAAAACAGACTACAACACTAGAAAAGAAGAGATAAGACAGTCTGGACAAAAAATGGCTAGAAATCAGATCAAGAATCCACACTGCAAAGTTTGTATGCCTCTTCCCAAGATTTACTCGCTCTTAACCAGTGAGAATTTCAGTGCTGCTCTCAACCTTGTTTCCAAATTCTCTATGCATGGAACGTAAAAAGAAATCACATTGATCAAATCATACCTTCAACTTAGAAATAGCTCTCTTCCACTTTTTAAGTCGTAACAGCATCCAAAACTGACTCATGCAGGACTAAAGGCATTTTAACTCATGATTTATCTTTTGTAACCATTTCTAGTAACTCCTCCTTCAAAAGAAGCCAGTCACTGATTTCCAGCTACACTGGAAAGAACCCATTTCAATGTCAGAAGCTATCAAAGCCTTACATAATCTGTGCAGTTCAAATCCTTATCTATTTCACTACCTCATTAGTGAAGTTTCGTCAAAAGCTTCTCCTGTTCTGTCTGTACCATTTTCAAGAAGCACAAGCAGATTTCTGTGTTTTCACTTTCCATGTTCTTGTTCTGGGGAACCAGAGGAACACCAGTCTTCCTTCCAATATAGGAGCATCAGAGGTGGATGAACAACTCTTTTCCCTGTAGTTGTGTAGCATCACCTCCAAAGCTGCAAGGTCAGAAGGAAGGTTAGTGGTTGTCTGGCTGCTGCCATTCTCATAATGTCCAAAGTGCAAACCCTCTGTCACCTTCTTTGCAGAATATGGAACCAAAGTACTTCCCTGGTCACTGTGAGAATAAGGCCACCCTCAACAAGAAAGGGTGCCAAGGAATGTCCTGGGCCACAGAGAGGCAAAATCTACAGAAGAATAGGGCTGGCAACAGCAACTTTTCCTCCACTTGAAAAGGCTAGCCACTAGTTTGTCAAAATGTTTGGTTTGCCTAGACGCTTTCCTTAATATTCAGTTTTAAAACTGTGAACACAAAATATCCTGATTAAACCTCTGATTTAGTTCTGCAGCAACTACAGGAAAAGTTTGCTCAAGAAAGAGTTGCCAATGAACAAAGACCCTGTTTAGTCCTTGTGCATGCACCTTTATTTGCAGGTCTGACGGAATCCAGTGGGACAAACATGCACAAAACTGCAACCTTAGCCTTCTGAAACTACATAGAACACTGATCAGCTGCTGCATTCTGTGAATGCCAAAGAGAAATTGTTTAATATCTGAATATAAGTTGAGCTTCAAGTCAAAGCTCAGAAATAAAAATTTCAACAACTTCCATCTCTAGCAAAGGATGGACTAAAAAATAAAGCTGGAGGAGGCAACCTGCAGTACTCTGCTCCTCTTTCAAAAATATGCACCACTGCCCTTATCCCTCTGCCCCAGAGTTTCCCAAACTTGAGTCTCCAGTTATTATTGAACTTTAAACCCCAGAAGCACCAAACAGCAGGGCCAATGGTCAGGTATTCTGGGGAAGTCTAGTCCAAGAACATCTGTAGACTCAAAACTGGGAATCACTGTGCCAGCCTCCCATAAATCCAGGCTCTTAGCACCATCACTGAGAACAGCCTAATCTTAACAAGGTTTGTGGGTGGCAGGCACAATGGAAAATTTTCCATTTAACTGCTTCACTTCACGCTGTACTCACATATCTATCACTCCTTGTCAGTTGTACATTCCCCACATTTGAGCCTACCAAATACTGCTGCCTTAGTATCTATTATCATCAAAATCTTTAGGCCACTTTGACAGTGTTCCTACGCAGACTAACCATTGCCAAAAGGTCTTAAGAGGAAAGGCTAGGGATGAATCAAATCATCATCACAAACCTCCTCGGTCTTAAACACATTTCGCACAAACCAGTGGCACCAATTCTTCTTCCCTAAGAGAGTTTATTTCCACTGAGACGAGCAGAAGGCAGCTTAACTAAAAGCGTCTGGTGAACCGCGAGCAGCAGACTCTCCGGCACCGTCAGGGATGATTTAGGCCAGGGCGGCTATCTCATCTGCTGAGGATCCAACAGGTTGCCAGCCGGAGAAGCGGTCGGGGGCGGAGGCTCTCCTCCGGGCCAGACTCTCACCGGGGGTTTGAACCTGCGTTACAGCCCTTCGGGCAAGGGCTGAGGGAGGACAAATTGCGCCTCACAAGGTCTCTTTTCAAGGGGGAGGGGAAAAACCCGGCTCTTTTCTCTGCTGCGCTCTCCACAGCTCCCGGTGAGGAGAAACTTACTTCTGGAGAAAGTCGGCGACAAACCACCAGCCGATGAGGCGGCCAAGAAGCATCCTTTTCGGCTGGGGGGCCGGGGCGATGGGGCCTCGGAAAGCCGCCCGCCCCCCGCCTCGCCACAGCCTCCCCCGCCGCGGCACTAGTGGGCGAAGGCTCCCGCTTCTGGCGGGAGAACGGGCAAGGCTGCGGGCTCCCTTCGAGCCGGTGCCTGACGTTTTCTGCCCCTGGGCTTCGCCTCTCCCCTGCCCTGGTACCCCAAGAAGGGCGGTGCTGCTGTTGCTGCTGCTGCCGCCGCCGCCGCCGCCGCCGCCTCCTCCTGCGGGACCCCAGGAACTTTCCACGTTGTCCCGCTCTGCCATTTCCCCTCACCTCCCCCGCCCTGCCGCCGCCGTCCCTGCCGCCGCCGCCGCCACCCCCGAACTCCCGACCCGGGCACTCACTTGCGGTTCGGAGACACCCCCGGGACGGGGTGGTTTCGCCCGCATCTCATTAGCGCCGCTCCCACTTCGAGCACACACATACACACACGGAGAAGCCTCAGCCGCTCGAGATGGGGCAGCGGGGGGAGGATGAGAAGCATGCTGGGAAGTGAAGTTTTTCCTCCCCTCCTTCCGAGGGGAGTGAACGAGAGCCAGAACTACAACGCCCGGGGGGCCTTACCGGGTACGAGGCGGGGAGGATGAGGCGGCGCAGGCGCCCCTAGCGCCGCGCAGAGTTTCCGTTACTTGTGGTGCCTGTGGCGATGGATGTTCTGAACCGCTGGCGCGGGGGAGCCGGGGGGAGGGTCGTGGGGGGGGAGAAAGAAAGCGGGGAGATGAGGTAGTAAATGGGCAGGACGGCGGGGCTGGCCGAGTCGGATCTGGACTTAACCGTACAAACAGGACAGTTTGAATCCTTTCAGGATTTTCTTGGGGGGGGGTGTTTTAAACAAGTGACCATCACATCTTTTTCGCTCGTTAAAGCCTCCCTCAGTTTTAACAAGCTGTCGCTGTTTGGGAGAGCTCTGCCGTTTCTCGTCAAGGCAGCCAGAAAGTGGAACTCGGCTGCTTCATGTCCTGAATTCCAAGTGTATTTGATCATCACCTTCTCTTCCGATCACACACCAAAAAACAAAACAAAAAACGATGCCTTTGCTCTCATTGTCTCCGGTTCTCAGGGCAAATCGGCTCCCTTTGTCAATCAACCTTCTGAAAAGAGGACTGCGACGTGTCACTTTTCCCCTCCCATTCCTTAATTAAAATACCAATCTGGTGTCGGGTTTCATATAAATTTCCACTGTGCAGCATTCACAGTATTAGGCCAGTCAATTGGCAATTGTTTTATTGCCTTACAGCTTTATCTCGGCCTTTCTTCTTTGCAGTGCTCTCCATAATTCGTAAGACATGGGCCATTTCCACACTAGACTGTTACAGTGTTATTATTCCACTTTCAACATCCTATGGAATCCTGGGCTTTGCAGTTTAGGGAGGGCCCCATAACTCATAAGGCTGTGTCTTGTCCTGCCCTGTACGATTGCAAAACCGGAGGAAAACAAGCCCTCCAGATGTTGTTGGGACTGCAAGTCCCTGCAGCTCTAACCAGCCTGATATCAACAGTGTGGGGAGAGCCACATGGTTCCTGCCCTGGTTTAAATCCACTGTAAGAAAGACTGCTGTGAAAGCTTCCTGATTTCTGAGCTCTCGCTACATTCCAGTGTGGCTGAACTGCATATTCCAAGCAGGCCTGCCCTAACAGTGAGACCGGCCCCCTTTGAGATCAGCATGCATTGCATTCACCCCATTGGGAGGAGACAGCTGTGCCTACCACTTGACGTGTGCTTTCTCTGTTGTTATTTGCCACCAAGTCAGCTTTGACTTCTAGCAACCCTGTGGACGAGACCTCCAAGAGAGCTGGTCAACAACTGCCCTGCTCAGTTCTCACAGATTCAGGACAGTGACTTCCTTGATTGAGAAACCCTGTCGTAGTCCAACTGTAGTTTGATTTTCCTCTTTTCCTACTGCCTTCCACTTTAACAGAGCATTAGTGTCTTTTCTAGTGAGTCATATCTTCTCGTGATATGTCCAAACTAGCCTCAGTTTAATAATTTTCACTTCTAGTGAGAAATCAGGCTTGATTTGTTCCAAGACCCATTCATTTGTCTTTTTAGCAGTCCAGGGTATCTGTAGAATTCTTATCCATTACCATGTTCCAAATGAGTTTATTTTCTTTCTGTCAGCTTTGTTCACTATTCAGCTTTCACAACCATACACAGAAACTAGAAATACTATGGCTGGTATAGTTCTGACTTTGGTATGGATGTCTTTACACATGAGGATCTTATATAGTTCCTTCACGGCTAACTTTCCAAATGTTTGTTGTCTTCTCATTTCTTAACTACAGTCTCCATTTTGGTTAATGACTGAGGCAATGTATAGGAAATTTAGCTATTTCAGTACCCTGTGCTGCACTCCCACACTTAGCCTTCTACCCTCAGATACATATGATAGAGGATGCTGCTATCCTGCTACTAACATTAAATTAAGGTTCAGCTACCAGTCTGGGTAAATTCTACACAGGGAGTTGGGACTGGAGATGGCATCTTGACCATTACTGCAGGCTGCAAAATGTTTTGAACTCAAAGAATCAATACATACAGATATGGGAAGTGGGAAACACTGCTAGTTTTAACAAGCTTTGTGAATTCTCCATGTTACCGTGACATTAACCAATCAAGTGACAGAAGTCTTCAGGGCTAATTCTTTCCTCCATGGCCAACATGTGTGGATGTTGGGCAATAACTGGCTCTGAATAAGAGTCAGTGGTGTAGGGACGGGCTGGTGATGGGAGTGATGCGCCCCTGGCAGCAATTTTTGGAGGGCACTGCGGCTCCTTGCTTGCCCTCCCAGTGTGCCACAGCCCCACCTCCACACACTGTAGAACCACCCCATCCATCGCAGCCCCGTCCCCACACACTGTAGCCACGCCCACACACACCATAGCCACGCTCCTGCATCCTGTAGCCACACCCCTGTGCGCCATAGTCATGCCTCCACCCACCCACCCCCACGCACTTCACACTCCACCACTGGTGAGGGTGACCAGACTGGCAAATTTCTTGGGGGACAGGATGCATGTGCTAATTAAGAAAAACTCATCTTCTCTAGATGTGGGGATTTGGCTCTCCAGAAGTATTTGAAGATCATTTCCCACAGTCCCTTACTGTGCTAGATGAGACTGATGAAAGTTGAAGTCCAAAATTTCTAGATAACCAAGGCTTCTCTACTCTTGTGTTACCCAATAGTGCTCTTCTTTTTTCTATAAGTTACCCATTTAGTACAGTGGGCCCTCCTTACTTACAACCTCTGCATGTGTGATTTCCAGTTCATGCAATCCTTCACGTCCCTATATCCAAAATGGCAGTGATGTGAGCACGGACACACTAAAGCATCTGTTTGCATGTCACAATCATTGAATATAATGAGAGAAGAGCCTTTGCAAATTCCACTATTGATGGGGGTTCCTGGAACAGAATCCCTACATATACAGAGGGCTCATTGTACTACTGTGCTGCACTTCGATCAAGAAAAGGCCTGTTTTTTCTACATCGTGCAGAATTTTCTCACTGGCTGCCTAAGACCTCACTGTAGACTACTATATAGTCATAGAGATGGAAGAGGCCCCACAGGCCATCAAGTCCAACCTCTTGCTCAGTTCAAGAATTCCAACTAGAGCATCCCCAAAGGGTAACCATCCAGCCTCTTTTGGATGATGTCCAGAGAAAGAGATCCCACCACTTCTCTAAGAACTTGGTTTCACTGCTGAACCCTTTTACCATCCAAAATTTTATTCTAATGTTCAATCAAAATCTACCCTCCTGTAACTTAAAACTATTAGAACCAGTCCTAGCCTTTGTGGCAATAGAGAACAAACCTGCACCCTCCCCTCTGTGGCAGCCTTTTATATACTGAAAGAGTACAATCATGTCACTCCTCAGTCTTCTCTTCACCAGCCTGAACATGTCCAGTTCCCTCAACCTTTCCTCATAAGTTTTGTTCTCCATACCTCTTTGTCACCCTTGTCTGAACCTTCCTCAATTTCTCTGTATCTTCCTTAAAATGAGGCATCCAGACACAATGCTCCAGATGTCAGTAGACTAGTGTGGAATATAATGGGATTATTATTTTCCTTGACTTGGAAACTACGGTTCTATTAATGTAGGCTAAAATAGTATTTACCTTCTTTGCTACAGCATCACACTGCTGGGTCATGTTCAATTTATGATCAGAAATTATCCCAAGATGCTTTCAACATAACTGCTACGAAGCCAAGTAACCCCTTGTGAAGGGAGGAGCTGGGCAAGCCTGGTTGGTGCAAGCCAATCACAGCTCAGCAGGGGGCCTACAGGAGAGAAAGCATACAAAACTGAGACTTGTCTCCGAAAGTAGATCAAGAAAGGATGGCCTAGAGATAGAGAAAAGCTGCAATAGCAATAGGACAATCAGCTGGAGAAGCTGCACATGATTTGGGGGAACTATGAATGATTAAGTAGTTCATGGATTAATGTGTGATCTAATTGTGTATTAATAAACTGCTACTTGTTTATTCTTTTTTACAGCTGTTTCTGGCTGTTTCTCTTAAGTTTTGATAGTCACATTTACCACAGTGAACCCACTGAGCAACATATCCACTGGTCCATATAGGGATCAGCTTGAGGCCTAAATACTTGATCCAGGAAGGGATCTTGAAGGTAAAAGGGGCAAGGGGAGTACAGGAGCCCAACTGGAAAGGGGACCCATCACACCCCCATCCTATACATCCTGTGCTTTTGTTTTGTTTTGTTTTGTGGCCTAAATAGAGAATTTTGCATTTGTCTTTGATGAATTTCATTCTATTAGTTTTACCCCAATTTTCTAGTTTATCAAAACTCCTTTCAATTATGTTCCTATCTTCCAGTGTGTTTCATATACTCTACAGACTTGTGTGTCAGCCACAAACTTGATAAGGATTCGTCATCATCTAAGTCATTGATAAAAATGTTGGAGAGTGAAGTGCTACAGTTGTACAAAACCATCCACTATCAGTGAAGTTTTATGCCTTGTACTGGGGACATTTTGATCCAATTTGTGATAAAGTTGTGCAGCACCCCCCTCAAAACAAAGAGTGTGATGGTTGTTTGTGAGGAACAAAGAGCAGAACTACACTGATTTTCAGTAATGAATGCTACCAGTTGAGTAAGAAAGCAACAACAAAAATCTTTCTTCCTTTCCTTTCCTGGATATGAAACGTTATAGGGCAAAATGCCAAATGATTTGCTTGGGACTTATTAGTGAGTTGTAATCTTGAAATATTTAATATGAAAAGTACAGAGACTTGTTTCTCTGCATATTTGAAAAGTCAATACCTAGAGTAGTGGTTCTCAACCTGTGGTCCCCAGATGTTTTTGGACTTCAGCTCCCAGAAGCCCTGAGCATTGACCATAGTGGCTGGGGCTTCTGGGAGCTGAAGTCCACAAACATCTGGGGACCCACAGGTTGAGAACCACTGACCTAGAGCATGATGTTAATGATGGATGTTCAGTGAACAGATAATCTAGTTGTTACTACTAACATGGTGTGCTAGATAATTCAGAACTATCTTTGCTTCTTTTTTCACTTGGAGTCAGGCTTCCACACACCAATATTTTGAATATTATCAAGTTTGGAGATAAATAATTTTAAAGGCGGTGTTGGATTCACTTTAGATGAACCCAGCTCTCCTGGATACAGAAAATATTTTCTAGCCCCTCCCAGTCATGTATCAGTTTATGAAGAATAACAGATGGATATTGGGTATTACCAGAACCATTTTGGGGCAACAATTAAGCTTCTTTGTAAAGCTTAGCTATGTAGCATCCAATAGATTCAGTGCTTCTTTAATTTGTCATCCTAAACCATAGTAGCTGCTTTTTCATAGATTAGAACTGAGGGTGGATTAGGTAAAATCATTATTAATAGCCTGTAAAATAACACCCCCAACAGCCTGGAAAGCTTTTGTTATGTCTTTTGCTTATTCTGTATTTCAAAAAGAGAGCAATCCTTTTGTTTTTACTATTAAATCTTCAGTGCAGCTTTTAATTTGATCATCTTCATTTAGCTACAGATGTAACTGTAAAAGTCAGGACTCGTGTATGTGATTGCAGTGCACGGTGTTCCTGGAATCCTGTGATTTAGGCCACTGATTACCTAAAGTAATTAGGGGGATGATTTCCCAAACTAATTTCCCATTTTAATAATTCAGAAATTATGTTGATTAGCCAAAGGCTATAACAATTAGAAAAAAAATTAAGCAAGATTAAATCAGAGGAGGGAGAGGGAGAAATACAAACTTGCCAACCTATAAAATTAACAAGTATCTCAATTACCATCCTTCTAATCAAGATAAGTAGATTTAACAAATTGATATCTAATCTTTACTATTCCCATGGCAAGTAAAGAAACCCTCCTGGAAGTTAATTTAATGGTCCCTATTTTCTGGAATTAATTCCAAAGATAGATAGGTTGATACACATGACAGCCAGCATGGTGTAATGGTTTGAGTGTTAGAATGTGTCCCTGGAAATGAGGGTTTGATTCCCTGCTCAGCCATAGAAACCCATTGGGTGACCCTGGGCACATCATAGAATCATAGAAATGTAGAGTTGGAAGAGACCACAAGGGCCATCCAGTCCAACCCCCTGCCGTGCAGGAAAACCCTCAAAGCACTCCCGACAAGTGGCTATCCAGCCTCCGCTTAAAAACCTCCAAAGAAGGAGACTCCACCACACTCCGTGGCAGCACATTCCACTGCCGGACAGCCCTGACCGTCAGGAAATTCTTCCTGAGGTTCAGGTGGAATCTCCCCTCCTGCAGCTTGTATCCATTGCTCCTTGTCCTGGTCTCAAGAGCAGGAGAAAACAAGCCCACTCCCTCCTCGACATGGCATCCCTTCAAATATTTAAACATGGCTATCAGGTCCCCTCTCAACCTTCTCTTCTGCAGACTAAACATACCCAGCTCTCTAAGTCTGTCCTCATAGGGCATGGCTTCCAGGCCCCTCACCATTTTGGTTGCCCTCCTCTGGACCTGCTCCAGCTTATCCATATCCTTCTTGAATTGGGGTGCCCAGTGCATCACACACTCTCAGCCCCAGAAAATCCCATGATAGGATCACCTTAGGGTTGCCATAAATTGGAAACAACATGGAAGTACACAACAACAACAATAATAGATATAGCTATTATTACAATGAGGCAGAGTTTCCCAATGAGACAAATATAGGCTCATTCGAACATTACTGTAAGCCTGGATTCACAGGAAACCTGGCTTATTGTAAACAAGCCAGCATGTTGCTTCCCACTACCCAGGCAGCCACTGGATACAACATCATCAAAAGATCAGCACACTCCCTGTTAATATTACTGCCATTCCTGCCATAGCTTTTCTTAGGTAAACAAGAGCTTTGGCAGTAGTAGACCATATCCCTTCAGAGGCTTCACTGGTAGATCTCCCATTCAACACTAAGTAACTGTGGAAACAGTAGTGGCAAAATTAAGAGAGGATTCACCACCTCAGAGTAGCAGATGCACCACCACCACCTAGTAGGCATGCTATGAACCTTGGGGGCATAGTTAGTTTAGTATTATGTCCACACACAACCAAATGTCAAAAAATTCATACAGCTTTTTTTTTAATTGTTACACAACCTGGTATTTAGAGTCACTTAGTTTTTATGGGAGAGAACACCTTGGCCTAAAGGTGTGGCAGCAGCGTTCATACAGGATGGATGGATAGATGGACATGTGGATATGGACAGACACAGACACATATACAAGATGCAGGATGACTGCCAACAGGGAAGATTTTAAACAGAGACAAATTAATAGAAAAGAAAGGTATCAGTAGCCACTTGCCAGATCAGAGAACATGGAGAGGAGCTGCAACCTAAGGACTAACCACAAGCTCCCACTTCTTTGACCTTTTCCCCAGTGTTGTCCACCTCAGACACTTGGAATGAAAGCAAGAGTTGTTATACTTCCTCATGTAAAACTGCATAATGGATTTTCCCACACAGTTCTGTATTGTAAGGTGTACTGATCTGAGTGGTAAGTGAATAAACAGAGCGCTGAGATTGTTTCTGCATTTGAGCCGTTTAGTGCTGCTTCCATCTCCTCAAGGAGATGAAAGTGAAATTATTGTGTCTTTCTGGTTTGCATTCTATCGTATTTACTCAGAGTGCAGTTCAAATCACACACACTTCCAGTGCTATTTTACAGAAAGCTACTGTAAGCTAAACTATCAAGTTCTGCCCAAAGTACAATGGAACTTCCTGATAAATGGGTCTAAGATTGAATTCTAATTTGTTGAAAGAGCAAATAAACAAATATTTGAGCAAGCCATAAAATAATAAAACAGCTTGGATAATTATTAGACTCTTGCCTATAAATGTAAGAAAGTGTTTAAACTGAATCCAGACTTCATGATGAATAGAGCAAATAAAACTATTAAAATCAATAAGACTTAAGTTACTCACGAATTACCTTGCCCGCTGATTTCAGTGAGTTGACTTCAAGCTTAACAGTGCAAGTCTACATATTTACTCAAAAGTAAGTGCTGTTGAGTTCAATTAGACTTAACTCCCCATTAAGAGTCTATACAATTACAGTCTAAATTTGAATCCTGACATTGCTAATTTTATTAAAAAGTCTTTAAGACAAAGGTGGAATCGAATATGGGGTGCAGAATCTGTTAGAAAATCTGCCTGGGGAAGACTGTTGTCTTGTATCCTGCAATAGGTTAAAATAAGGAATTTCATGGAAGGAAATTTTCCATTTCCCTCACTCACCCTGCAGTTTAGGAGTGGGCAACATATGGCTCTCCCGATATTGTTAGACTATAGCTCTCATCAGTCCCAGCAACACAGCCAGTGGCAAATGCTGATGGGAGCTGCAGTCCAACAAGATCTGGGGGGCTGCAGCTGTCTGTTGCTACTGTAGTCACTTGTTATCTGCCTCAAAAATGAACTCTCCAGAAGCTGAGGTATCTACAAAGAGTGGCAAATAGGAGAAGGTGAAATGTTATTTCTACTAACTTTCTGAAATGTTGTAAATGTATGTTAAGATCCAAGCCTGATTTTCTTCTCCACTAGGAACTTCTACTTTATCCTAGAAATGGGGCAGCCAGTGGCTTCCATGTCAGTGATGCAGTGAAGGAGCTTTCCAGGGTGCTGAATTCCACCCCAAAGATCCATGCAGCATCTTTGGTACCTCCTTTAAAGCCTGGAATAAAACCCACAGTGGATTCACTACACCACTGACCTGGAAGCCTTCGGCCAGCCTGTCCCACAGTGTTCAAGAGTTCCAGGTTACAAGGAGAGAAGATGGATAATAAATGTTATTTATTAAATTTATATCCTGCCTTTCTCCATAAAATAGAACTCAAGATAGCTGTTCTTCCATGAGCTTCTTTAAGTTAACCTTTCTTGAGATCGAAACTCTTGTGAACGAAAAGCTTCTTCCATCCATTTTTGTATCCAGACTAAAACAAACTTTTGCTTTCCAAAATTAAGAATATCTTTTCTATTACCTTTGCTTGTAGCAAAAAAAATTACCAGTTCCGGAAAAGATGCTGGAGTGGTTTGAGGTTTCCTGTACAGCTCCTGTCTGCTTGGAAGTAAAAGGTTCCCCCTCCCACGTCTCAGTTCACAAAAAAGAGAGACATTAATGAACTGTGACTTCCTACCCATCCAGTTCATTGTCAGGAACTCTGCTGCAAAAGCAGAGTTACAACATAGCTGAAGTGCAAAATACTTTCAGATTTAAAATGAGATGCATGCACTTAACTGTCCCACTTATACCAGTGGAATGTAGAAGTGTTTATTGGGGCTCGTCCAAAACATTTTGCTGAGGCAGACAGCAAATGGTGCCTTCCCCTGCCCTGTGTCAAGGCCTTAGATCTGACTGCTAGTCTAAACTGAAGTAGACCCATTGAATTACTTGGTTTGCATTCAGCAGTTGATTAAAGAGCCTATTCTAAGTGGGACTAGAAAATGAATTTAGGCCAAAGTGTCTAGCTATAAGTCAGAATTATTAGCAAACTTCTTTTGGGACCTGATATAGAAGATGCCTCAAAGGACTCTCCACAACACTGGCAATCAAAATGCAATACTTATAAGTTAAATAGCTAACAATTTCCTTCCTCTTCATGCCACTCCAACCAGCTGCTTCACATCGCCTGAATAGTGGTGTCAACTTTTGGTTGAATTATGCCCCTTGTTTTAGCTTCCTCTGTGTTTTTTTTCCCTTTTATTTTGAAGCTTCAATCCTATTACAAAAGTAAGTTGCACTGAAAATAAGGTGGAGCTTACTTCTCAGTAGAAGTATGTAAGCTTTGGCTGAAAATGTGTTATCCAGAACTTTTTCTGAGATAACTGAAGTTTTGCTGTTTATTATTTTTTTGTCTGGAATATTTTTATATCACTTTTCAAACAAAAGTTTTCAAATTGATTTATACAGTAAAAGATGACATGCAAACATGTTTCAAAACAGTTGCAATCTCAGCAAAATGGAGTATTCATGTGTACATCTATCACCCTTGAGTTAAAAATACTTTCTGACTTTTCATCTGATTATCTGTACAGACTTTGGCTGTCCAGGACAGAAAGCTTGCCCTGGAGATGCCTGTTCCTTCCCAATAACACCCCATATCCAAACCTGAAGACAAGTATGGCAAAGCCAGGAAGGCAGAGTTGCTCCTGGCACACACGTTCCCTCAGACAGGTGACTTGTGAGCACCAGAATATACCCCCACCCAGATAGGACATGAACAATTTTCCTTCCTTCTGTACTGATCCCTGGGACAGTTCTGGATCTCTTGGTCTCTGCAAAGAGCAGCTCCACTCCAGATCTGGAGAACAGTGGACCAGGAAGGCACAACTAGTCCTGCCCAGAGCCTTGCTTCTTAAAGGAAAGGATAAGATAGCATATTCTCCTCCCATTACTGAAGTGGATTGGACCAGCAGTTGATGACAGGATGACATCCTTCACCACACCCAAGAAAAAGGACTATTTTAGGGGAATCAGGGCAAGCCAGGTTGTATACAATGTGGAACAGAAGCCTAGCAGATGCCTCCCTACCCTACCCTACCCGCCTTGACACAGTCTGTCTAATGATAGGACTGACACTGCTCCTGCCACATAATTCTTCCCTGAGACCAATGTCTTGATGACACTGGAATCTTACTTTATTCATCGATGCAGTGTGGTGGAGTCCCATGGCTTTGTATGATTACTAGGGTTGAATTTAGCTACAGATAAGAACATCAGAACACTGCATAATAAGCTGCATTTCTAATTGCAGATAAACAGGAATATACCAGCACAAAGAGCCCTGTAGCACTTTAAAGTGACAAAACAAATCCATCCTAGCAAAGCGTTTGAGGATGCCGACTAACTTCTGCACACTTTATTTCACGAGGAACCATCAGGTGGCGATATAGCATTACCAACAACTGAGAAAGGAATTTTTTAAATGAACACTTAAAATGAATGTAGGTTGGCAATATTCTTATAAAATAAAGATAAACAGGAATCTTTAGATTTTCCTTTCCATTTGTAATCTATATTCAAAATTATTAAAGATTTCTTCCACAAAGTTCTGGTTTATTTTAATTTCCTACACCCCCTAGTAAGTAACTCAGATTTCCCTCTGGTAGGACTCATTCACAGATTAACATCATTCATAGATGATGTTAATATTCTGTGGTTTTTGCCCTAGCCTGCTTAGTTTCGAAATCATAAAGATGAGTTGTGTTCAGATAGTGAAGGCTGCATCATGAGCCTTCAGACTATGCCCTGTTTCCATTAACTCCCAGCCTCTATTTCATGCATGTTTTCCTTACTTGCTCTGAATTGTCTACACTGGATTCACATGGTCCCCTCCACTAATAGAAGAGACTTCTCAGTTCCCCCTGGAGGAAGGGAAGATGGCAATTTTTGTTAATTAACTCTTCTTCCTGCACTCCTTGATCACCTTGCAGATGGTTTCACAAAGTCGCCCCTAAAGCCTCTAGTGAATTGCATGAATTGTCTTCCTTATCCATCCTCCAGCATGGACACACGATGTTCCTCTGGATCTAAACCAAAGTTTATTTAATCTTAACTGGACATAGTCGGATGGGCAGGGGGTAAGATTAGATCCAAAACATTTTAAAATCTATTGCAGAATTAGGCAAGCAGTATATTGGTTGGAAGACTGGGAGCGGGAAGAAGGCAGCAAGCAGGGATACATAAATATAGACTAAGATATACTGAGCTTGAAGCAAAAGCTCTTGCTGGAGAATTGGATTACATACACAGTGTTTACAGGGAAGCTGCATTTATATGAAGTAGACCTAATGAGCTTATTAATTATAGAGAGCAGTTCCACAGTATGGTACCTTCATGCAAACTGAAGCTTCAGAAAGGTGGTTTAATATGGGAAAACAGTGCAGAGTGGAAAGATTAACACCTCATTCCCCCATTACTGTGGCCCCAGTTCAAACTGGAATGACCTACAACTTTTACTATTACTTCTTTTTTTAAAAAAAGCCTTAGGAGATCCGTAAACTGGATCTTCTGCAACTTACCAAGTTACAGAGGATGGAAGTCAAATGAATGCAAAATACTGATACATTTATCATCAGAGCTAATCAGTCACTGAGTACACTGACTAGACACTGACCTGTAGAGTCCTGGAGGCTGTAGTAGCTCCATTCTATTCTGCTTGGGTCGACCTCACCTGGACTGGGTACCACAGCTTAAGAAAGATATTGACAAGCTGGAATATGTTCAGATGAGGGTGACCAAGATGGTGAAAGATCTGGCAACAAAGCCCTATATAAGGAATGGCTTAGGGAGCTGAGTGTGTTTATCTTGGAGAAGAGAAGACTAAGAGGTAAATGACAGACATCTTTAAATAGCTGAAGAGGCGTCACGTAGATGATGGAGCAAGCTTGTTTGCTGCTGCTTCAGGGACTACAGCATTAACTACTGGATTCACATTACCAAAAAAAAAAAAGAGAGAGAGAGAGATTTCACTTCAACATTAGGAAGAACTCCTTGGCTGTAAAATCTGTTCAACAGTGTAACAGAATTCCTTGGAAGAGTGCTGGATTTTCTTTCTTTGGAGGTCTTTAAACAGAGGTTGGATGACCACTTCTCAAGAGTGTTTCAGTTGTGCATTCCTACATGCCAGGTGTTTGGACGAAATGGTCCTTGCAGTTCCTTTCAGTCCTGTAAATCTATGGAAAAGAGAAAACAGGATGTTCTGCCCTCACATGAAAAACATTTTTACAGAGTGGCTAAAGGAATGTGATTGAACTCTGACTGAAAGAATTAAATCAGTTTTTTTAAAACATAATTTTTGTTGATTTTACACATTATTCTCTACTTCACACAATCAATGTCACATATAACTCAATGCCACTTATATCCATTAATCGTTAAATTCTCCTATTCCTAATATCTTATCAAATTAATAACTCCACTTGACTTCCTCTACTTTTGGTCTCAGTACTTATTCCTTAACTATGTGTAAATATGTATGTATATATTCTTATTATCTTCTTTTCCTTCCTTCTCCCTCTTACCCCAATTATGATCTTATAAATATATTATACAATATACATATACATTATATCAATCAATCAATAATATTTATATACATGTAAATATATGTAAATATATATATATTCTTATCTTCTTTTCCTTCTTTCTCCCCTTTACCTTAACTATGATCTTATAAATATAATACACAATATACATATAAATTATATAAATCAATCAATAATATTTACATACATGTAAATATGTATATATATTCTTTTTATCTTCTTTTCCTTCCTTCTCTCTCTTACCCCAGCTATGATCTTATAAATCAGTGGTTCTCAACCTGTGGGTCCCCAGATGTTCATGGACTTCAGCTCCCAGAAGCTCTGAGCATTGACCATAGTGGCTGGGGCTTCTGGGAGCTGAAGTCCACGAACATCTGGGGACCCGCAGGTTGAGAACCACTGTTATAAATACAGTACACAGTATACAAAATACATTATATAAATCAATCAATAACATTTATAATTTCTTCTTTTGCATATTTGCAGTCATCTAACTTTAAATCAGGAATCTTCCCACCATGGTAATTTCTTCTTTTTCCTTCAAAACAGAATAAAATCAGTTAAATGAGACTGAAGACTGCCTGGTACTTCTGATGTTTCTGGACTACATTTCCCATCATCCCTCACCATTGATTGTGCTAATCAGGCTGATGGGAATTGTATTCCAACAGCATCAGAGGTTCACATGGTTTTTCAGCCCTGAACTAGAATGAGTTTCATTACTGAAAACACTGGTCCCAGGTTCTGCCTTGTGAGTGAATTACTCATTCCATATAAAAATACATATAACATAAATAAATAAAATAATATTATATATGACGTAAAAAAATTAATCTTTTGACAGGTTTCTGGCACTCATTCATAATGAACAAGACAGACAAATTCACATCACGATGTTGGATGAGAACAACTGAATACACTGCAAGCAGCTCAGCCGCAGCTTGGTTAAAATCATCCTTCTTTGTTTTTGCTCTGATTTTTCCATTTAAAAAAAATCAGTCCTGAAGGAAATAAACATATCAAGTTGCTATTTCAAGAGAGTTGGCTACTGTATGTACTGAATAACCTGAAGCAAGCATATAGGAATGCTAGAAGTGTGATGCTTGAGTTATCTATGAACAGTCCTTCCTACAAACCATTTAATTCAAAATCTTAAATCTGGTTTTCATTTTCCTCAACTCCCAAATTGCTGAATATAACCATCTGAATTTTTTCAGGCTTCCTGCTTAGGAATTCCTCATTTGCCATTTTCATGTAAATTGCCAAAAAGCAAATAATTCCACCCCTCTCAATGTCAAAACTCTCCTACCAGAAAAAGAACTGCATCTATTCCTCCAAAATGTTTAAGATCTCTTAGCTACAGCCACCTCTGTACTTCATGTCATTTTAATTACAATTACCCACAAAAAAATTAGGGATAAGCAGTTAGTATCACTTTCCATTACCCAAGCATTTTGGCCTTCGAAGGTCATTGCAGAAGAAGGTATCTGGTACCTTCTTGTACAAAAGCCTCCCTATGTAGAATTCCACCAGGTGGCACTGGTGTAATCCCACAGCCAGTTAGTACCTGGGGAAGGAGTGGGGGATCCTGTGCTTGATCCAATTTTGCAGCCAGGAACAAAGACAAACCATTACTCTACTAAACCTGCACTGAAAATGTTGGAGGGCAAGGTCTGCATGTTTCTACACTGCAAAACTAAAGACAGATGATGCCAGGCATCCTCACCTCCCAACCACTGTTTGGTTGCAGTGTCATGCTTCAGTGCCATCAGCTGGGATTGTTGGCAGGGTCAGAAGAGGAAGCCTGGTAGAGGAATGCTGGGGGAGATTTATGCTCTTCCAGCTATCAGACAGCTCCTTGGTCAAGCATGTCTTTTATATGAAAACCTAAATGTAAAGACTGATCTTGCACAAACTACCCTGGAGATATTCATCCGAACTTTGGCAGGTGTGATTCTCTTAGAAGGATCAAAATGTGTTCCAATTACAAGAAAAGAAATTCCACCTAAATGTTAGTAAGAACTTCCTGACTGTAAAATCATAGAATTGGAAGAGACCACAAGGGCCATCAAACCCAACTCCCTGCCATGCAGAAATACACAATCAAAGCACTCCTCGCAGATGGCCATCCAGCCTCTGCTTGAAAACCTCCAGAGAAGGAGACTCTGCCACACTCCAAGGCAACGTATTCCACTGTTGAACTGCTCTCACTGTCGTGTCTACAGCAGAGCAGGTAATAATCACAAGCAGCACAGCTCCTACTCATGAGGTGAAAGTCAAAGAATGTCCAAACAGAAAGGCAGCCTAATGCAAACAAATCCAAAGGGGCAAATCCAAACCATAGTCCAAACAGGCAGAGTGCCAAGACAACCAGATCCAAGAGCACAGTACAGAATTTCAGGGCCAAAGAAACCAATTGCTGACCCTGGGAGGAAAGGCCAGCTGAAACCCTCTTTTATCTATGGCTGCTGTCGCCACAGGTGTTCCCTCATTAGGACTCGCTTACTACTTAAATGGGCTGAGCAACACAAGCCCTCCGTTTTACAGCATCTCTGCTGCAAGGTAGGTGTGTCAGCTATGTCTTCCTCTGTTTGTTCCCCTGTTTGTTCCCCTGGCTCAGGCCCTTGTTGTTGTTGTGTATTATCTCCCTCTGGACCAGCTTTTGGGGACACTTCAGCCTCTGGGGAAGCCTCTGCCTCAGAGTCAGAATCCTCCTCCTTGCTGCCACAGTCTCCAAGGCAGGGCATGACACTCACCATTAGTTCTTCCTAATGTTTAGGTGGAATCTTTTACCTGTAAACTGCAACCATTGCTCCGTGTCCAAGTCTCTGCTCAACAGTGGAATAGGCTGCCTCAGAAAATGGTGGACTCTTGTTCTTTGGAAGTTTTTTTTTAAATAATTTTTATTAAGGTTTCATCCAAAATAAAAAAAAGTTGTTTAAAGTAGCTATACATTAATAGTTGTGTCATGTTTGTACAATGTTTCTTCCACTTTTCTTTATCTGAGCAAATAATTATTATTGTACATATTTATCAATAGTTCTCATATCACCAAATTCAAACTTAATAGATGTATCCAGATTTATCTTATCTTATCCTTAAACTTAATATGTTTCTTGACCTCACATTGTATAATTTATCATGCATTTATCTCTATACATTTATTATTATATACATTTATCTCTATTCATCTTTATCTAAACATTATATACATTTATCTCTATTTATCTCTATATACATACATTATATACATTTATCTCTATTCATCTTTATCTAAACAAATTATTACTATTATACATCCCCTTTTTGATCCTCATTATCAAATGTAGAATTAAAAGTTCTATCCAGATTTATCTTATCTTATCCTTATATTTAAATATATTTCTTAGTCTTGTCTTACATAGTTTATCATGGTTATATACATTATAATCATTTATCTCTATATCTCTATATCATTTTGTGGTTAAGATAGCTTCTGCTAAACCTCTGATTTACTAAATCTCATATTCATTATTAACGTTCGTGTCATATCACCTCACTGTTATTTATGGTTATCTGCTTAAGTTGACGTTCTCCACCTCTGGAGAAATCGATTTTAGGACCCCAGTCTTCCTCTATCTTTTCATCTGTTTGCCCTCTGAGTCTTTGTGTCAAATTGTCCGCTAATTTTATCTCATACAGGCTTTGGATCCAAAGTTCCATGTTTGGTATCTCTTCTTTCTTCCAGAATTTAGCATTTTCTATTCTGGCTAAAGTTATCATGTATAACAGAATTTTAGAGTATTTCTTCTTTATAGTTTGGTCTATAGTATGCAACATGTTTAACAAATAGACCTCTGGATCTCTACCAAATTCAATTTGCAATATTTCTTCTATTTTTTTATGTATGTCATTCCAATATTTTTTTGCTTTTGTGCAGGTTTACCATAGGTGGTACGTCATGCCCATCTCAGCATGGCGTTTCCAGCATTTCCCTGTGCCATTATTATAAATTTTTTGAAGCTTGATCGGTGTAATATACCATCTGTGGAAAATCTTCAGATAGTTTTCTTTTAAATTTTGGGCAGCTGTAAATTTTTGCGTAAGCTTCCAACTTTCTTCCCAATGTTCTAAGTTTATTGAATGGCCAATGTTCTGTGCCCGTTTAACTATTGCGTATTTGACTGTCTCATCTTCTCTCTTATATATTAGAAGTGATTTATAAAGTTTAGCTAATGTATGGGGTGGATTTTCTCACATAATTTTTATTATTTCATGTTGATCTCTCATGTTAAATCTGTACAGCTTCAAATCAGTCTGGAACCTTTCCGTTAACTGCCTGTAAGGAAACCAGTTTTCTGGTTTCTTTGGAAGTTTTTAAAGAGAGGTCCAATGGCCACCTCTCGGGAGTGCTTTACTTGTATACTCATGCATAACAGAGGGTTGGACTAGATGGCCCTTGAAGTCCCTTTCAGCTCTACGATTCTAACTATCCCCATAAATGTCTTCCAATTCCACCAAGAAAATTTTAAAAAACTATTCGCAGTTCCCCTTTTGTTAAAAAAAATTACACCCCCCCCACACACAAAACAATTCCATGCCTAATTCTCTACAGATTAGCATGCCTAATCCACTCATAAGGGATTGTAGTGTTTGCCAAATGCATCCAGTTCTGATAAACAGAATATGTTATGGCTATTTGTTGATTTCCAATGATACTCAGTGAAAGACACAAACATGGAAATTTTTGAACTGAGATTTTGATTTGGACCTGACTCAAACTTAGGTGAACTTTTTTTCAAACTGCCTAATCTGAGTGCAAACTGAATCAGCATGTGTTCCTAGTCTATATCCTACCTATTCCAAGGTATCTCCTATGAAGTGGGGAAAAGAGTAAACCTCCCTGGAGCATTTTCCAAGCAGTCTGGTAGACCTATAGAATAACAACTAGGCCACTGCCTTTTGTTTACACTCAAAAGCTTTTTAAAATGTACATTAACTATGTTTATTTTGAAAGGTAGCATTCATTTGCCCTTCTATTAATTCTGAATCTTCTTACTTCACTAAAAACCTTGCTGGAATGAAGGTTAAAAAAAAATCCCTTTCACGATTTTACTTCCCCCCCCCACTAAACTCAGTTTTGAGCTTGAGAGGGACATAAATAGCAGCTAGAATTTCTGAAAACCCTCTCTCAGTCCTTCATTCACTGAAAGCCAATCTGTGAGGTTAAAAATAAATATATACAAACAGGGAAGATTCAGAAAACAAAGTTTGTTGAGTAGCATAACAGCAACCAAAAAGGTAGTAATAGAAACAACAGTTAATAGAGAAGATGGGCTAAATCCCAGTACTCCCACCATGAAACCATGGTGATAAACCCAGTAACAAATATATGTCAACCCAAGTTCCCAACAACCTGAAAATAGACTTGTGCAACACTTGAAAAAGAATCAACATCTACAATCGCATGATTCAATCTGCTACCAATCATGAGTAAAACACTTGGTGAGCCCCAAAAGGGAGGTTCATGTGTAGATACTGCACAACCAAGTAGACAAACCTACATCCTTCCAAGAACTATTGGCAAAACTCAAGTGTCAGCAGGAAGAAAGGTTAACAACCTCCCCACAAACACCTTTGGTGTTCAAATTGCAGCTGCTCTGTTGCCCCAACCAAAAAAAGAGCAGGAAAGCCCCCAAAATGCAAGGGGGGGTAAGATAGTGTTGAGAGAACTGGAGGTGAAACCAGCCCACAAGCAGCAGATCAGGCATGAGGTAAAGCAGCTACCATTTCAGCAAAGAGAAGCAAAGCCAAAAAGCAGAGACCAGCTAGGAAGGAAGGAAGGAAGGAAGGAAGGAAGGAAGGAAAGAAGGAAAGGGAAGGAAAGGGAAGGAAAGGGCTCCAAAGGAGGCTAAGGAGCAATCAAGGGACATCCAACAAAAAGCTGATAAGCTGTCAGAATTAAACAGCTGGGCCTCGGCAATAAAATCCACAGGAAAGGGAGCGAAAATTGTACTCCTCCTTCCCACTCTTCTTTTCTGCCCCCTTTTTGTTGCATACTTTCAAATGGGTGACCTGAGGCAAATCACACTCACTCATTCAGCCTGAGAGGAAGGCAAACCCACTCTGAACAAATTCTGCCAGGAAAGTCCTGTGATAGGTTCATCTAAGGGCCACCATAAGTCAGAACTGACTTGAAGCACACAGCAACTTTCAACCACTCCTAGCTGCCATGGAATGAAAAATGTAGGTGAGAATGGGGAAGGTAGCAATGTGGCAAAAATTCCACGTCATTCTCAGGAATATACAGTCCTCCCTCCACATTCATGGGTTTGGCCTTTGTGAATTTGATTATTCACGAAGGTTGTGCGTGCCCCCCCCCATTCACCTGGTCCCATTCCCCTGCCTTTCTCCTGGGTGCATGTGCCTTTCTTCTCCATGGCTGGGCAAAAGACAAAGGAATAGGAGGGGAAACATTTTGCACCAAGAAGGAAGGTGTAAGTGTGTCTTCCCTCCTCGCTTATTCCTTTGCCTTTTGCCAAGGTGCAGAGAAGACATACCAAGGCAAAACTAAGACAAAGGAATGGTAGTGTAAGCATTGCTCATGGAGAAGGAAGGCACACACTTGCCTTTCCTGCTTGTCTTTTGCCTGGGTGCAGAGAAGGCAGGCACATATGCCAGGACAAAAGGCAAGGCAAAGGGAGGGGGCGAGGAGGAAGAGGAGGAGTTATTTGCAGTTTTTCCACTTTCACAAAGGTTCTGCATTCTAAACCCTCACAAAAGTGGAGAGACCACTGTATTATAAAATTACATCAATCTATGTACTTTAAAAGGTATCTATATGTTATGTTTGGGCTTTAAATTAAAAATTCCATCTAATTCATTTAATGCAGGATTTCCAGTCTCCAAAGACATTTCATGCTAGCAGTCAGATGGACTGTCCAGTTTATCTGTCCCTTTCCTGTAAATGAATTTCCTGGAGGACTACAAATAGAAGACCATCTGAAATGCCCATAAAAGTTACTGAATGAGGCAGAGCAATAAAAAGCCTTGTTTCACAACCTCCAACATGTCACAGATGAAAACAGGGTCACATGTGGCCAAGCAACATTAGGGGGTAATCAAGATGGCAAAAAAAAAAATGAAGAAAAGCAGACAACATAGGAGGGGTTGCTGTAGTTTGCTTTTACCTGAGTCTGTAAGGAAGGGCAATAATCCAGCCATTCCGTTCCTCTCCTCCAAGCTGGATTAATTGAGTGCAAACTACTTTTGCACTTTGAACTAAGTTTGCAGCAACTGAAGTAAGCTGAGAATAAAGGTGGAAAGTGGGAGGAGAAAAAGAAACCAGGATATTTTAAAAGCAGCTGGAGAAAAAAAAAAGTGAGATTACAGAATTAATCAGGACTATCCCTCCCAGACTGGGACAGCTGGGAAGTATGTTGTTTGAAACTTCTCTCAGGCAGAGAGAAGAGGAAGCAACACCAAACTTCAGAGTAGCAGCCTATGAATGAAGAAGCAACAAAACAGACAATATGAAGAGGAAATATACGAAGGGCCACTACTACCTGTTTCTCTTAATGGCATGTAGTCACTTGATCAAGCAGGACTGTATATTTGTCCAGTTTTGGCAATTCCTGCTTTTGGTGAGCTCTGCCCTGTGCAGACTGGACCTATACTAGAAGGCCAGTATGTACATAAGCCAAGAGATAACAGTGACCTACTTTATGCTATGCCTCAGGTAAACTTGCCATAACCATTTATGCCAAAGTGATCCTCCACTGGGGGAAGGATGCAGAAACTTGTGTGACATTAGGCAGAATTTTCTCTCTAGGCCTGTGCTCTGCTAGGCCACAAGTAACCAAGCTAAAGTCCACAAGCCAAAAATCTAATGAGGATTTTGGCACAGTGTAGGCTGCCCATACACTCTGGAACTCTATTTTGTAGAAGGATAGATTGACCATCTTTCTGTTCTCTTTTTTGCCAGTGGACAAAGATCTTCCTTTTTAAACTGGTCTTTAAGTGGCTGGGATAGGAGGATGTGCTATGAGTGTGCTGTTTATGTATACTTTATGTGTTTCAATTGTTTTGAATTAGTGTCTTAAAGTGATTTTTTTGATTATTTGATGCTTTTTAACTTCGATAGCTCATATTGTTTTAGCCATTTTCTTTACCATTTATATTGTAAGCTGCTTTGAGTTCCATGTTGGGAGAAAGGAAGGATATAAGTCGAGTAAATAAATAATCCACTTACAGCCTTTGGCTGTTCTTCATGTGACTAATTCAGTGAGCCCTGCCCACTTCTCTCTGCTGCCTAGCTGGTGCTGGGGGTGGAGATAACTTGTACCAATTTTGTGGGTATGCACTAGGATTCTTTGAAGTTTTTTTTTTTTTTTAAAAACAACCAGGGTGTTATTTTCTAAAGTGACACTATGGTTTGAAAGGCAAATTTTTTTTCTTCAATTTTTAAAAACTTTCTTAGAGTTATTGTGCAAAAATGCCATTTCACTGATGCACTACAGCACTGGAACTCTAAAAATAAATAAATAAAAAGAGAAAGAAGAAAAGGATACACTTTTGGTCCTATATGTCTAGGAATTAAAGAAAGAAATCCATACAAAGTCAGGAATAAAATGTTATTGGTAGTGCTGGAAATTGCCAGAAAACAGTCTGGGTCAACAGAAATATTGGGTGAATATTTTGAAAAATTCCTGGGAATTACAGCAGCAAATACCACAATCTCCCAAAATATTTGCCCCATCTGGAGGAGTCCAGAGATAGGAATTGCCCTGCAGGGATCTCTGGCTTTGGTAGAGGCTGCAGACAGAGTAGGGGGTATTCTTTGCTGCTGACAGCAATCTTGATCAAAATCACCAGAGGTGAAGTTAAAGTCTCTCCAGCAGATGGAAGTCCCTGCAACCAAATCAGAATTTCCTCACTCTTAGCAATCTTCATCATGACCCTTGGAGGAAAAGAGTGAGCATCACCAGAAACCAAATGGCAAGCCATCAAACTGGTTTTGACAACATACAGGATTTTAAAAAAATGTGAGATGTACAGTGCAATGTTATATGTCAGTCCCAGTATGTTCAGTGGAAGTTACTCACAAGTAACTGTCATCGACTGCAGCCTTAACGTAATGAGCTCTTGAAAGAAGCTGAATAATAAGGTTGAGATCTGAAAAAGAGAGGTAAAAGTTACACTGTCTGATCTTCTTTGGGGAGGCTGAAGTAGGTTCCCTTCACCTTTCACGTCTGTAAATTGACGTTCATGGAGCTCATCAAGCCGTAATGGCACCTTATCAATAGAATCACTGTGCCTGCTTTCCATCCATAGAACGCCTTTGCGGAGAATCACAAAGTGAAGGCCCATTTGCTGATGAAACGCACATACTCCCAGCAGCCAGCCCTCTCTATAGCAGCACAATTATGCTGTATCTCTGAATAAGGAAGCAAGACAAGAGGAAATGAAGCAGGGAAGCGGGGACGGGGGGAGAGCCCATCCTGCTGTGGCTGCTGCCCAAGGCTAAGGCGGGGATTAGTCATACGCTGTCCTCCTGATGCTGCTGACGTGGTGCCAGGGACAAAATTCACATCCCTGAGGAAATGATAATAGCCGAGGATGGAATGATTGGATGTGGGAATCAACATCTCTCTCCATTTGAGGGAAGCCAGCCAGAGAGACAGGCAGGCAGGGAACAGGTTCAGAAGCAAAAAAATGAGCCTCATGCAAAGGCAAAGGACCGCTGAGTGAGTGTGCTATGCAGTCTCTCTCCCTGTGGGAAGGCTGAGTCGCTTCTGCACTGCTCCTTTCCCGCCTCATACCTAGTTCCCCCAAAGCAGTCTCTCTCACGTGTGCATAGATCTTCCTCAGCAAGAGGACTGGCAGCCCCAGTTGCCACACGGAGAGGCAAAACCGTTCCTGAAGAAGATAAGCATGGCTAAGGAAGCCAGAGGGAGCAAGGCAGCAGCCTCCTTGTGCCTGGCCTGGGTATTCTCCCTGGCTATAGCCTTTCTCCCTTGGCTAGTGAATGGCCGAGAAGGCAGAGCAGACTGGACTCAGGAAAAGGTGGGTCAAGGATCTTTCTTTGCCTCCTTGCTGGCTTGCTTTGTATCTTCCTCACTCTTTAAGGGGTGCCTGTGAGAGAAGGGAGGGGAATTTGCAAATAAACATATATCAGGCAGGAAGGCATATGAGGAGGGAAATTGGAGTGGGATGAGAAGAAGTCACAGACTGCTCAGTCATGGGTATTGGAAAAGGAAGGATTGCAAACAGCATTTCTCTTTCCTTTGTTAGCAAAGCAAGGGTTGACGTGAGTGTGCATTTTTATGTTGATAAGATGATATATGAGAGAACTCAACTCTAGGCACTGTTCTATTCCTACGCCTTTTACATTGTCATTTAATCTATTGCATGCTGTGGAATGATTGCCCAGAAGGGATGGTGCATCTTTTAAAAACAGGTGATCTACTTGACTCATGGTACACATTTTTTAAAATGATAAGGAGGTAGGGTGATGTACAAATAAATGCCTCCCACTCGGCCCAATTGTCTCAGCACTAAGCGGAATAGTCAGATTCCAGAGAAAGGAAAACACACATGAAATAGAGGCTGGGAGTGAATGGAAACAAGGCATGAAGGTGCATGACACAGTCTTCTTGTTGAAGATAAGTAGATCTAAGCAGATCTAGCTCTGGTGAATGTATGGATGGGGGATTAAGCAATCCCCCCCTTTTCACTTGGAGATCCTTTAGTTCCATGGTGGAAAAAAAATAGGCTACAAAGATGAAATGAAATGCAAGCAAGTAGGAAATTCTACAACAAAGATTTGGCAGCCTAGATCTACAGAGGTTGATAGGTTTAGTCCTTGTGATTAATTCCCAGTGAGTTCAATGGGGCAAAAGACCCATATGCTATCCCCTGTGCTTCGGATAGTATTGGAGTATGTCCATACTCAGAAAGGAGATGGTGGACAGTTAGTTATTCTGGTTGAAAACTAGCTGCCCCTGTGTGTAACCTAGCCTGCTCTAAAAGATTGGGAGACCCCTCCAGTGCAGACTCAGTGGGCATTTGGAAGGCTCCGGGGGGGTGGAAGGGAGAAATCCTAATACATACATTGGATTGTAACCCCTACATATGGACAAATTACTAGGTATGCTTCTTCTGCACTGGTGCCAGGCATCAAACAGCTCTCCAGATGTTGTTACGTTGTGTGTCATAGGAGTCCTAGCCAACACAGACAGTGGCGAGGGATGATGGAAATTCCAGTCCAACAACATGTGCAGAGCGACATGATTCTTACCTAATCTATCATTCTATGATTCTGCTTTTGCATTACTTTACTGAAAACCAGTGCCGTCTAACAGGAAGAGAATCAGAGTGGCCAATATGGATTCAAACTCAACTACTCCATCTATGAAGCCTATTAAGTGACTTTGGCAGTAGCTGTCTCCGTTCACCTTTCAGCATAATCTTCCTCACTTTAGTTGTTGTGAGGATAAAAGGGGAGAACAACTAACATTACTCCAAGTTTCTTGGGGGAATGTGGAATAGCAATTAAATGTAATTAATACATGTTAAAATATATGTCTGGCTATTCAGTGTGGCTCATAAGGCCTCAAATAAAATCTGGTATGTATTTTCAGAGTTGTGGAGATTTCTGAAAGAAAACTACTATTCCTGCTTTTGGCTAGCAGGAGGAAAGCTGCAATAAAAATTAAAATTGTGCACCTTGTGATATAATTATGCAATATATAAAGTCTACCATGTAAATTTAAAAAATTAGGTGTCCTAAGAGTCGCAAAATCCAAATTCATACGATTGTGTAACTAGCTAAGTTAGCTATAAACAATGGAATATTACATAGTTACATTTTCTTTACAGCAAGGTGACAATTATTGGGGGCCTACACATCTTTAGTTCAGACTGTCAATGGCAACAGTTTTTCTGGGGTGTCAGAAGCCAGGGTAAAATGTGAATGAAGCCAACTTTTCTCTCTCTCTTTCTGCCATCCATTTTCTCTCCTGAACAGCCCCTTCTCCTTGGACACTTCATTTAAAGTTTAAATTAAAACCCAAGGATGATTCAGAGTGCCAAAGACATGGAAGCCACCAGCTGCTATGGGCCATGGTCTTCTATAATACACTGCAATGCTTTGAACACTTATATAAATCAGAAACCAGAACAAACATTTTATAAGAAACTTTTCAGATCTGACCTGAGGTTCTCCCACCTGGGCTATAAATTGGGCTTTGCCGTGAATAGAAAACAATGATCAGCCACTGGATGAAACTTTCAGAAGCTGCAGAGAACAAATAGATCCTGATTGCAAGACACTCACCACATAGTGGTGGGTGTGTTGAACTGTAGAGCCAATTAGTGTGAGAGCATAGAAAATATTCACTATGGTGTGGCTTGGTACGGCTACCGTCCTGTCCAATAAGTGTTCTCAGTGATGCTATAGAAATAATGCAAAGAGCCACAGAACTTGAGATGTCAGGATTCTTGGGTACAGCAAATCTTCTTTGAGAACAATGAGCCAATGGGCATTGTTTTTTAGCTAAATGTTTTGCGTACCACAAAAAAGAAAAAAAGGGATGTGTGTAGATGTGTTTTGTCAGATGTCTTTTTAGGCTTCAAGTTCATTATTTTTCTCCTTTTGGCACTCATTTCCCTACAGGTTGGTTAATTCTGATTTGGACTATGGCAAGCTAAGTAGCAATGGTAATCTACTTATTACAGAACCATTGCCCAAGCCTTAGTATATATCAACTACAGTGGTTCACAGCATGTCATTCACACACGCATGCGCATGTAGAGAGATAACATATTTTCCAATTTGGAATACAGATACCTTAGCTAAAGGAGCTGTCCCCAAATCACTGTGAAAGAAAATTATTTCTCCTCCCCTACCTTGTTCTTGTGACTTTAAGGTGAACCTGTCATAGAGTTTTCTTTAGCAAAATTTTTTCAGAGGGAGTTTGCCATTGCTTTCCTCTGAGGCTGAGAGAGTTCAACTTGCACAAGGTCCCACAGTGGGTTTCAATGGCCAAGTGGGGAACTGAACCCTGATCTCACAAAGCTGGAGCCCAACACTCAGACCACTACACTACACGGGCTCTCTCCTCACCTACCTAAGGAGATGGAATAAGGAACCTTTAATCTAGCCTATTTGCTTGTAGCCAGAAGGTGGATGGGGAGAAAAATGGAGGGTGAGCCCTGGGACAATAATGGGTGGGAGAGACAGATGAAGCTAAGCAAATACATAGAAATCCCCTCCAGGATTCTTTACAAGTTGCACTAAAAAATCAAATGAGCCATGCAAATTGCAGTGAGTTGTTGATCTCCTAGCTGAGCTAGAGATCTATGCACAGCCCTTTCCACTTGCTGGGAGCTGAGTTCCAAAACAGGAGAATTTGCATTCTCATCTCCTGCCTGGAAAAGACCCATGAAAACTGGAAACTGAGATCTAGCAACCCTACATTGATGAGTTATACAATAGACTGTTTTCTGTAGGTGTGTCTGGAGCAAAACGTGTCCTCCACAGAATGCACCCCCCGGGTCATCCTAGGGGCAAATCAACATGACTTTTTACTGTATTGAAATGAATACAACGGGCCCTTGGGATCTGCTAGGGTTTGGTATCCACCCCTGTGGATACCAAAACTCATAGATGCTCAAGTCCCATTACGTACAATGGTATAGTAAAATGATGTCCCTTATATAAAATGGCAAAATCAAAATTTGCTTTTTGGAATTATTTTCTTTTGGAATATTTTCAAGCCATGGTTGGTTGAATCCATGGATACAGAATCCACAGATATAGAGGGCCAGCTGTATAAATAATTTCTAGATTGCCTTTCTGAAAACGAGGGAGCAAATCTCTCATGTCATGACCTCTGGAGGGGCCAGACTTCTGGGAACTGGAGACTGAGAACACTGTACATTGCAAAATAAATTATGCCATCTCCCCTGTCACTATAATACGAGTTACTGAATCTAGGGAGAGGGACCTGTCTATGATTCAGTGATGTAGACTTGAGTCCATTAACTGGGATTCAAGTCGGACATAAGTCACTTCAGTGACTCGACTTGGCAAGAAATGACACACTGACTCAACTCAACTTGTGACTTGTATATTTTTAGTGACCAACTTGCTGCCCTTGGTTCAGTAACATAACACATTCATCCAGAAACCTTACAACTCTGAATGTTTCCATCACTTCTTGCCTGCCGGCAGTTGCATAGGGATGTGGGAGCAGAGGGGGGCGATTCACCCCGGGTGGCAATGTTTTTGGGGCGTCCTGACCCAAAACCATGCCCCCACAAGCCCTGGCCATTCCCCTTGCACAGTAGCCACGCCCCGTCCCACCCCCCCCCCACGCACACACTCCAAGCTCCACCACTGCTTACTGGTCACATGGTGATCTGTCTCAAGCCCAAAGCATAGCCACATTTCTTGGAGGGAAACAGTAAATGGCTTAGGTGGTGGGCTTGAATCAGGGTTGAGATCTGCTCAGCAGCCTGTCCCTGCTGTATATCATACGAGTCTTCTAAAACTTTTCCTAAGAGCTGAAGGCAAGATTTGCCTCCAGAGTGCAGGACTTAAGGAGGAAGGATTCTTTTTTCCTAAAGCTTTTGAAGTTTCAGTAATGGGAAGTAAGGAGGATCCTATTCTCTACTTCCAAAAAGCCCTCCAGCTTTGGAAATAAGTAAGAAGGATCCTACTCCGCACAGACTCTTTTATGCCCATTGACACATAAGCCACCAGCTTAGGGAAGGGGGAGTAAGAAGGATCCTATTCTTCACTTCCAAAGCTAAAGATGGTAAACTTGCAAACATGGAGGGCCAACTCTACTGAAATTGTTAAAGCTGATTTTATTCAACTCTGTCCAGAAATTCTGGGATATAGGCTAGGATACAAAGTTGGTTCTCAGACTTGAGAGTTGACTTGAAAGGATCTTACAAGGACTTGAAACTCAGCTTGAGACTTGAAGGTAGTGACTTGAGACTTGACTTGTGACTTGGAGTAAAAGACTTAAAAACACATCACTATTATGATTGTCAGATCTCAGGGCCTCAGTCTCAAGGGCTGCTTCCTCTTCTCTGGCCCCCAGAATGAGTGAGAAGAATCTCAGAATGAAAGTGCTGCTTTAAAACTTATGGGTGTGCTGTACATTTGTTAACACCTGACATCTTTTATCTGAATGGGGAATATGAATGGAGTGCTCTTAATGATATGTCCGGGGGCTGATGTTACAATGTGCCCCTTGTCACATCATCAGGGCCTGCGTCCTGTAACATTACAAGAAATTTTCTTAGATCTCACTCTGAGGATTAAATGCACACATAAATATTAATTGCATGTTTAACATTTAACATGCTAATGTTGTCATTTTTGTAAAATAAAAGGGGGGGAATTATAAATGCAGCAAAGGGGTATTTAAAACTTTTGCTTTCTGCTGTTTCTGTTCTCTGAAACCCTCTTCACCACCATCACCATATTTGTGGGTTTTCAACCGTACGTATGCCCTTTGGAACACAGATTTTGAATTCTGTGGGAGGAAAGCAGGAAGCCACAGGGGAACAACTTCGAAAGGCAAACTGAAACACATCCTGTTTCTTTACTTTTAAATTTTCCCTTCCCAGATTAGTTATTCTGGGAAGGTTTCTGTTACATGCATGGTACATTCATGTATGGTTACCACTTGACCTCTATTAAAATGTGATATGATGAAGAACCTTAAAAAGACCAGATTACATACATTCCAACATTTCACAGATGAAAACCAGAATACAAATCGCCAAATAATATCAGAGTGTGGTCAAGGCAGCAAAAAAATATTAATGGAGAAGAATATCACCTAGGAGAGACCACAGCAGTTTCCTTTCGAGGGCCTACTGAGAACAGCCTACTCTTCTCCCCTCCCTGCTGATTTAACGGTGTACAAACTACTTTTGCACTTTGAACTCAGTTTGTAGTAACTGAAGTAAGCTGAAGACAAAGGAGGAAAGCAGGAGAAGTAGATAGAAACTACTTTAAAAGCAGGTGAAAGAGTGGGGCACAATAGGATTAATAGGCTGCCCCTTCAAACTGGGACGCTTGAAGCAGATGAGAGCATCAGGAGATCCTGAGGAGAAGTAAATAGCTGTGAACACATTACCACAAAAGACAAAACATATCATCTGAAGAGGACGCAAGAAGCTACAGATCTGAATAAAATTTGTATGGTTTAATTTCTACGCAGTGATTCAAATTTAAAAATAATTACTATCTGTTGGATGCAGCCTAAGACTGCAATTCTATTTACATTTACATGGATGTGGGTGTTCCATTGAGTGGACATATAAAAGGTTGCATTGCAAATATGTTGAGTTGAAGCCTCTTTAATTTTAGTGGAAGCTAAATTCAACTGACCTAGCTAGGAGTCAGTCATTTAAACTGGGGTGGAGACTGCATGCCATTCCAACCACACTTCTGTACACCCAAGCCACCTAGAATGCTCCTAGAGCTTCATGACTGAATTTTTGTGTGAATTTTTTCCCCTCTCTCAGTCACCCCCAAAATACACAAAACCAACTCAAACATGCTGATTTTGGTTCTTTCATCTTCTGTGACCCCTCAAAATTGGGTGAAAACTGGTCAGAACTGCCACTGAACATGACATCATTTCATTTGCTGTTCCAGAAAACTTCACTCCTGTGGCCCACCAGAGTTGCAATTACCCTCTCTAGATTTCACTAGAACTATAGTACATCTCACCATACTGTGGCAAACTGACCCGTGTCCTTCCTTAGTCAGCCTATCCAAATGCTCACTGAATGAGGGCACTGTCAAGTTCCCTGCTTTCCCTTCTTATGGTTCTTTGTCTTTTGCCCAAATTTGGTCTGGGAAGCTCTTCCAAGAAAGGCAGACACCTTCAAGCAGAAGCTTGTCCTCTGACAGTCCTTCAGATACAGGACTGTCTTCTGTCAAGTTGAACACAACACCATACTATATGGGGCAAAGCCAACCAGGAAAAAAAAATAGGAAAGAAAGCCAGCCTGCTGGTTTGCTTTCATAGACCTCCACTCATCTTTTCTAAAGTAAAAATTTGTTCCATTTTCTGGAACTCCAGGGTATTATAAAATGCTCTTATTGCTTTCTTAAAGAACAATCACTCTTTCTGTTTGTGAATCTCACAGATGGCCAAACTGCACATGCAGGGCTGCTCCTGCCATTGAGCAAAGTGAGACATATGCTTCAGGCAATGGGTACAGGAGGGGCAGGGAACAACAGGAAGACATGGAAAGACAGACAGGTGTCACATAGACTACTCTGTGCCCATTAAACCAGCCTGTTGCCCTTAGGCATGGTGGAAAACATTGTCACATTACCAGGAGAAGAAAAAGGATGAAGAGCCAGTCTGGTCAGCTTTTGTATATGGAATGGGGAAAATGTCATCTTGGCCTTTGCGTCAGGCAGGAAAATGTCTTTTGAGAGCCCTGCATAGAGACTCCCCCCCCGGTGCTTCATCAGGGGTCTGCAGGTCAGCAAAAGAAGGTGCTTGATTTCCTATGTACTGGTTCATTTTTAATGTTCCTAACTCATTGGAGAAAAGTCCCATATATTTTGCCTACAAATTTTGTAAGCAAATTGTGGGTGCTAGGATGACTTTGAAAGGACAAATAGTGAGCAGGGAAAAGACTGAGTATCTGTTTGTTTGCTGATCTTCTGATATCTGCTTTTGGAATATACATATACACATATAAAGTAGCTTGCTACCACTTTTTAATTTCTGTGGCTCTACCCTTCACATTCCTGGAGTCTGCAGTTTGGTGCAGTACTTAAAATTCCTTGCTAGAGAGTTCTGATGCTATAATTCACAGCAGTGGCACTCCCAGCAAAGAATACTCAGCCCCTCACCAAATCCCAGAGACCCATAGGATGGAGCCATGACAGGTAAGGTGGTATTATACTGCTGTAAGCAGAACACAGAAATGATAACACTATCACGTGTACTACGACCCTTATGCGTTACCACAGAATCATAAAATCAGAGTTGGAAAGAACCATAAGACCCTCACAGGAATATACAGCTAAAGCACTCCTGTGAGACAGCCATCTAACTCTGCTTAAAATTTCAAAAGAAGGAAAGCCATATCCTTCCAAGGCCATCTGTTCCACTGTTGAACAGTCCTTACAGCATTATTGCTTTTATCAGTGATCACCCCTACTAATTTCTTTTTATTCAAAGGGAACTTGTCGCATCTTTGAGACTGGTATCATAAGCTTTCATAGACTAAGTCAACTCCATAAGTAAACCCATGTTTTGTTTTCTTCGAATGGTGACAATCTTTCTAAGCCTTTTATGTATTTCCTTGCTAAGCCTGCTTATTTATCTGCTTTTATCTGGGATAGTTTTTCTTTTAATTACATGCATTTTTAGTTATAATTTGATTCAGTGGGCCATGCCATACGGTTAACAGCATTTTTTGGATCCTGGCCAACAACAACAACAAAAACCCAACAAGTAGTCATAGTTCAAGAAAATTATGATTTTAGCCATAATAATAAGCACACCAAAAATGAAGTTTCCAAAGTACACCATTTTCTTCCATAGTTAGCCACTTCAACGCCTGTATTAATAGAAAAATAGACAAAAGCTACTTAAATATAGAAAGACAGATAGACAGATAGACAGACAGAAAAACAGACCGACAGACCAATGGATATTCTTCACTGTTTAGGCCTATGGCCAATTACTACTCCCAACTAGAATAAATGCAGTGAAAGAACTGGATTCATATATGTTCTGATTTATCATTCATTGATAGATTCAGTTTGCCTACTCTGAAAGATGCTAGCAATTGGATAAAGCATGATAGCTAAACTTTTTACAGTACCATATTGTCACAATCTTGCCTTTGATTCCATCCACAGTATTCCCACCGGCCAACTATTTTAAATGTGACACGCATCCAACAAGTTGCTACGCACACAGATATCCATCGAATGTGGCAGAATGACCTGTACCCAATATTGATCGAAAGATACCCAGGATCACCAGGGAGTTATGCGGTGCGTCAGGTGAGGCTGAACAGATTGAAAATATGGTCTGCACTGATATTTTGGATCTCCATTGTCTGTCTCCTTCCCAGTTTTTTCTCAACAACTGCCTCCTGAACTGATTCACACACACTGGTTTTTGGTAAATGATTCTACACTGTGGTATGTCATCTCCCTCAGCCTTTAGGCAGAACATTTATCTGCATCCATAGTATTGTAAGGACTGCTCCACTGAGTCACTGAGGCCCTTTCACTCTTACAACAAAACCCAAACATATTAACACTTTAATCACATTATCTCAGATAGATAATGTTGGCAATGGGGTGCAGACTTGTCCTCTGCTACCTCAGAGGATAAAACTAGGTCTAAGCTACAGGAGGGAAGACTAATTGCCTGGAGAGGCAGTACAGTTTCCTTCCTTGGATGTCTTAAGAAGAGGCTGCTACCAACTGGGGATTCTGTAGCTGAAGATCCTGCATTAAGGAGGGGGTTGGACCTGATGGCCCATAGTGCCCCTTCCAATTCTATGATTCTGCAATATTCATTCACCACATAAAGGAGTGAAAGGGAACAGTCTTGCTGTAGGAATTATGAAACCATGCTGTTGTCTACACCTTCAGAGAACCCCTCACTCCACCAAAAAGAAAAAGAGCTGCACAAATGCTCAAACACTGTGCTAGCATGGCAGGCAGTATTATAGTGGATCCAGTACTCACAATGGCAGGTTGCCAGGATATTTTGATCAACTGGGACAATGGTGTCAGCTGTCATCCTTCTTCCTGAAGGAACACTAAATTTGCATTCAAGGTCACAGAGGAAGCAGAAGTTATTGGCTGGTATCCTGTTATTACACTACACTGGAGTGACTGCAGTGACTGCACTAGGATGGTGGTGGGGGTAGAAGGAAAACGGCTGTGGATGCTGCAGCCATTGGTGAAATCGGCTGGTTGAACAGAGCAGATTTTGCCTGCCTTCTGTCTTGTGTGACCCAGAAAAAAAGGGCAACTGCTAATATAGCATACCAACAGTATTCTGTCTATTGTTGCCTAACTATACAATTAAAGTTTATGGAATGAAGGGAGCATGTCCTCATCAGTAATGCATTAATAATTTCCGCAACTGATACATTAGCTAAGGAAATTGTATTCCCAATGTACAAAAAATAGCCACAAAATATGACTTTTTAAGTTTTTAAATTTTGTTTAAATTTTGTAATAACAAAAATATGACATTTTGATATTTGTCATACTAAAACCTGATATTCTGGAAAGGCCATAAAGCAATGGTGAGCCCTCTTAGTAGAGCAGGAATGGAAGAACAGGTACATTTACTCTACAGTTAGTGAAGCAATAAAAGAGACAGACTGTTTCACAAAGCCTCAATTGCACCAAAATCTTTTGCCTCCTAGGAGATTTACTGGCAGGTTGCCTAAGTAAAGAGCTTAACAGTGACATCTCAGGCACAGCAATCATTGGGCATGTTCTGACAAGAATCTGTACTGAATGGGGAAAAAGGAACATTATCTGAAATGTGATAGACAGATTATTAAACAGTTTCAAGGTATATTGCTAAGGGCCTTTACCAAAATGTCTCCTGCACATGAGAATTTTAACGATATATAATAGCAATTTGGACCACTCAGCATAGACAGAATTATGATCTCTGGATATATCTGGAATCAGACCCCATCCAAAACAGGCAACCTGTTGTATTAGGCTGTCATATTTTTCCCGTAGACTAATGTTTCTTTGATATATTTTTATTACATTCACAATCCTTAGTGCCTCAAAGGTGTAAAAGGTGATTTCCTATTCAATTAACTGCTTGTCTCCTGACTCTCCTACTTCCAGAGATGTTGTTGCATCAGGTACCCTCTCTAGTCCTTTGATTTAACGTGAATTTCTTGAAGTTTCTGTCCTTGTAAATGCACAGAGGAGTAAAACTGGCAGATCATTCTTCACTGCCTATGGTAATGCTACATGTAGTTATGTCTAGTTTCATGTCCATGAGTACTGGGGGCTGGCTTTCCCTTCTTGGTTTGATTTCATAAACCATTTGTATCTATCTTCTGAATAAATTGCTAGCCTGTAGATACATTGCTCTCAATTTGTACAGAGGTTTTCTTATGGACAAGTATCAGCATGTTATACAAGGCCCCATTAGACCTTGAACCTAATGACATTATAGTATGCCACAGAGATCATTTCTGAAGCAGGCAAGACATATTGCTAAGGAAACACCCAGAGGTCTGCCTTCAGAGGGAGGCAATTAAATGTCATTAAGTCACAACAGCTGAGGCTCAGAACCTGGTTGTCTTTCCCTAAGTATTCTTTAGCTTTCCAACTAGATCTATAAACTGCATCAATGCTCCACTCCCACAACCTCCTTTTTTTAAAAAAGTGGCTTCCCTGCTTTTGGCAATTAAGAAGGTATGGGGGAAGAAATTCACTCTGTAGGTATATCTATAACACATAGCCACTTTTGTTTAGGACTTGCCTGGATCAGTTGGTTTCTAGAGTTTAGCTTCATCCATGCACAAAGATGCCTTCCTGGTTGACTCCTCTTCTTGTTCCAACTTCCCCAGACCTTTGAAAAGTTACTTTTTAGGACTACATCCATTCTAGTTGGTTGTGGGATTCTGAGAATCATAATCCAAAGGAGTTCTATTTCCAAATTCTGAACTTCTGACGGATAGTGGAGAAGGGCAGAACTTCCAATATGGCACTCCATGCTTATATAGTACAATGTCATGCCCTGCTTTCAGGACCAGACATAGACTATGAGTCAGAGACTGAAACAGTAGAACCTGAACAGGAGAAGACAGTACCACCCACCCCAGAGACAGAACAGGGGGCAGTGCCAGCCCCAGCAGAGAGCCCTGCTCCTTTGGACACAGAAGATAACTTACCGATACCCACCTTTGCTGAGCATAGACACCAAAGGGAAAACCTATGCAAATCTCAGCAAATTTATAACAGATAGCAGTTAATTGCCAGCTGTGCTGATCTCTGAACCTAAAAAAGCTAAGTCATTCCCCTCCAGAACTTGGTGATTAACTGGCCATTTCTCCTGCCATGTCTCTGACCTCTGCCTTAGGATTGTATTGACTGTGCTTTGATTTATGAATATTCCCAGGACAGTTGTTATGCTTAATATTTGTTTTCAGGCTGTTTCCCTACTAGATTGAAATCAGGATTGCACTATGAGATTGAGGCTTGTTGCTGGTGGTGGTGCTTATCAGCTGTTTTTGTTTTAGCTGACTGCCTGGACTGAGAGTGGACACACGATCTGGAAAAAGCCACTCTCCTATTAAACTACTAACTCCATATTAACAATATTATTAATGGTGAATAAAAAATAACAGTTAAATAATATGAATGAAACTAATTATTATGCCACTCATTTAATTAAGTTTAATATTAACAGAGGAGTGATATAGGAGTGAGCCCTCTTGCTCAATAATCTTCTTCCTCTTAAATAGCAACCCATGACCAAGCAAGGGATGCTTTCTCATTTCATCATTAACTAAATTGTGCACTTGTTTGCATTCTGTCTTTAAGAAAAATGAAGTGTTGTAAAGAAAGCTATATAAAGTGTGCCTGCCTTATATGCAAGGGTTCTGTTAACCAGGAACCCCTGTATAAAACAAAAACACAAGTGTTGTGTCCCATTGGACTGGAGTCAATGGACATAGTGGATCCATACCCACATCAGTGCAGGCGCACACCCATCGCATCCATTGACTATAATAAAACATGTGCTTTGCACAACCTTGCATTATGCACACAGAGGTCTTACCAGAAGGCACATTATTGTTACCCTTTTTTCCCGGGCCCCTTTGGGGGGACACCTCAATGTGCTCCACCTAAGGGGGAATGGAAACTAGCCAGAGCACGAGAAATAGCAATGCGAGAGGCAGGATAACCTAGTGGGGTCTTTTTACCAAGTTTTTACAGGGTCAGGCCAACCCAAAAAACTAAACGAAAATGTCTAATAAATTATTTTATTGAATAAAAAGTCTAAATGCATCAACACAATCACTCACATACTCACTCAAAGACCTATTAAGAAGCAAAAGAGAGGAAACTGGACGGGGGAAAATACTAAAGGGATTGTAGCTGGAGTGATACTGCACCTTTTCCTAAAGTTTGGTCGGGGGGAAAGACAGTGAAGTAGAGCTCAGCATGGAGAGGGCTGAGGGGATTACTCAACGTATGGAGAAACGGTCTGCTGGGATGAGGGGGAGTGACCCAAAAGAAACTCTCAAAAACTGGGGCTATTTGTAGGGAAAAGGTACCTGGGGGGTTTAAAATCTTTTCCCAGGGAGAACAAGGGGGTGTTGCAACGGAAAAGAAGCTCCACGATGGCAACTCCTTTTGCACGATGAGATCACAAGGTGTTGCCAAAGTTTCAGGATCTTCAGTTGCACTGGGTTGTGATATGAATTTATGTAGATGGTCCTTGCCTGATAGGATTTTATTGCTATAGTGCTCAACTTGGGGCAAACATGCTAATCCCCTCAAGTCAGCTTCTCAGGGGCTGAGGACCCTTTGTCTACTGTGGGTTTGCACGGCTTGAGGTCTCCGGGGGCCATGTTAGGGGGTTTTTTTTACTGGCCTGACCTGGTTTTTGTTTCTTTTCCCCCGTTGCTGCCTACGTGCTCATCTGGGCAACCTCTCTGGCACATGGAATCATATTTTAATAAAAAAAAAAAATCAAAAAATTTTTTAAACGGAAAAGGAAAATTTAAAAAAATTTAAAACAATATAAATGGAACAACAATTAATTTTGTTAAAATTTTACAAATTTTTCAAATAAAATACGGCAAGACAACCTTAACATTTCAACCTAAAATGAAATTGGAAACATAATTTCTAAATTTATAACATTTAAAATTGCATATGTACATATGTATATATGTATATATGCTTGTGTACATTTATTTTAACCCAACATAGCGAATAATTAATCTAAAAGCAAAATACAATAATAAAATACAATACCATAATAAAAACCCTGGAAGAGACAGATTTGGAAAAATGCCAGAATAAAAAATTTTTAAAACATGAATGTAAAATATTTTGCATCTTAAATATAAAATATATGAATCAAATTAGTGTAATAAAAAAAAAAACATAATACCTTCCCATTTGTGCTAAGGCAACATCCTATGCCGACAGGTAATGGCTGCCGAACAAATGGTCGCTACCTTAGCTGTGATTCCAGGGGACTGATCTGCCAAAAGATAATCAATATAAAATGCATCGGGATCTCCCAGGTATACCTTGTAAAATAGGAGTAATAAAACGACATCGAAGATCTTGAAAAAAGGGGGACAATACAATAAGACATGTCCCACCGTTTCTATCTTCTCCTCCTCGAAAAGGGCAGAAAATTTTTAAATGGTACATTGTTATATCTACCCTTCAATAATGCGGATGGAAGCACATTAAACTTAGCCTGGGAAAAGGCTTCCTATGTTTAGGTATAATTAAATTTTTCAAATAAGCAGGGGGCGGAGGGCCTGCCCTCTATCTTTAAAAACTGGATAGATGGAGACTGCGCTTACATAATCTTGCAATCAATATCCCGAATATGCTGACACATAGTTTCTTTTGCTTTCGCATAACCCATGGCAAGAATAACACCTTGTGAAAATCCTAGCCTTAACACTTTCTCTCCAACTGTTTTTTTCCCCCCGGGAGTGGAAAGAGTCAATTAGCGTCAGAGGAGCCATGCCTTTGGGCATAAATAACAATTTTAACCAATAATTTAACTTATAAATCCATATCTGGGATGTAATGGTAAGTTGACCCGTCCTCTAGCCGTGTGAAAACATTTGGCACACAGCTAGGGAGACCGAGAATAGTTCTCAAAAATTTTGTTTAAACCCCATTCTAAAACCACAGTATTGCTGAACGTGCACAATTGTGCTCCATAAAGCATTTGTGGTAAGATCTTATTGTTGAACACCTGTATTGCTGCTGGTACAAACTGCCCCCCCCTTTGGAGTAAAAAAATGAAATCAATGAATTATAACTCTGTTGTACATTTGCAATTGCATAAGACACTTGGGCTTTCCAAGACCCAAAGAAAGATTGAAAAATTACCCCCAAAATTATAAAAATTTACCTGTTCAATTGAATGGCCGTTTAGTTGCCAACAGTGTTTACACCTTTTCCCCGAGTGAAAACTAAAACTTTGGTTTTGTCATAATTAATTTCCAACTCTTCAGTACTACAATAGGCATCAAAACCCCTCTTAGAAGCCGTCTCAAACCTACACATGACAGTGAGAGAAGTACGGCGTATCTGCATACAATAAAATGCTAAGGTCTCCCTGCCAATTTAGGTGGGTGGGAATTTGTTTAAAATAAAGTTTTGACCAGGGAATTTATATAAACATTAAACAAGGTGGGGGCAAGAATGCAGCCGTGTTTTACTCCAATGTGTGTTGGTATTAAACTGGACAAATGTCCTTCCTGATTACATCTTACTCACAAATATTTTTTATCATAAAGACTGAGAATAAGAATCAATAAACGCCTATCCACATTGGTAGCCTCAAGCTTATGCCATAGTCTGTCTCTTGAAATCGTGTAAAAAGCAGATTTAAAAAGTCTATAAAGGCTGAATAAAGTGCCCCCCCCCCAGTCGAGAAGGAATACTTTTCTAATAAATGCTGCAATACTTAAACCCCCGGTCAACAGAGGAATACCCAGACCTGAAGCCTGCTTGCTCTGCCTCCAGAAAATTTTCTTCTTCCATCCAACTTTGTAATTTCTCTAGAAGATGACTGGCGTACAACTTGCTAATAAAACTTAGCAGACTAATTGGTCTATAATTGGCAGGATCTGATCTATTGCCTTTTTATGGATAGGGATAATTATTGCAAGACCCCAGTCAGATGGAATGCAAGCAGTCCAGTCAAAAGAATGGCTAACACCGGTGCCCACCACTCCAAGTTTGACTTAAGCAATTCAGATGGATACGATCACTGCCTGGGGGTTTTTCCCCTTTTAGTCTAGAAATAAGACTGCCAATTTCAGATGAAGTGACAGGGGGCCATTCAGGAAGCCCCCTGGGGGCTTGTAGAGATTGGTCTCCTGTTGCCTGCCAGCATACATGGCACTAAAAAAACAAAAATTCCCAGGTCTTCACAGGGATGTGGAAATTAGTCCATGTACGTTGCTTTGCCAGCCCCTAGACACTATTTTCCAGAAAGCAGCTGAATCGTGCATCTGTGATGCAGTGATTAGCTTCTGCCAATTCAATCTCACTGCCTGTCTCTTTTTTTTTAAATTTGGTTTTTATATTTTTTCTTTAACCACAGCCATTCCACAGGTGATGATCTCATATCCAACTCCCTATATTCTTTATATTTTCTGAGTAGAGTTTTCTTCATCTCCAGGCATTCCTGGTTAAAAAAAGGTTTAGATTTAAAGGAGCAAAAATGTTTTCTAGGTAAGTTATTACATAATAAACAATTCTGCAGGTGTACAATTAGGTTCTGGTACAAACATAAAACCCTTTTGGGGTTCTTTCAGTTAAAATAGATTCTCTTAATCTAAGACAGCTTTCTGATTGAAGAAGTTTAGTTGATGTTTCCTCTAGATTTACATTCCATCAGACGCGAGAAAATCTTAATTCGCCCTCGAGACTTAACTCGGGTTCAAACTCAGCGTGAAGGTCTGATATCTCAAGATTTAGTACAAAAATTAAAGGGAGATGGTCACTTTCAGTACGTACCTCCACCTTGAAGCTTGAAACCAGATTTAACAAACTATAAGAAACCATTATATAATCAATTGTTGAAGCCCCAGTGCCGGATGTAAAAAATAAATTCACCAGGTTTATCTCCTTCAACCCCCCCCCTTCAGATTACTAAATCTAAGTTGTTCAACATTTGCAGAAGACACAAACCTGAAAAGTTGAAAAACCTTATCTTTAAAATTTCCCGACAGGTATCAAATGGGCCTGCTTCTGCTTCAGGAGGGTACTCACCATAATGGTTATAAATTGTTTCATTATTTAAACCCGATCCCGGCATTAAAATCACCTGCCAAGATCACAAGTGCTTCTAGGTACATGGCAGTCATTTTGTTAATAAATTCTTGTGCTTTTTTCCCCCTATCCTTAGTTTGATGTCTTTGAAATAATGGGGGAAAATAAACATTTATTAACAACAACTGGAATGAATGCAAATTCCCAAAAACCAGAGCAAGAGCGATATTGGGCAGATGATCAATGTCATAGATTTTAATACGAAGCTTAGTGGAAATTAATATACCAAGGCCTCCCTTTGGGGGGCCACCTCTAACACTAGGATCTGCTTTCAAGGGGTATGTTTCATAACCGTTTTAAACCCCAACCTATCACATTCCCATGTCTCTTGGAGAAAAAGAATATCATAGCTACCAATAAAATTACAAAAAGAATGGTCTACAATTTTGCTACGCCAGCCTGCAATATTCCAGGACAAGAATGACAGCTGACCAACCTGGCAGGTCTGACGAATGATTTAAGTCAGTCAGAAATATAAAAATTTGAAGAGCTTTCCTGCCTAACAATGCCTTCTACTTGCCCCATAGAACACAAATTCAAATTACTATCAGTATGATTTGAGGCACTTGCACCTTGATTGTCTCCTTTGTTCTTTACAGAAGCACTAGACTGTCTTTGAGTATGGTCATTTTGCTTGGGCCATTCTGTAGTTTCCCCCCTCTTCTGCAGCCAGAACAATGGCATCCAAAGATGTATTTAATCTGCTTACATTGGAGACTAATGGCTTAATGATGTTACATAAAGAAGGACCCATGTTGGCTACTTTTTGGGGGAACCTTTTTCCCATTCTTTAAGTTTTAATTTTAAACCATGCAACCGTTTCCCCTATTTGCCTCTACAGAGGGTAGTTTAGAGGCATAGTCCTCAGAAATGCTTTTCGTTTCGTGCTTATAGTAAAAAGGATTCATTTGTGCAATAACCTGATGAGACTGTGCAGTTGGCTTCTCGTCCTGTGGATGCAACTCATGATGATTAGTCTGATGAGCTGCATTTGTAACCTGGTATGCTATACATTGCTTGCGAAGATTCCGGCCCCTTTACAACCTAACAAGTGAGAACGTAAAAGATCGAGATGAGCACTATTTCCAGCTGGGCCTCATGCGGTAGAGCATAAAACGATTGCAGTAAGCTCTTTTCAGTATTATCAAGAGGACCATTCTCCAAAGTTATTGAGGATAAAGATCTGTAAGTCTCACAGCTGACATGTTCCTTAGACTCTAAATTATTCAAATTTTCACTTGATTTTCAAAGCAGAATAAAAACCTGGTGTACTGCTTCACCTACAGGGCTTTTCGAGGGTGGTTTCTACATATGAAATTAATGGCGCTGGAGGTGCCATATTTTCAAAAAATTTTTGAGACTAATAGGTCACTCTTCTTCAGGTCTTCTCTGTGTTCAAACACCATCTTGGCAAGACTCCATTCTCTGAATGTAATACTGCCCTGGCATGTATGCCATCAAAATATAAGTACTCCACATGCTCTATGTCTGAGATGTTCAAGACACCAACAATAGATGCCCTTAGGGTAATCCAGAGGTGGGCTTTACGCTCCTCTTGTGTCAGGATTCCCCGCGGCTTGGGATAGTTTGACAAAACCAACTTATTTCGGCTTAAGACCAAGTTCCAAGTCCCTCTGGCACATGGAATTTTTTTTTTTAATATCAAAATTGTAAACCCTGGGACAGGGTTTTCCAGTGGGGTAACGCTATATTTGCTTGTTTTGAGGACAACCTCAATCGCAGAGGTGTGTTAATGGAGTAGACAAGGGTGGATATTATTACTGTTGTTGTATTCATTTCTATCCTACCTTTTTCCCAGTTTGGGACTCAAAGTGGATTATAACAAATTAAAAAACATTGTTAAAAATCCACAAGATACAAAAGTTAAAACAAGATCGATCAAAAAATTAAAACCAGATTAAAACATATACACAAATTTTACCCAATACAACTTCCAATTTCCTTTGGAATTGCAACTAGTCCCTACTTTCCCTATGTTTAGGTAAGGTGTCAAGATATATCTTTTAAACTGGTTCTTTAAAAGTGTTGAATGTTTTAAACTTTGCTTTTAGAGTTTTACTTATGGGCTAAATCCAAATGCTAGTCCCAGTTAGACTTACCATTCAGTAATTGATTGAGTTGGATCCAGGCCTATGGGTTTTATGTCATTACTGCGTTGTTGTTGCTTCTATACTATCCTGTCTGGTTTCAAAAGGCAGTACAGGTGCTCCTTAAACAGAATGAACCCCCCCCCCCCCCACTGTTTAAATTCAAATATCATTCCAGGGTTGAAATTTCAGTTAAGCTCTTTTAAGCAAATTCTCTAGCTCCTGCAAAGCTTGCTCTGACTTGTGGCTGTCTACATTTCAGCATATCAAGCACCGTTTGCAAGGCCTACAGGCTGGCTGGGTTGTCGAAGAGGACACATTTCAGAGCCATACTCCTTATGGCTACCGCACCTTTTCAAATATAATCAGCACCCTCAATCCTTTTGCCAGGCGCCATTTGGTGCTTGCTTGCCATTATGATTCGAAATACTTTCCACCACAATTGGATGGTGAGGTCTTTGTTGGAGCCACTGACTCAGCCGTGCCTTGTGCCATGATGCTAGAACTGGCACGTGCTCTGGACACACAGCTTCATCCACTGAAGGTACTTGCTTGAATTACTTCCTCTCCTGTTATTCTTTCTGCATTAAATGTAACCCTCAGTTTGTGACCTCTCATTCTACCTTCTTCTATCCTCCTTCCACAGCAGACCAACTCAAGTGTCAGACCAGATCTCTCCTTGAAGCTCATTTTCTTTGATGGGGAAGAAGCCTTTGTTCGATGGACCCCTTCTGATTCACTCTATGGCTCACGATCTTTGGCCCAGAAAATGGCAGCTACTCCACACCCACCGGGTGCCACAAATACAAACCAGATCCAGGGCATTGTAAGTGATAACTTCATGATGCCTGAAGGAGGGTGGAGAGTTGAAGCTACATGGGAAGTATCTAGCTGGTTTCTTATTGGCAAACTGTCTGTAAATGTTTTGAAGTTTTGAAGTACTCTAGAAGACTGGTGGCTTCTATGTCAGAGTGCTAGTAAATCTACCCTGGGTCTTGGTCCAAAATTTAAAAGGAGCTATCTGAGGTGCTAAATCCTAACTCTTAAATAAGTTTAGCACATTGAATAGTTCCTCTCGGACTAAAAAGACTGTGGACTAAACTCTGGAGCTACCTCATTAACAGGAAAGTCATCAGCTGCCACTGACTGTGGCCAGGGAATAAGATGGGCCAAGCACTTTGCAGTCTTGGGTCATACATTCAAAGAGAGTTGGAAGAGACCACAGGTGACATCCAGTCAAACCTCCCCAAACAAACGTTACACATGCAGCCTGCAACATGTGTGTGTGTGTTTTGTGTGAGCGTGAAAAAGAGAAAATCCTGTAGCATCTTTAAGTAGCACCTAAACATAACCAGGGGTTGAAATCTAATGAAGTCGACTAAAGTCTACAAAACCTTATGCTATAAATTTCTTTTTTTTCTCCCTGTCAGTTAGCCTCAAAGAGGCTTCAGGATTCCTTTACATCCTTTTATGCTGAATCAGACTAAAACAACTACACCTTTGAATACTACTATATTGCAGTCTGCAGTTAAAGACCTCTATTGTTGGTTTTTTAATTTCTAAATTAAGTGAACACAAATCAATCTGGATTGGCACAGACATACTACAATGACTCCAATGAGTGGGGCACATTTATTCCCTCACAATATTGATCTTTATTTAAAGATTAAAAAGAGAAAAACCTTCTATTATTGCTCTGGAAGTTAAACACCCTTTTAAATACCACATAGCTTAATTTTTTTAGAACTATATTTTAAAAAGTTTTTAAAAATAATGTTTAACACTCCCCACACACAAACCTGATTTTTATTAAAGATTAACATGAGAATTAAGAGATTCAAATGGGGATTAAAAAGGTTTGTTGCCCTTTTAAACCCCACACTGGGACTTTACATTTTTTTAAAAAATTACAAATTAATTTGATCCCACCACAGGGTGAAACAAATGGCCTGTAGCACCAGGTAGCTGCCATGGGAGCCCAAAAGTCTGTGCTTATTTAGTCGCCATCATGGTTCTGGCTGTCCTGTTTTGAGCATCATATGCTGATGCATTATTGTACAAGTAGAGGGGAAGCTGTGATACCAATTTTTAAAGAATAGAATCTCATAATACACAAAAATTAAAAGTAAAATACAAAATATATTTAGAAAGTTGGTGCTGGGGGTTGGTGAGGAAAAGCTTCACAACGCTAAAGAAGGAAAATCCACACAATTTGTCTGGGACTGTCAACATTTTAGTCACTTTGTTATATCTGAGTTTGTATGTACCTTCAGGTTGCTTGTCAACTTATGACAACCCCATAAATTTCATAGAGTTTTCTTAGGCAAGAAATATTCAGAGCTGGTATTGCCAGTTTCTTTCTCTGAAATATAGCCTACATTTGTTGCCAGTATCCCATCCAAGTAGTAACCAGGGCTAACCCTGTTTAGCTTCAAAGATGAGATGGGATCTGGTATCTGTAGGATATTTCGCACAGGGCTCTTAAAAGCAATGTTTTTCAATCTCTTATCTCTTTGTCAACTTCTCACAGGACCTTTTCATTTTACTGGATTTAATTGGTGCTCGGAACCCAATTTTTCCTGTTTACTTTCTCAACACAGCTCGGTGGTTTGCTAGGCTGGAAGCAATTGGTAAGGCCAAATTCTGCAAAACATATCAATTTAAAGTCAACTTGCCAGTTTCACATATCAGTTATCATACCAATGGATTCTGTATCCACAGATTCAACTAATCATGGTTTGAAAATATTTTTTTAAAAAATCCAAAAAGCAAACTTTGATAAAGGACACCGTTTTACTACACCATTACACATAATTGGACTTGAAGGTCCACAAATGTTGGTATCTGAAGGGTGTCCTGGAACCAAAATCTAACAGATACTGAGGTCCTGCTGTTGTACAAACTCTGACCTCTTGTAGTTGTGAATGTCAGAATTACTCTTAAATAAAACACACTCAGCATTTTACTTCATGCCATCCCCTAAATCACAGCTTGAAAATAAAGACCTGTGCAGCTATTACTGAAACAGTGAAATGCTGAGCAGCAGCCAAGCAAATTCAACATTTAACATTTGTCTTTAACACAAATCTGTTTTATTTAACAATTGTTAACAACTGGTACTCCATTCACAAGGCCACTTCATTGTACGAAACTGCGATGAAAACCCATTTCACCATCAAAATTATGTTTTAATCAAGTACTGGGCTTTGAAAGAAGCATTTATATTGAAATACACTGTTCAAACATTTTTTTTTAACAAACTGCAGAACAAAAGCTTCACAATTTGGGTTTGCTAAAGAATTACCCTGCTGAAAGGCAGTATTTCCGGAGTGACTTACGAAGACATCCTGTTGAAGATGACCATACTCCGTTCCTAAGAAGAGGTACAGAAATATTTCATTTTTCCCCCCACTGGCAAACAAAGACATATGTTGCTTATACTGTAATGTGTACCAAGTTGGGAACAAAGGTAGCTTTCCACCACACACGTTGCTTTGCAACTTAGCAGGGGTTGTGAATCATGCAATCTTCTAGATTCTAGACTGTGACTTTGTACAGTTAAGGTGAGGAATGTTACGAATTGAAGTCCAACAACATCTAGAAGACCATGTGAGTCCCACCTATGACTTACAGCAAACTGGATGCATGGAAGCAACTTGATACATATTATACATATATCCTCACAATGAAGTCAGGGGAGTAGGGGTGTATGTGAACTTAGTGACATATTTAGGGCCAGTTCATATGACCCATCTTGACTTTGTGGCAATCTTTTTATTCAACCCAAAGCTGTTCCTCCATGTGGAAAGCAGATTATGGAGACTATACATCCTAAACATAAGCTTCCAGTTCTGCATGCCACACAAACCACCTCACTGCAGGTTGGCAATAGGGTACAGGAGTTGGAAAACAAGTTACACAAGTAGACCACCATAAACTGGAGCTGCAGAACAAAATAGCAGCTACAAGACAACAAGACCAAGGGTATGTAAATTAACTTTCAGCTGCTCGATATCAGACTCCCAATGCTGAAAATTTAACATATCACTTTTAGATATAAAAAATGGCCATGATGGCTGGGCGGGAGGACTGGGAACTGCAGTCCAAAAAAGTATATGCAGAACTTGGAAGAGTTACACACACACACACGCAACAAAAATACTGTAGGCTCCGTAAGTTTGATCATCTCCTTATCTTTTGTTCTCTCTCCATATTAGGAGTTCCTATTCTACACTTGATACCATCTCCTTTCCCCAGAGTGTGGCATACAATGGAGGACACAGAAGAAAACCTTGACAAGCCCACTGTTGACAATCTCAACAAAATTCTGCAGGTGTTTGTGCTGGAATATCTCCACCTGTAATAACAAGTTTTGGTACCCGGGCACCTGCTGCTCTGTTTTAAAATACTACCAAACATACCTCTTTAGATATTTCCAAGAATATACTTTTGGATGCTATAAGAATAAAATACCCTTAGGAATACAGGATACAGCCTAATACTGAGTCAGACCTTTTGTCTGTTTCCTACACTACTGTTCACACTAACTGGCAGCTCCTTTCCAGTTTCAAGGCTCAAATTTGAGCCTTGGGCCTTCTGCATGCAAAGCATGTACTCAACCAGTCCTCATTAAAGAGGTGTAAATCCCTTTAATACAGAAGATTTTAAATTTTCTCTCCTGACAGCAATCAAGGAGAAAATGTAAAGCCCTTGTAGCAACTGGAATGAAAACAAGCACATTTATATCCATTTTAGTACAAAGAAAAACCTAAAGCAAAACACAGTTAATGCTAACATTAACAAGGCTAAATTCAATTGTTAATCCCAACCAGAGTAGAACACTGAATCAACAAGAACTTGTGAGTCAATATTTTTATAAATTCGATTCAATGGATTACTCTAGCCAGGACTATTAATCAGATTTAGCTTTAGTTTCGGTGAGCCAAAATCTTGGTTTCATCTAATACTATGATATTAAAGATTTCAGAATAGCAACCACAACTTCTAAAGAACTAAGTGCCATCTCATCCAGGGGTAAAAGAAAAAATAAAAGAAAAAATGGTGGGGCCAAATTAAATTATAAGATTTATTATTTTTTAAGCTGCCTAGAATGTGTGGTCCTGGAATCATTTATCTCTTGAGAAGACATCTCAGCTACCTGAGTAATCTCTTTAGGCAATTGTTCAACAGTGGATTTTAAACGTAAAGGTGAATTATAGATAGGCAACAGTATCAACTTGATACCAGGGAATATATGAGCTTACTCCAGCTTTTGAAATGTACACATTTTCAGGCTGTATTTCTATATTCTTTAAAATACATATTCTGTATACATGCAATATTATCTTGCTAATTTCATCTAACAGTACAATCTCAAAAACCTGCACAAAGGAATGGTTTGCATGCCACAGTTACAAGATGAATGGATAACTTGTGGCCATGCAAATGCTTTTGGACTACAGCTCATGTCATCCCTTACCACCACCAATGATTGTTAGGGTTGCTGCAGTCCAATATTTGAAGGACCACACATTGCCCACATCCTGACATGGAATTATTGGATAATGTTAGTCCAAACTAATCCCCTTTACTATACTTTGAAATTTGGAGGCTGTTTTTTAGGGTGAATGTTTTGGGTTTTAGACATCCATTAGTTAGAATCATAGAGCTGAAAGAGACCACACTGGCTGTCGAGTCCAACACCACGCCATGCTGGAATACACAATCAAAGTGCTCCATACAAATGGCCATCCAGCCTCTGTTTAGAAACCTCCAAAGAAGGAGACTCCACCACAATCTACAGCAGCATATTTCACTGTCATACCGCTCTTATTGGAAGGAAATTCTTCTTAATGCTTAGGTTAGAATCTCTTTTCCTCAAGTCTGAAGCCATTGCTCTGTCTGTGTCTTAGTCTCTGGAAGAGCAGAAAACAAGCTTGCTCCATCTTTGTCATGACATCACTTCAAATATTTAAACATAGCTATCGTATCACCTTTTAACCTTCTTTTCTCCAGTCTAAACATAATCAGCTCCCTAAACCACTCTGCATTAAGGCATGGTTTCTGCTCCTCATGAGGCATGGTTTATGTGCCTGGTACTTATTCTTCCTGATTGCATTAATTTCCCATGTTTAGATGTGTGATAATAGATTTGCAAGACTGGCTATTCCTTTGGCTCCAACAATGCTTGGAATATAAAGAAAGCTATTGGCCCATCTAGCCCAGAACTGTCTATACTGGTTAACAGCAACTGTTCTGAATTTCTTCTGATAGGAGTATCTCCCAGTACTGCCTTGAAAGGCCAAAATTGAAATGGAACCTTCTATAAGCAAAGCATGTATTCTGGCAGTGAACTATGACTTTCGGACTACACATTTGTAACTGAACATGAGTAGTTCCAACTTCAAACAGAAAGCTGTCATGACCTTCCAGTGCAAAACAACTACTACTAAGGTAGTGTCGATACCCTATAGCTAACAGGGTTGATTCCAAACATTTGTAGCAAAAAACATTAACCAAACCCCCTTAAAAATGAAATCACAAATGAATACTAGACTTTGTTCCTCTCTTAATCAAAGGAAAAGGCAGTAATCATTGCATGAAGATAAAACAGTGCTACCTAAAAAGTAATAAATATGGGATATAAAAAGGAAGAATTTGCTTTAGCCTTTTTTGTGTGAAATAACTGCATGTAAAATATATCAGAGAAGATACAACAGATCATGAAGAAACATTTCAGCCGATCCGGCATGTAGGAACTCTTCTGCATCATGGCAGATTTAAATATAACAGCTGGAATGTATAAAATACAGCATATTGTATTGGTTGTTAGAGTCAAGCAGAAAGAAAATGCAGTAAGATTATATAGTTTTTTCCTCTCTTTTTGACATTATTGAACCTCAATGCATAGTTACACAAAGCAAAATAATTTTTTTTAATAATATAATGCAGCTTATACCTTATAGTAATTTGTCACCATCTGCTAACATACATCATAAATTTGGTTCTTAAATCTCATTTATTACTAATTTATGAAACCTTGTAACCTTGTTGTGGTCTTTAAAAGCTGAACACCATTCTTTGTGTTTACATTTGGCTAGGCAGGTACCTTGTAGATTGTCACTGTACAATAAAATCAACACCTGTCACTGGAAGTCTTTTTTCTTTGTATTTAGTTCTATTTCTTGGAAAAATCAAGATGGCTTAGCAGAATACAAGCTTTGACATTAAAGTTCTCTCCAATGGGTAGAATACAAGAAACAACCATGAATATATGTATATTTTAAATTTAATCCACATCCAATGTTTCAACCATCACCACCACCACCACCCTCTCCAAGTAGTTGCCTACCAGACTCCTCAAACTGGGTGGGAAGACCTATAGCACTGATCTCTTGCTGTTCAAAGAAAGGAATCATATTACTGAAGCATCAAGGAGCAATTACCTAGATCCTGGTTCCAACAATCTACTGGAGACAGCACAAAGTACCCAATTACTACTGAACTGAGATGCCTCATCCTGGAAACAGATGGACAACTATGACAGACTCTATTAGTCATAAACAGAATGGCAGAATTGCTGTGTACCAAGCGTGTGCACATGTGCATATGTAGGAAGGAAAAGATCTTGAAATGCAACTTCTCCCCACAGCCCTGTTCTTCTTGATTGAGAGTCCTTTGAATCATAACAGGAAAACGAGAGCTGGTTACAATCTTGGGGAGAGATGTGAATGTAAGAAGCAAGGTGAAGATTAAACATTCCTACTATTGCAATCTAGCTCCAGGCATGCTGAGAATACAAGTGAAGAGCCAGGCAAACTCTGGTTTCCAACAGTGAAAAATGAAAGCCACAGCACCTGGCCCTAACTACACTAAACAGTCTTCCTGAAGAAGAATCACTGAGGAAAAACTAGTTATGACGCATAATGCAAAGAGAGACATAGCACAACTAGATATGACACATAATCCCCTGGCTATCAGAACCCCAGGAGGTAAGTAATAACTGGAGAGAACATATAATGCAAGGATGAGGTATATATCTTCTAATTGGCTACAGCATTAAAGAAAAGCATCACAGATTACCTGATCAGCAAGACATTGACAAGCTGCTGATGAAAGCCAGTGGAGATGACTTGTTCTTTCAGTCAGATGTGAACTAGGCTTCCTGTCCAGGTGTCTTGCTTGTCATCAACCCAAGGTAACATCAATATTTAAACAAAAGCAACTGTTACTGATGTTAACATCCTTGCCTCCACAAATATCAGGATGCCAGTAGATTAACAAAGTATCAGTTCTTTGTCCATATGACCTCCCACTGTACACTTCACACAAGGTTAACAATAGTTTAAAAACCAGCACTCTATGTAGTATTTTATTTCCTAGTACACTATCAAAAAGATGGGAACAAAAATTAATCTGCAATAGTCACAACCAGAGTAGTTGACCAAACTCTTGTAAAACTTAAATATATTTTCATTTTTTTTTACTTAAGGAAAACGTGAATTTTAAAAATGATTGTTTGATTACATAAGAGGCACCAATATTTTAGAAAAAGGATGGAGAAGCTTTTGTTCACAGAGAACTCTCCAATTAATCATCAGGTTACTCACTCACTCCTTAGCTAATTTGTTCCTTTCAGGATGTCATTCCTACATTGTGCTGTAATCACTTACAAAAAACACAATAAAAGTATGGTGCAGGTCACTCTTTGTCAAGTTAGAGAGTGACAATGAGCAAACAACTTCACAGTTAGAGCAAGAATCACACCAAAATGAAATCAGAGCACATATTCTCATGATTTTTTTTCAATACCTGATCCCATACATCTAGAAAATTTGAATGGTCCTGTAGAAAAATGAGCAATGAATAGATGAAAAAACAAATTCACACAATAAATATAAGAAATAGTTTATTAAGGTCTGGACTGACCTCGAGTGCCAGTTCCATATCTGTGGGGGGCATTTATTAGACCAGTCCTGAATCCCTGGGTTGCCCCTATTGCTGGCACTCCTAATCCTGAAGTGAAGACACTGCTGTAAGGTACAGTTCCACGGCTGAAGCTGAGTCCATAGGGCCTTGTTTGAGTGTTTGCCAGAATGACTGGATTCATATTTTTGCCTGGTGTATTAAAAGAGAATTCAGGAGGGGGGCTGCTTGCTTTAGCTGGAGTGGATGTGGCAGGACTAGAGTTTACTGCAGCCTTTAGAGGCGGCATGGGAATTATGTGATGATCTGAAAGATTCAGCATATTGTTTGCAATTGGTCCAGTGGTCAAGGTAGGCCTGATCCAATCATCTTTGAAAATCTGAACTGTCAAAGTAGACACTAATGTACATAACCGGTTGGTCACATGAGCAAGTACCATTTGTTCATTGGCATCTCTTCGAATTCTCACATGTACTGACCCAGCCTAGAAAGCAAACAAAGAACAAGTTCATCAGCCCCCAGTAAGTGGAATTTACATACTATGTGGCTGGGGTACTTGTGTCTGCAAGTGAAGCACGTTCAGAAGAAATTAATCTATTTAATGTAACCAAGCATGGTGCAGTGGTTTGAACACTAGACCATAACTCTGGAGACCAGAGTTCAAATCCCCACTCAGCCAGGGAAATCCACTGGGTGACCTTGGGCAAATCACCACTCTCTGTCTCAGAGAAAAGCAACAGCAAATCTCTTCTGTCCAAATCTTGTCAAGAAAACCCCATGATAGGCTCTCACCTTAGGCCTGCCATAAATCAGAAATGACTTGAAGGAAAACGACAACAAATGTAACACAGGCCTACATAAGAAATGACTGGACTTATTACATGATTGGGCCAATTAGTGTCTGAAATTTTGCTTTTAAAGGAATATGACATTAAGAGAAAAAAATTACATACCAATGAACCAAATCCCAGTGTCCAGAAGTGTTCATTTCGAACTTCTAAGACACCATCCAAAGTAGAAACCTATACCAAAACAAACAATAATAAATACTGATATTAAAACAGTAATGCTTTTAATAACTTACTAGGGGTTTTATAAATAACCATGCTTACTTGAAGTTAAATCACCTTGAAATAAATGGACTTTTCAATATAAACATGAATAATTTCAGGATGGATGTTTATTTATACCTATATTAAGTTATATACAAAATTTATCTAAATTTTATTTTTTTTTAACTGCAAAATATTTACAGTAGTCCTTTTTATGCTCTGACACAACCAAAATATGCCTATATTCTACAAACTGTCCACAATAGGATCAGGGTGGATTGCTGAGGGAATATAAGGTTGGCAGTTGGCCCCCCACATTCGCTAGGGTTAGGAGCGCAGGACCCTAGCAAAAGTGGAAAAACTGCAAATATCAAAATATGTGTGCGCGTACGGGGGAAGTGGGTCGAGGCACGGTGAGGAGAGCGGAGTCCAAACCATGTCAGGGAAAGCTGGTGAGTTAGCATGGTGGTCCTATATTTCCCCTTTATCACCCGTCGCCTTCCTTGAGTAGGTGGGTAGCATAAGGAATGGATTCATGGTGCTGACAAACTGGGCTGCGGCTGGCCAGGGAGAGGCTGGTGGTGGAAGACCAGAGGAGGGTTTTTAAAGAACTGTGCACCCTGATTAGAGCCACCAAGAGGGAAATTCCTCCAGAAAAGAAGCGCTTGCAGTGGTGGGGCAGGAGTTGAAGAAACTTACAAATAATCAAGTTTGTGAAAGTTAAACCCGCAAACGTGAAGGGCAACTGTAACTGAAAATCTGAATAGATTAATATCATCAGCAATCATATTCATCCTGATGCCATTTAAAAAAACACTGTATTACTGTATGTGTTTGTGTATATGCATGAGAAAACAGACTTACTATCTGAAAAATACGCATAGAATAACAACAGTTCATTATATCCTGTTCTTTTCTTTTTTAATTATTATTTTAAGAGTAAGATTTAACAGCATTCCACACGTAAAAGCTTTTCTCCCTTCCAGGAGTGGTACCAAATGTTTCCACCAAATCCTCTAGCAAGACCAAGGAGCCTCCCAGAGCAACATGCCAGGATGTCACACACAGGATAACCCTTGCTCCAATGAACACACTCCGAAGTTCGCAGTAGTTTATTCAAAGGATAGCCATGGGTACCAACTGCACATTTCCACCAGAACTGAATATCACATTTCTTTTTATAAACAAGCCATTACAAATCCACACGCATTAAGCTTCACTGGTTAGTATAGCATGGCATTTTCTTTCCCAGGCTGGTTCTTTTCCCAGATTTTCCCAACCCTGAGTGATTGTTGACTCTCTCCTAGTCCTCTCCATTACATCAACAATACTTCATTCTCATAACACACTTCACTCCCCACTTTTACTCTACAGGTCCCATTCCACTTGTCTGATTACATTACAGCAATCCCATACTTATAGGTAATTTGCAGGTAGACTCTTATACTTGGCAGCAAGAATGCAAGGTAGAAAGAATCCAGCAAAACAGATGATACATAACATAAGCATATATATGAAACCAGGCTCTCTTCTACATGTTCCCATACAACACCATGACAGGGAAGCAAAACAACCTGACACATGAAGTTAGAAAGCCTACTATTACCTATCAGCAACATATGGTCTCGGGGGGGAGGGCTTCTACCAAAATCATCAAATGAGGGCCCCCTCCCACATGCCATGGGTCACTGGTGCTCTTTACCATACGTGCCTAAAAGCATTTCCTGAAAACACATTGGACAGACATAGTCCTGGTCACTGTGTACAAATGTAACTTTTAATACTGATTTACCTCTCTTATAAGTTTATCTAGCTGTCCAATCACATGAGGTGGTGTGGTCTGGAAAAAACAAACATAATTTTTAGAAATTATTATAAAATCAGCTTTGCTTGCCATAGAGTTTTATTATTATTTACTTAAAATGATTTTAAATTGCTCTTTAAGCAAAGTGCCCTGAAGAGAATTTATTAGCTAAAACATTAAAACAATTAAACACAAAAAATGATTAATTAAGAGAAAAGCACAAAACATTTTAAGTAACAGGATTAGTAAAAACTCCAGTTTTTACAAATGGGTATCCATTTATTTAAAAGCATACAGGAACTTCCAGGCATTTAATGCCTCTTTAAAATGAGCCAGGAAGGAGGTGTACACCCCACTAGGATGGGGCCACCACAGAAAAGGCCCCCCCCAATCTCTCTAGCTACCAATTTAGTACACCTCCTGGCAGGTATGAGCAAATTCATACAGATGCAGATGGTCCTTCAAATAACTTGGTCCCAAGCCATTTGGGGCTTTAAAAGGGACTGCCAGCACCACAAATTAGGCTTGGAAATACACAAGCAATCCACAAAACCATTGCAGGATCAGTGTTATGTATTTCAAACACCAATATGTCCAGGCAGTGGTATTTGTTACCTATAGAAGCCTTTAAACAAAAGACAGGAAATTTCAGCAGGCCCAAAGACCAATTAGGTATCCTTACTAGGCTAACCACAAGCTACATAACCTTCTAAAATGCAAACCGCAAGCGTTCTTTCAGAACTGGAAGTGAAAGAAATTTCACTTCTGGAAGGGATGGGGAAATGAAAAGACCACATACATCCACACACACACTACAGCAACGCTCTCTACACAGCTCTAGAACAGAACCACTGCTTGTGAAGTCTTCTAGGATGAGCAATTTGACCCCACCAAACTGGGGCTCAGAGAAGATCCAGGAGGAGCCTTGTGGTCAACAAGGGATTCACAGTCCAAGTGATTTTCATTCCTGTTCTAAACCATTTTTAAAGCTAGACTTACACAGAATGAATTAGACTGATCTATGAACACATTACAAAAGGCAAACACTGGTAACACTCAGTTGTCACAATGCTGCTCAAATATGAGCAATCAACTTTTCTGGGAACCAGATGGTTCGCTGTTTTACACTGCCTGAGTGGGAGGAAAAAGACAAGACATATTATCCAAATATGTTTCTTCGGAGAAAACACTTGGTGGGCCACAGTTTATAAACAGTATTCTTGTTGATGTATTGAATTAAAATGTACCAAATGGCACAGAATAAGTTGTCAGGTTGTTCTTTAGAGGTTCAGAGTTGGTGGGTTACTGTTTCTAAGTGTGCCACATGTCACATTCTTCAACATCTTTGCTCAAATGTCAACTGGTAAAGAGAATTCTGTTTTCAGTTATTTTCACAGGCAGAGCTAAAAGAAAAACTGTGCCATTGTTGTATTTCGACTGCTGTTGTTACCTAAGTGCTGAAAGTACATCAAGGAAATTATTGATCAAGAAAGAGGGCCTGAGACAAAAAAAAGGTAAGTGTCCAGTGCTCTTTGCTTTCATTCATCTATCCATCCTTTCAAGACAGAGGATACAGAAATGTTACCCAGAGAACACCCTATTTGCCCTCTCCTGCATGATTTTTTTTAATATCTTAGCCAATGGAGCTTTGAAAGCTTGCATAATATGTTTTGTGCATTTTGGTTGGCCAATAAAGGCATCACTCACTTGTGAATTTTGTTTTAGTAAACTTTTATTTCATTCAACTGCTCAAAAATTCACTCTTTGGAATTCGTAGCTCCTCTGCACCTTCCAGAGGACAGTTCTGTACAGTTCTATAGTTAAGATGACAGATGGTAGCAAGCTAGAAACTAGGCTAAAGAAACAATTGTCAAGCGGTCAAGCATCTCTACATGCTGTTTCAAGCATCTCTCTTTGCGCACTTTCTTAAAACATTCAAAGCATCTGCCAGCTCTGAGCTTTTACATAGTAAATCATCAGTACATAGTCCATTTACAGGAAATGATGATCTTCCCGTATCTTCTTTGATTTTCTGGGATCCCTTCTGTAAACATTTTTGTACATTTCAGAAGATGAGAGACTGTATGTGTATGAATTTTTCCAATTCCTTCTCATTCTGTTGTTCAAGTAGGTGCTGCTAGTATTGGCTATATTTTAAAACACCATTACAAAATGGCTTCATTTATTTTCTCACCTGAAGCAATACTTTTCCACTGTAGACACTCATGGGATACATGGTACCAAATGTCATCAAGGCAATGGCTACTGCAGAAGCAGTATCAACAGCAAAATAATTACTGAAAGAAACAAATATAATATTAGAGGACACATTTGTTTTTCCAAAATTCAATATTTGTTAATATTATGCTAAATGTGGATATACTTACTTAATTTCGATTAGCATGTATGTAATGCAGAGAGCTAAAGCACCAGCAAGATCAATCAAGACGAAAGGATTCATGCGTGGAAGAAATATGCTGCTCAAGCCAGGAATGATACCACACAAACTAAAGGAAAGCAACAAGTAATATAATTAGTAATGGAAACTGCAAGATGAACTACAACACACTCATTTATATGTACAGCGGTAGGTTTTACACTAGCTCTCTACAAAGAGGGGGATTAAACTGAGGATAATTCTGAGCCTTGTTCTTAAATTATAGTCAGAGGGAGGAATATAAGCATCTGGAGAATATCCAATTGGACCACTTCTACCATCTGAAATCATCAAGAGCAGAACTGTTATTTAACACGTACATTTGTCACTTTTCAATCCACCAGGGCCCTCAAGGTGATGCACAAAGGATAGCATTTAAGCTTTGCAATATTTAAGCAATAGCATTTGCTGGTATTTCCTGGCCTGAGAAAGAATGTTTTCTAGTAATTCTTTACAAACTCCACTAATGGTTTCCAGATGTATGCAATGTTTTAACCTTTGTAAATGATATAACGACCATCCCAACAACTGCTCAACACACAGAACAATCCTTGGCATCTCTAGCTAAAAGGATCAAGCAAGGAGGGAATGGGAAAGTTGCTGTGGGACTGCAGAAGTGTAGGGAAGCAAACTCCAGCCTCTGCTTTTACCACAGCACAAGGGCCTCTTCCCACTGTAACGGGGGGGGGGGCACAGGCATCTGGGCCATCCATCTGACAAAGAAAGATCAGCTGCCGGGAGCTTGCTTACCCTTTACCTCTTCCTCTGACAGAAATAATGTTTTGGCTCTTAACAGCTAGTTCCTCTGAGGTTGTAGAGAAGCACACTGTGGTCCCAAACATTGGGCAAAAGGCTAATGCTGCTGAGCTGTGCATTTGTGTGCATGCATATTTTTAGAGTTCTTATAATAAGCTGCTTTGAGGATCATTCCATCAAAAGGCAAGCTATAAATAATCTAAGAAATAGTAAGAGACTCTGAGATCTGAAAGAACTGGTACCTGTTACAGGAAACAATACTGGGCTAAAAAAAATTGTAATGGCTGCAGTGTAGTTTCATAGGTGTCTGGGTTGGAGGGAGCATCTTCCTTCTCTCTGGATGTAGCTTAACAACCTAGGTTACTGATGTTAACACCAATTTTACACTAATTGTATTGGCTCCTGGTATGCTTCCAGAAGCAATGAAAATTGCCTTCTGAAGACATAAACCAGGAGTTTAGTCCTACAGATGCTCTGTACTGCAAATTCCATCATTCCTCATCCTTGACTGCTGCCTGGGTCTAAGGGAGATCTAGTCCAAACAATGTGGAAGACTAAAGATTCTCTTCCACTGCCCTTTGGATACCACTGCTTTAGATAACCTGGCTCCAATCCTGAGTCCTCAGAGGTTGTTAAGCTACAGTTCCCAGAATCCTTTACCTGTCAAGCCTTCTAGGGACTCTGAGAGTTTTGGAACAGTGACACCTAGACAGTCAGAAGCCACTGACCTAAAGAACTACCTTCACCAAATCATCTTGCATGTTAAATTCAGAGGCCCTACGCATGCACCCTCCAGTAAGATCAGTTAGACTGGTGGACATAAGGTCTTCTCAGCAAGGGCCCTAGCACAGGCCTTCAAAAGGGCCTTCATACTTATTTCTTCCAGGCTGCCTTTACACAGCACTGCTTTTATGCTACTTATCTTTGAACTTGTGAACTATATCATCATCTCTCCAATGTATATCAATACATCTTGCTGAGTATGCCATGTTGTGATAGCAACACTCTAGAGTAAACCTAGGGAATCTAGTCCAAAACTAGTCCTAATCCAAACCTAGCCCTATCTCATCCTATCTAGACCCCAGCAGCTCACGAAGGGCCTTCCCTGCATCCCAACTGCCACTTCTGTGGCCTCAGAGGGTGAAAATAACAAGCTGTACCTGCAGAACTTTATTCCCTCCCTGACTGCCATTTCTTTTTCCTTATGTATCACGTCTTACTTAGATTGCAAACTTGAGGGCAGGAAACCATCAAATTAACAATTTGTAAGCTGCTCCGGGAGCCTTTTGAGCTGAAGAGTGGGAAATAAATATTCTAAATAAATAAACATTTGTGGGTTTGACCTTCACACATTTTATTATTCTCAAGCAACATGCCTTCCCCTCTTATTCCTTTGCATTTTGCCAGGCAAGGAGAAGGGAGGCAAACACACCCGGGAAAAAGGGAAGGGAATGGGGGAGGGCACATGCGTGCATTCTCCACTCTGAAGCTTCCCCTTCCTAGGTATTTGGCCTCAGCAGGAGAACACACACTGAGGCAAAATGCAAAGGAGTGGGGGCAGGGAAGGCTTGTGCAAGCCTTCCTTTTCCCCTTCAGAGCTCCCCCTCCCATTTCCACACATTTTGCCCTGGTGCAGAGAATCCGTGCTGAGGCAAAACACAAGAGAATTGGCAGGAAGCCCAGAAGGGAATAGGAGGGGGAGTTTAGTGGGACTTATTTGTGGTTTTTCCACTTTCACAAGGATTCTGCACCCCAAATCCTCACAAAAGCAGAGAGGCCAATGTAATAATATGCAAAAGAATGTTGGGAGTGCTTTAGCATAGTCATTGATGAAGGATGATGGGACTTGCACCCAAAAACAGCTGGAGGATGACACTTTCTCAAACTCTACCCTACAAGGTAGCATGTGAAGACTTTAAATAAGCCAATTTCCTTATTAAGTATACATTTTTCAAGAAACTAAAATCAAGACTCGATATGATATTATTATATTTTTGGATGAGAAAAGATCAAAAATTACCAGGAGGTTCTGCCCAGAATCATGCAGGTACACAATGCCAGCCGTTGCAGTCTTCCCAGGGCTAAAGAGCAGTGATGAGAGAAGGCAGATAAAACCTGCCAGTTCCAAGCAACCTGCTTCTCCTATGCTTTACTACACTCATGGCCCCTGCACCCACATCCTTTCCCCACTAGTTTAGAACTGCCTACATTGGCATAGTTCTGTTGGTGTAGAACCTTCAGTTCTGTTTGACCTTACACTGAAAAGGTAGGATATCCATATGCATCAGACAACACAGAGATACATGGAACTAAATGCATATACACCCCTCTCCTTCTGGGCTAAAGCCTGCTATGTACAAATAAGGCAGGAAAATGACATTTCAGTAGATGCAACACCCACAGAAGAAAAGCAGAACTCTCAAGCCATATATACAGCTGTATATACACTCAAAAATAAAGTGGGAAATGAGAAAGAAAACTCAACAACAACAACAGAGAACAAAAACAAGAACAAAACTGATGTGGCAGGAAACAAAAGGACTGAAAAGGGCCCCACACTAGGAAATTCACAAGGCGCAGATTCCTTCACCTCAAATGTGCAAAGAAACAGAAACTGTCCAGTTAATTTCAGAGAAGGATATTTCAAACTATTCCAGGAGGATTTAGTATAGGAACAAGCTTTGTATACTTTTGAGTCTGCTCCCCGCCCAGGGTACTTTTAATTTACTTGCTGCCTAAAAGATTTTCCAGGGAACTCTCACTCCAGAAGCCAAACAGAAGTCTAGAGTTGATTTCATGAATCTATCTAATTTCTAAATGATTAGTCACAACTAGACCAAATACATACCAAAACTTAGTATTTTAGGTTTTAGCAACACAAGAGATGCTAATCCCTTTTCTCCTCACAATACTATGTAACTGCGCTTAGCCATTAATTTCAGAAAAGGCTATTTTAATAAAGAATGAAGGATGTGAAACTGTACCAGCAGCAAGGTCTATGGTGAGAGCCACTGTCCTTGCCGTCAGTCCTTGCCTCTGGCTTTGAAATGGGGAGGCAGGAGGGGCCAATCTGGTTGAAAGGCTGGTGGCTGCAAAACCCTGCCAAATATATAATTACACTGTCATTCTCAGGCTTACCTCCTACTGAGATCTGCAACGTGTTCCTGAAGCCAACTTGTACTTGCAGCTACCAAAAAAAAAGGGGGGGGGTATGAATTACCATTAAAAAAATCATTACCTCATGGTTGTAAACGTAACATTACTAGAAATCTATGACAAGTCATGTTTGAAATAATATTGTATTAATCTTAAAATGTTTACTCCACCAAAAAGTCTATGATCCCTACGGGCTACTATTATCATACAAATACTCTGTCTTTCAGCACACAATCCCTGTATTGTTTGAACAAATGAGAAGTACACTCCTATATGCTTTGACCTATAGAGAAATGGAATAGAATATATGCACTCTTGGTTCAGGTCGATCTTCTCAGATATAACATTATTTTTAACATTATTAGTTAGGATCAGAACATCAGTGGAATATGAACAATAGAGAAATTAGCATCTCTACTTTTACAGTTCTTGTGACACCCTCTACATGGCTGATTTCACAGCTGAAGAGATGGGTAGCCAAAGAACTATATCATTTGCAAGACTTACTAAGAGGACATAAAATCAAGTCAGGAATTCAAACAAAACAAAACTGGGTACTGTTTTAGTTCTAATTTCAAATTCTTCAGTTTCTGCTCTTTATAGCATCCTGAAATAAAGCTTGTAACAGGTCATTCATTAACTAAATTTGAGTCAGGGTTGTTTAAGAGGAGTTCTGGGTCTGCTGTATTAACTTAAAAAATCTATTCTGTCCTGACTACCTTAAGTATTGTCACTGTAATTGGTTCTATAATATAATTCACGTTCTGCATTATGGAAAGCCTTTCCATTAAAATAAATTTCAGTTAAAAAATGGAAACATTGGTAAATAAATTTAAAACAACGGTACTCCACTGAAACTTAGTTCTATAAACAAACACCTGCCAAATGTTGGAGAAACTGCAATAATGTTGATACTTTCACAGGTGGCAGCGCTGCCCAAAAGTTTAAAAAAAATGTTTTCAGTGAAATGGAAACAACTACAAATCAGAAAAATAGTATTTTGCCAGTATTGTGTTCACTCTCTTTGTTTACTGAAAGAAACAAAAGTCATACTAGTAAAGACATGACAGCATATGTACGTGTGTGTCTGTGTGCGCACGCAGCAACTTGTACAATGATTGCTTTAAAAAAAAAGAAAAGAAACAGACACACAATTTATCTTTGAATTATTGGTATGAAAACTTATGGGCTATCACTCTCATCACAAAACTGAATACAACTCAATGACAATTCCTTTATTACAGTTTGGTTTGTTTTTCTTTTATTAAAAGAAAAAGAGATCAACATGATCCATTCAGGTTTCACACTGGTGTCTGGTATGATATCTCAGCCTGAAGGCAAGTGACTGCAATACATGTTTTCCTAAGGAGCGCTGTCAAGTCATAAACTCTATTCTACTGAATTTTATAAAGTGATATAGTTTTCGCTAAGTTTAAAAAAAATACACAAACTAGTTTGCAATCAACAGCTGCAGGAGTCAAAACCAGACTGAGATACACGTTTATAGCTGAAATTGAACACCTCCCATAAAACTATGTTGCTGTTTGTTGTTGCTGCCTTCAAGCCATTTACTACTTAAGGTGACCCTAAAACAAACCTATCATGGGGTTTTCGGGGGCTAAGAGCGTGTGATGCACTCAAGGTCACCCAGTGTGTTTCCATGGCCGAGTGAGGAATTGAACCCTGATCTCCATAGTCCAGTACTCCAACCACTAAACCATGCTGGCTCTACTCATAATTGTATTTTATGGAGTTCAGCAGTATCTATTCCTAGGTAAGTATGTACAGAATTGCAGTTTCAATCTACTCTAGGATCATACATTTTGACAAAGTCATATGTATCAACAAGCCCACATCAGTGTAAATTTTGGAGGTGCTATAATTGTTTCATAGGGAAATCATTTTCTAGAAATGAGTAACTATTATTCAAACCCATCCACAAGTCTATTTGGCAGGAGCAAATGCTCCAACCCCTCCAGTGAGCAGGAGGCACAGTAATAAACCACTGATGACATGAAAAACAGATAGGAGTCCACTTCAAGTACAGAAGTCTTCAGTCATTTTTACCTTTCTTCAAAGTGCAATGCAAACAAGGGAGTACTCACACTTCTTTTCCCCAAGGATTTATATTTATATCCTCTATATTAGAGGATATGTGGACAGAAAAAGGTTTGGTGACAACCATAAATAATTATTGATTAATAAGCAATATTTTGAACTTACAAATATTCACTCATTTTGGGGGTTTTTTTCCTCATGTACTTACTACATACCTTCAGAGACATAAGCAAAAGGTTTGTTTCTAATAGACAGCATTGTAAACAAATTGAAAGAGAGTGCCACAAAGGTGCCAACCAACAATCGACCCCTAGAAAAGAGTAACAAAATTAATCAATAACCTTTCGCCAACTTAACATGCTACCAGACACTATTATCAGTTACATTAGTCATTTTTAAGCATTATCCTCACTGTATCATTTTTAGTCTTATTCAAATTCTTTTTAATTACATTTAGCCAGTTACCACTGAGATAAAGAACTTATTTCTTTACTGAAGTGCTCATCTTATCCTAATAGCTAAAATATAAGAATGGCAGTTTCATACATTAAACATAAAAAATTGGTTATATCTATGAGCTTGAAATCCTCAGCAGCAGTAACTTTTTGAAATCATTTTGTTAACTAATTAATTATTTGAACAGACTTCTATCTAAAAATATAACCTGGAATCCTGAATTTAAACAGGGTTTTGCTATTGACCTTATGTCAGCATTTTTGCAATCAGCAACAGAGTTTTGCTTTTGACCTTATGTTACCTCTGTACAAACTGTAGGACTATGTAAAATTAACCCTGTTTTGGTTATGCCACTTTACTCCTGCAATATTTAATTCCACATATTTGTATGTTAAAAGCACTTACGTGTGAATCTCTGGTTGTTCCAAAAACCTTTCAGCACTACAAGACATGAGAATCAGTTTTTGAGTCAACACACACATTTATTTTAAGAAAGTCACAGCACATTCATGTATTCCACTACAAATCAACTTGCTATCAATAAACTATCAAATATTTTGTGGAACAAATCCAAGAAAAATACATTAAAATTTTATATTACTTGAAAACTATCTTATTTCATTGAAGTTGCCCTTGTTACATATCAATCTTAAGTGCAAACAGTACATATTCCTACCTTTCTTTTAATATAAAAAGTGCCCCAAGCTGTGCCAGAACTGTAGAGGCAAATACTGCTAAGACTTCAAATCTCTCAAACCTGAAATTTGGAAAATCAAACATTTAAAAATCAACATCAACAGACAATAAAATTTATCAGAAAGTAAATCCCATTAAATTATGATGGATTTGCTTCCAAGTGAGTATGGTTAGAAAACTGATTAAACGTGAGTCTGAATATTGTTCTTGTCCTTAACCCTCTAATTAAAAAGTAAGTAACACAAGAGATCAGTCTCTGTGCTATGAGTGATGAAGTAAACATATGTGCGTGCGTGTGTGTGTGTGTGTGTGTGTGTGTGTGTGTGTGTGTGTGAAGGTCTCAGTTCAAACTCCATTTAATTTCTGAGCCAGAAACAAGGCTAGAACTAAGCCTTCAGTACAATTCCATTTTGGTATGCAAGTTCCAGCTTTTGTTATATTTGGCTGAAGAGCTTGCACAAATTTGGCACAGGTTCATAAGCAGACTTTGATCCATTGAAAAACCTCACAAACTATTAAACATTTGTCTCTTTCTTTAGGGAAATAAAAGTTTTTCAAACATTTTCCAATGATATCAATATATTATGCGAACTTACCCAAAAGAATAGGCTGGGGTAGGCTTTTTCATCATCACCCAATAACTTATTAAGCAAGTTATTAAGCTAAAGAAACAAAACAAAAATCAAATAAAAATTAAAATAAGTAAAATCTAGCTATTAAAAGCTCAGATTTTTAAAATGTAATTTTCAAATAAATTACTTTGGCAGTAGAATCCTAAAAATATTCACTTAAAAGGATGATCTAAGGCAGGGGTGGGCAAGTGTGGCCTGTGGGTCATGTGTGGCCTTTGGGAATCCTACATGCAGCATGCAGGACTCCCCAGAAGTCCCTCAAAGCCCCCCTACTTTTTTTAAAAAAGGACTGATTTTGGGGTGATTTTTTTTGCCTCCAAACCACCCAAAAGCTCATAAAACCACCAAAAAATGCAAAATTTGCTCCCCTGAATCCTCCCACTCTTTCAAAAGAGTTTCTAAAAAAAGGAAACAACCAAAACAGCAGCCAGAAGTGACAACATGACACTTCAGGTGTGCTGAAATACGCTGTTGCAGCCCACCAGGCAGGCACAGAAAGGAAAAATGGTTCTTGTCATGTCTGCTGTTGCCATTCTAGCTTTAAGACATTCAGAGGGGCATTCCAACTTGCAGGGTTCCTATCTAAAAAAGAAAGTGCCCATTCCTATTTGACCAGTAATTCTCATGCAAGTAAACCTAACGAAATGAATTTCAACAGAGAGAAACGTAAGCTCCTGTACTTACACAGAAAAAATGGAATGCACAAATATAAGATGGAAGATGCATGGCTGGATAGCACTACTTGTGAAAGGGATCTAGGAGTCTTGGTAGATCACAAGTTGAACATGAGTCAGCAGTGTGATGCAGCAGCCAAGAAAGCCAATGCAATTCTTGAATGCATCAATAGGAGTATGGTGTCTAAATCAAGGGAGGTAATGGTACCACTTTATTCTGCATTGGTTAGGCCTCATTTGGAATACTGTGTCCAGTTCTGGGCACCTCAATTCAAGAAGAGTATCAACAAGCTGGAACGTGTCCAGGGGAGGGCAACCAAAAGGGTGAAGTCATGCCCTATAAAGAATGGCTTAGGGAGCTGGGTATGTTTAGTCTGCAGAAGAGAAGGTTAAGAGGGGACATGATAGCCATGTTTAAATATTTGAAGGGATGTCATGCCATGTCAAGGAGGGAGCGGGTTTGTTTTCCGCTGCTCCAGAGACGACAAGGAGCAATGGATTCAAGCCGCAGGAAAGGAGATTCCACCTGAACCTCAGGAAGAACTTCCTGATGGTCAGAGCTGTCCGGCAGTGGAATATGCTGCCTCGGAGTGTGGTGGAGTCTCCTTCTTTGGAGGTTTTTAAGCTGAGGCTGGGTGGCCATCTGTTGGGAATGCTTTGATGTGTGTTCCTGCACAGCAGAAGGTTGAACTAGATGGCCCCTGTGGTCTCTTCCATCTCTATGTTTCTATGAAACCAGAAAAGGCCAGAGTTCCTCTCAGGCACTTATGTAATGCTGGTTCTAGAACAGAAATGGGCAATGGTTAGTAATTTGGCAGGAAGAGAGGACAGAACTGATACCTGTGATGTATCACTAGCCTTCCCTGAAAAAAGTTACAATTTGGAGAGCATCTGGGGGCATGGAGAGTGATTTTGCCATATTTTCAGCCTATCCCAAACATTTTAAGCTCAAAAAGATCTTTCTGGAAAGTGACACAGAATCTTCTAATAATTTGGGGGATGTTTGGAGCCTATAGGCTGCATTTTTCCTGCCCCTGCTCTAGAATGCAGTTCTAGAAAGTTATATTGAAATCATTGTGGCTTAAGAATGTCTAATTACCTCTTAATTTCACTCAATATAATAACATTGTGTATTTTCTCTTCCTAAAAACCTCAGAACTTTCTTTTTAGGTTATCTGGGGACGTAGTTTGAGAAAGTTTTACAGTCTAATCTCAGGTAAACGGAAAATACATTAAGGTTGTAATTCTATGCCCACTCACCTTGGAGATTAATAGACGTTTTCAACTATATAGGATTTAATTCCACATAGACAAGTAAAGGATTGCACTGCAAATCTCACACTTGAAAATAAGGAGGGTTTATTACTGAGTTTATAAAATATGTCTGCCACAACCTATGGTTTTGGATAGCAGGGTAAGATCATATCATATCAATATCTTATATTCAGGAATTTAATAAGTAAACATACCTGAAAAGATCAAAGATTGTTAAGTAGGTATATGCAGTTAAAGCTGTGAAAAAAAATGACTTAGAGTTTACTCTCATAGAAAGAAATTATAAACCTGTCACCTTCTCTATGTGTAAAAAAAATGTAGGCTTATTTTCAAGGATAAACATTTCATCAGGTTACACATCACTTCCTATATAGCAAACATTCGTTTTAAAGATATTCCTTTATAGTCACAAGCTACATTATCATAGTATGGATTGCAAGACACCACAAGCGAGCAGCAAGTTCTAAGACTCTGGGAGTGAACCACTGCAACTGAAAGACAAGCAACCAATGAATAAATATGCAAGAAACTTTAGAATAAGCTCCTCCATTTCTGTCCATACTATTTCTGGCCTAAAACACGGCCCCTTTTACATTACACAATCATAGCACTATGATTCTACTTTAAATTACATGGCAGCATCCTAAGGAATCCTGCAGTTCACAGTTTTGTGAGACTCTAAAGCAGTGGTTCTCAACCTGTGGGTCCCCAGATGTTCGTGGACTTCAGCTCCCAGAAGCCCTGAGCATTGACCATAGTGGCTGGGGCTTCTGGGAGCTGAAGTCCACGAACATCTGGGGACCCACAGGTTGAGAACCACTGCTCTAAAGCTCTCTGGCCGAGAGTTCTACATGCCTCTCTCTGAACTGCCAGTCCCAAGATTCCATGGGATGAAACCATGGCAGTTCAAGTGGAATCACAGTGCTATAATTGTGCAGTGTGAAAGGTTCCAGGGACAGGAAACATTTTTTCCCCCAAAGAGGACCACTTTCCCACAGGGAAATTTCAGAGGCCATGTGCTTGTACTGGAGTGAGACTATAGCCATTTCCTTCCATGTAACACACTCTTCAAGATCATTTCCAAAGTAATCCTTAATGTCGAGAGAGAAAATAAGTTGATGAAAAACAAACGGAAAGGTGATGATCTTAACATGAGATCTCTGCACAGACACTTGCACGCGCGCACCCCCCCCAGATATTTTGACAACTAGTAAGATTCACCACAAATGTCCCTCCTTAAAAAGTGAAACTTTGCAGAATAACATCACAGAAGGTGCCCCCAATGCCATCACGCTAAAGCATCAAGACAAATGTTTTAAAAGGCATTTTCTGACCACAAAGCTGTGGTAGCCCTACAGCTCAGTCCTCTGATTTCTTAGAACTTGCATCTGAGATGTCTGAGGAAGCCTCTAGCCATCCTTCTTCAAAGATCAAAATTGCTGGTATCTGATCTGAGATACATCCCACTGTCTAAGAATACTGTTGCCACTTTGCTTTGGTGTGAAAGTTGCTACGGAAAAGTGATGGTAGTGGTGCAGTCACTTTGTCATGAAACAAACAGCTTACAACAAGGCATAACAAAACTAACACTCTCCTTCACTTATCCATCTGTTGATTCATACTACCATCCTCTTTCCTCCTCACCTTCTTTCTCTCTCTATCTCTCCTGTTCAATTGGTATTTCTCCTGTTCCACACTCCTACCAGCCACCTCTGCTCTTCAGCCCCGCTTTCACTCAACTGCATTTTAAAGAGAAAGTTCCCATGGGCATCAGCTACCATGTGTGCATGCTCATTTGAGATTTTTGTCAAGATCACAACATGCAAGGAGGAATTAATACTTTTGTTGCTGGTAGTCTACTGCTGCGGTATCTGGTTGTTAAAAATAGGGGAGGAAGAGAGGTGCAAGGAAGCAGCATGAACTTTATCTTTATCAGACTAGAGAATGTGTGGTTCTCCAGTGTTGCTGGACTGAAACTCCCATAGCCTAGAATATGGGATAGTGAGAGCTGTAGTCCAACCACATCTGGAGAGTCACTCATGCCCCATCCCTGAACTTTATTATCTGTTCCTCCAGAGACAAAAATGAAAATGGCAGATAAGACAATAAAGAACCAAAGGTCATGATCAACTAATTCACAAGTAATAAATATCTCATTGCAGAATATCTCTTTCACATTTATGATATTATGAAATTTACCTAATTTTGAACTGCAGTGTTGGAGGCATACTGTAGCAGCAGCCAACTCTATAAATTCCTAGAAACTTTCAGGACAAATAGTGTGACCACATCCAAATGCTGCCTGTCAATAAAGGCATAAAACCCAGACAAGATCTTACACAATGTAGGCTAACTAATCTTGCTATCCTGGTAAACCCCAGCTGGAGAGAATCACAAGGAAGAAATGACAGAAGAAAATATCAGATGATTCTAAGGGCCTTTTGGAGAAGAGTATCTAACAGAAAGACATTGTTTAATCTCATATGATGCTAACAGACCTAAACTCATTTAATTATTATATTGGCTAGCTAATTGTGTTACAAACCAAGAACATCTCATTTTATTAACTCAATAATCAATTTACTATCCACAAGCATTTAAATGTAGAAATAGAAACATACCTATGCTGTTTGTAGAACTGCACCACATAAGAAGGAACCCAGTGCACACTATGTTTATTGCACCAAATAGCAAGATCTTCCAGGACTGTCAATGACAATAATTAAAATAACTATTTTACAAAAGAATCAGAAATTTTATTGGAAAAAAAAATTATAATCCTGTAACATAGTCCCATAAAAATGTTTGTACACCATCAGCTTTAACCTTCTTGTGGGTCTCAAAGGGAGCACCAGTGCATATTCTGGAGCATATATATTGCCCAAAGTTCCATAGACTACAGTTTACAAAACCACAGCATGTGTCACAGCCACATGCTCCTCTCTCCCCACTTTCTATTACATGCCAGATGAGGAACAAACACCTTCGCTTCCTCTGCACCAGAATTCCTGTTACATTCAAACTAGGGAATTCTGATTTAATATCAATTAAGAAAGTCAGAGTCACACAGCTGTGGTACTCATCTAAGACTTCATAAACCATGGACCAATGATTTTATTGATTTATAAGCCAATCCTGTGAACACTCACCTAGAAGTAAATCCTACTGACCCTGTTGGACTTAATTCTAAGTGGACATTGCACTCTAAGATAACTAATGGCATAACCAGAGCAAAGAGTTGGTAAGGTAGAGAGAGACAGAGCACAACATCACTGATTAATGACATACACTCTTCCATGAATAGTGTAGACCAGCAGTTCCCAAACTTTCATCCTTCAAGTGTTTTGGGTTTAACTCCCAGAAGTCTTAGCATGCTTGGCCAACAGCCAGGAATTCTGGGAGCTGAAGTCTAAAATATCTGGAGGACCAAAGTTTGGAAACCACTGGTGTAGACAAATAGTTGTATGTCCCCCAAATTTACATTAAGTAACCAGACAAACAAGTATTTATAGGAATCTTTGTAAGAGGAAGACCATATACAGGTGAAAGGATCTAAACAAGAAAGCTATGGCCTTGAATTTGGAAAACCTGAGCAGGGCAGTAAGGACCGGAGATCTTGGAGGTCCCTCATTTACAGGGTTACCATAAATCAAAGATTTGTCATCACATCAAATAACAACAAATCTTTGTTTAAAATCACCAAAGTAAAAGATATTTCTCTGAAAAGACACACAACTAAATGTTATACTTTCCTTCATATTTTCTATTATATAAAAAAAATCTTACCCTTCGATCAGATGCTACTGATCTAAATTCCTGTGTTATCTTGCCAAGTAGAGATCTCTGGGATTTGCGAAACAAGTATATTGTCCCCTAAGAACAAAAAAAGTAGCAGTAATATTTGCTTATATATTTGGAACTTTCTCTCCCTTCCCACAACATGAGTCTGATTTTTGATGACAAACAAAATATGATAATTGTCTCAAAGTAGCTGGAATGATATACCCGCTCATTAAGAAACACAGACTAACTAGAGCAAGCCATATAGATACGGACTGGACATTGGGCAATATAATGTAAGTGAATATACATAAACCTAAAGCAACTGCAAGCAATGCCACTGTTTAAAAGGAAAAGCTTATCTGCCTTTAACAGCAACATAAATGCAACAGGTAAAATATAAGATATTTTTCAATTTTTACTCAAGATATTTTTCACCTACATGCCCTCCATGGACCTCAGATTTTTAGATGGCTTTACGGTTACAAAATGTAGATATTTTCACAAGCCTATAAAGCTTTTCGCACTGACAGCTAGTAAGTCACTCAGAGACACCCATGAACTTCACAGATAATAAAAAATAAGTGAACCTAGGACTAAGGTTGACAATTCTCTGCTCCCGTAGCCCAGCCTGATCTGCTGTTATTCCTGTAATAGAGATTTGGTGTGCAGAAATGCATTACTTATTTGCTAAAACCTTACATATACAATGTGATTAGCGTTAGACTGGGATTTGTGAGATTCAGTTTCAACTCTGCACCAGGTCAGGATATTCAATGGGTGACCATGCGACTGGCCTACGTCATAAAGTTGTGGAGAAGACAGAGTGAGAAGAACAACTACATATACCATTATAAATTGGAGAAAACTCATACAATACACACACACAAACACTTATCGTGGCAATTTACAGCAACAGGTTAAAAATCGGGAGGAGAGGTCATGGTCAGGAGCTAGCCTATGGCTCCAACTGCTCAGATCAAACTATTGTTTAAGAAACTACAACCGTCCCAATTGTCGCCAAGCCTCCTGGTCACCCCACGCCCATCTCTCTAACCATTACATCCTACTGCCTATGTGAGAAAAGATCCCTACCAGAGGAAAGTCCAGCTACCGCTGCTCCATCCTACTGTTATTAGAAACCACAAAATCCCACCTTTAAAAAGCGACGTCAGCTTCAGCCCTTTGCAGACTTTCCCCTGCTCAAACGAAGGGAAGGAAAGCCTTTCAGGCCTGGGAAAACAGGCAGGGGATTCGGAGCTGGTCCAAAAGAGCCAATGGCCATTTCCACACTAGCCTGTAACAGCGCTATGATTCCACTTTCAACATCCGGCGATCCTGGGGTTTGCAGTTTCGGGAGGGGCCCACTGGCCAGTGGGCCCCTCCCAAAACTGCAAACCCCAGGATTCCGCCGGATGTTGAAAGTGGAATCATAGCGCTATAACAGGCTAGCGCGGAAATGGCCCATGTCCCACCACCCATCATCCCACCCTACTGCACACCCCACCATCCGCCGCGGAGGAAATCTTAGCCGCGCGTGCGCACAACCTCCCTCTCCCTCGGCGAAGTCCGAACCCAGAAGCGCCCCCCCCCACTTTCGGGGTGAAAATAAGAGAACTCACCATGTTGAGGGACCAGCGGCTCCCCAAAGGGGCCGGAAAAGGCGGGCCCTCCTGTCACCATGGAGGTGAGGCAGGAGTCGAGCTGGCTGACGTGTAATTGGTCAGTCCCGGAACAGAGCAGGAACTGACGTTCGGCTTTCCCCCCGCCCGGAACTCCTGACGGAAGAGGTAGTGACCTTGTCAACGTTGCGGCGGGCAGGGAAAGGGAACCACGCATGCGGGCCCTGGTGGCCGAGCCGCCTGTGGAGGCGGGTCCGGAGTCAAGCTCCAATTGGTCCGTTTGTCAGCGGTAAATAAAGTCCGCGTGCCTGTCTGCGCGAGGCGGGAGGCGCTGAGGCCGAATGGCGCCTGTGGAGGGAGACGGTGAGGGGAGGTGGGCCGGTCGTCCTCTGTCAGCCCGGCCTGCTTCGCAGTGTGATGGCGGTTGTGGTGGAGGTGCCTTTAAGTCACTTCTGACTTAAGGGGGACCCGTTACGGGTTCTTTGGGGGCTGAGAGTGCGTGAGGTCACCCAGTCGGTTTCCATGTCCGAGCGGGGAATGGAGCCCTGACCGCCAGAGTCGTAGTCCAGCCGCAAGCCGCTGCGCCGCGCTGGGGGACACCATTGGGAGGAGCGGCGGCCCCGCGTGCTGATCCGAGCTCGCTGGCGGAGAGGCGGGATATTGGCCATTTCCGCACTAGACTGTTACAGTGCTATTATTCCACTTTCAATACCCGATAGACTCCTTTGAGGCCCCTCCCTAAACTGCAAACCCCAGTATATCCATAGGATGTGGAACGTGGAATAATAGCACTATAACAGCCTAGTGCGGAAATGGAAATAAACTAAATAAACTAAACTAAACAAATCTGTGAGAGCAGGGCATGGTTTTTGAAACAGAGAATGGAATGACTCAAGCCTTCCCCGGCTTTTCCTCTAGTATCTTTCTTTCTTGACAGGAGTTGCTCAGCTCCCAACAAACAGCAGGGCATGGTTTTCAAACAAATGTGTTTTTAACAGATTTTAATTTTTTGATGTTTTAATCACATGTTTAACTTTTCTGTGTTAGGAATTTTTTAGCTATGTTTAACTGTTGTAAGCTGCTTAGTCCTTGAGAACTGGGGAAAAGATATTTTAATACTAATAATAATACCGTTTTCAGGCATCTCCTGCCTTTTTTTTTTCCTTTTAAATGCGTAGCATTATCATTGTGCTTGAACTTTAGGGTAACAAGAAAAAGTGACAGATATTTCATACATCTGGACTGGGCAAAGTACAGCCCTTTGGCCGCATGAGGCACCCCAGAACTGTTTTCACAGCCATTTTGATGGCCCTTCTGTCCAAAAAAAAATAAAAAAAAAGAGTTAATTGCTGTTCATGGAAGCCTCCAGAACCAGCAATTCACCTTTTAAAAAGGTTGCAGGGTCTTTTTAAAAAGGTTGCAGGGTTTAACATCAAAGAACACATCTTTTTTTTTTCAAAACTAAAAAGGGACCTATGGCCACTTTTTTTTTTTTCATTTTTATTGGCATTTTGGCAGTTCATGTGGCCCTCAGAATACTGGCCCACTGCTGTTGCCTACCATAGCCATAGATCTTTTGGATTAAAGATTAAAGTTAGGTGGGGAAGACAAGAGTGTGGAATTCAGATAGTGCCAAAAGTTGCAAACAGGGATTGGAAGAGAGAGGGAAAGGTTTCACCTTGTGTGTGGTCCTGGGTTTAACGATAGGTCTGCCACATCAAAAGCATCCTAGGCCCTGGATTTCAGGGCCAGACCTGAGACCTAGGTCATTCTCAGAAGTTACCACATGGGATGAGTTCTGGTGATGTCATTAAGCATGGTATGTTAAGTATAAAACAAACCATTCATGTAATAAATACTAAATTTAATACCAATGGGAAAATAAATCTCTGGTTGCAAATTTAGTTTTTCAAGCACTGCTTTCAACATAAAACAAAAACTTTTCCTAGTTCTGTTTTTAACCTTTCCTTTTTTTTTCCTAAGCTGAGAATGTTGTACTTTGGACATATCATGAGTAGCCATGATTCATTAGAAATGACAATGATGCTTGACAAGGTAGAAGGCACTAGAAAAAGAGGAAGACTACATTACTGCTGGATAGACTCAACTGAACAAGCCACGGCCCCGAGTCTGCAAGACCTAAGAACTGCTGATGCCAGGGTGACTTGGAGGTGTCAGATTCATAGGGTTGCCATAAGTCAAAATCAACTTGATGGCAGTTAACAACAACAACAACACTGCTTTTAAGAACACAACAATTTTCAAGCTTTGCTTTGAACAAAAGATAATGGAGGGAAGGTGGTGAGATACCTCCCCTTTCTTGAGAACTGGTGAAAAGTCCCTACCTAAAGGACACCAAGCGCTATAGGGGGAACTGAGAGGGGTTTGTGTTGAAGCAGAGGTGAAGCTTGTTAAGGGGTGTATAGGATATCCCATGATATCCAACAGTTTTGGCCTGGCCCTCTTTTCCATGTGCCCACCCTGCTAGAAGTTTTTTTTAAAATATGTAAGTTTTATTCCATTTAATTACCACTGTTACAATACAATAGCTACATTTTCTACATGACAAATTATACATTCCATAATACAATTCATTAATAAAAATTTCCCATAAATCCTCACATGTATCCCATTTTTATTCATTTAATACTATCCCATTTCCTTCCCACCATCCCCTCAGGGAGTGATTTTTTAATTATTAATTTCCTTTTCGTTTCATGTGGAATAGCGCTTTATTGTCTCATTCACTTTGTAGCCCTAAAAATCAACTTCAACATGTGGCAAAAAAAAGGGATGGAAACAAAGTGTTTTTGTACGTAGTAAGTCAGTAGTAGCCTAATGCTCGTGTCTGAATGCCATAGTGTTAAGACGTGCATTGACCTTCCGATGATATATCAGAAGGCAGATCATGATCAGGAGAATCATCAGAAGGCAGTATAGTCTCTTGTTCCACCTTTTTTTGTTGTGGTCTGTTTTTCTGCATCAGTTGTTAACAACAGTTTTATTTGTCCCTGTGCAGAAGTCATTGAACAGCGGCATTCAAGGTTCTGACCCTGTTGTGTGTCCTTTATTTTCCTTTTCACTTGCCCATAACTGCTTGAAGAAGTTAATCTGTCATCCAGTGAGGCTTTTTTTTTCTTTATGACTGCAAATAGTGTTTTTTTTGCATTCTTCCTTCATGGTGTCCCTGGCTTCAGTTCAGAGTTATTCTGGCTCCCAATTAATTAGGCTTAATGGTGCAAATCTATTTTTGTGTTATGTTTAAATTCTTCAGGCAGCATTTTGGCACAACGATTGATTTGTTGTTCTTCTTTAACTTTACTCTAATTTTTTAATATTAGCAGCTCATGGTTTGTACCACAATCTGCTCCTGGTCTTATTTTTGCAGAGAGAATCAAGCTTCTTCATCTTCTGTTTCCAATAATGTAATCCAATTTCTATATTGGCCATCAGGTTATGTCCCTATATACAGTCGCCTCTTTGGTTGCTTGAGGAATGTGTTTGTGATGAACTGTTGGCTTCACAAAATTCAATCAGTGACTTTCTTGCTTCATTTTTTGATCCCAGGCCAAATTCTCCCACAATGTTCTGTTCTGCTCTATACTGCTTTTGCATGACAATTGCCTGTAATTAGCAACCTGCCCAGTTCTAGTGTGTGATCAATTTCTTCCTGAACTCCAGCATTTAATCTTTCAGTTTCTTCCTCTTCTGCCTCTGTGGTTGGAGGATAAACTTGGATTATGGTTACATTGATAGGTTTTCCCTGAAGTCTTATTCAGTCATACTTTGCATTATATCTCTTGATGGCTTTTCCCACATTTCTCCTCACTATGAATGCTATCCCATTTCTTTAAGATTTTCATTTCCTGAGTGAAACACTGTAGTTATCTGGCTAAAAATATTCAATTTCTGTCCGTGTTAGTTCACTCATGCCAAGTATTGCAATGTTTATACATTCTGCTTTTTGTTTTACTATGTCTAGCTTTCTCTGATTCATGCTTCTCACATTCCATGTTCTTATGTGTTCCACAGCTTTGGACATGTTCACCACTTAACCTGTCAACAGCTGAATGTCCTTTCAGTCTGAGTCCATTTGCATCATTAACCACAGCCCTCCTCCTACTTGTCTGTTTTTCCACAGTAGCTTGTTGAGTGCCTTCCAACATAGGAATCTCATTCTTCTGGCGCTATCTATTGTTTCATTTTGCACTGTCTCATCATAGAGTTTTCATAATAGAGGGCTTCAGGAGTGGTTTACCCTTGCTACCTTTGTGCAGTACTAACAAGTGTTAGCTATGTGTTAATGTTAGCTATGGAGCCGTTTGGCAGATTTAGTCTGTCTCTTAAACATGGCTGTACAGAAAAATTGAAGCAAATAGAAATGCAGTAATTTTGTATGCAGTGCAACAAAAACCTGAATTGGGCTAGTTATGGGTTCCCCTTTAACAACAGAGCAAAGTTTATTGCCCAGGTAAAAGTGAACAAAAGAAGAGCTAATCTCTTCTAGGAAAGAGTTTCACAATCTGAGTGCTGGTACAGTGTAGGCCCTGCTTCATTTATATACTTCTCCTAGCAGGGGACATAAAGTAGGACCCCGATGGTGATGGTGATGGTACTTTGTGCATGTCAGGATGGAAATAGGCAGATAACCTACCTCCAAACCATTGTAGGTTTTACAGATAAGGAATTTCAAATGAACCTAGAAATAGCCATTGCCCTACTGTAATGGGGTCTTCCCCAGCTAGTCTGGGTAGTGTTTTAGGCCAGCAGAAGAGTTCAAATACTTTTCAAAGCCACATCCTGCATATAACACGTTGCAGTGTGTAATACATGTGCACGTTCCTGGCAAGCTTCCAGGAAAGAAACAGTTCTAGCTAGAGGGTATAGATATGGTACTATTCCTGACAAATTGGGTGGAAAATTGCTTCCCCCCAACACATCAGATGGTTTAGGAAACACTGGCCTACACAATAACTGAGTATGGCATGCATTAGCATAGTCAGATCTGAGTTGTCCAAGTCAGTCAAAGACGAAATAGTTCATCAGAATGAAAAGCCACCTGCTTGCTCACCTGTCTCACTGAAATGATAGCAAGGAGAAAATCTCATCAGTTGTTACAAGGGGCTCAAAGGGGTTACCCATAATCTGTGAGAGAACCAAAGAAATGACCACAGCAGTGCTGGTGGAGCTGATGGAGGACAGAGGTGTGCCAGTTCTTTAAGGAATTTCTCCACCACCAGAACAGAAAATAATTACTCACATTATTTTTTCTTTTTTATTTAGAATCTAACAAAATTGATGTAATAAAAATTAAAAAGCTTGTTTCAGCACATTGTATTTAAATTAGAACTTACATTAAAGATTTTTAGTCTCATTTCAGAGAAACTAAATGGAAATATTCTACAAAAAACCTTTCCATGATCATATATTACATGTAAAATATTAAACAGCAAAGGATAATAGGCAACAGATTTGAAAGTCATGAATCTGGACCAAGTAATGGACATAAATTGTACAGCTGGACATAAATACAAACTGCAACATTTTATGAGGGAAGATCAAGTATGTCCATCTAATCCTATTAGAACATTCTTCATGCTTTTACACATTTTATCTTCCCAGTATTTTGATACTGAATAGCAATATCTTACATTTAAAAAATCTGTGAAAGAACATTTGAGGATTTTCTTAAATAAAAAAAGGCAAAAAGTCATCTGTCCACAGCTGAAAATATGGGCAGTATGAAGACATTATAGTTGTGGCAGCACCTTTGGTTGAAAAATTGGGGAAAAAATTGAGATCCTTCTTGAAAGATTGTTACTTCAGAAGAAACCTATCGAAGACAAAAAAGGTGACAGCTACCTGACAGTATTTTTAAGAAATAACTCTGTGTAGTGCTTCTCTCTGCCAGTTACTATAACTGGGTAAGCTGCAGTATTCTAATGAACAGCTCTCATGTGATCACATAGAGATAGCATACTATGTACATTGCTTGATCCATGGACAAATCTCATTTCTATCTCACACTGAAGGAAGTGTCAATACCAGGTTCTCACTAATTCCTATCAGTCCCAGTAACAACCACACATAGGCCATTTCCACACTAGACTGTTATAGCGCTAGCCAGCCCCTCCCGAAACTGCAAACCCCAGGATTCCATAGGATGTTGCAAGTGGGATAATGGCACTATAACAGTCTAGTGCGGAAATGGCCATTCTTTCTTCAAATGTGTAGATTGCTCCTTCAGCCTGAGAATGGTGGGTCACACCTAGCAACTATTTTTCAATGGATACTTGAAAAAGACTGGAATTTGAGTGAACTGCATTAACCAATTTCCCTGTTTGCCTTCAAATAAAGCAATATTAATACTATAAAATTGGGCAAAATTAGTTAGCCATTACTTGTCCCACACAGTTGCATTCCAGCCACCCCCTGCCCTGAACCTGGTATTTATTAATTTATATAACTGAACTTCAGCTGTTTTTGGGGGAAAAAGATGAGAAAGACAATACTGTTCTCACTTAAAGATAATACGCATGAAATCCAAAATAAATAGCTATGCATACCCATGAGACAACATTAAATACAGAGAAATACAGCTGTTATAGAATATGAAAGGAAACAAGCGCTATTGTGTGGGTATAAAACGTATTCTGTTCAAGTAACTGACGTGTTCTCTGTACGTACCTACAAAAGCATTTCACTCAGTTGGCCTCACAGTTCTTGTACAATATCTCATATACCTAGATCTCCATATTACCAGTTCAAACCACATGGAAATTATAAGAGGTAACCACAAGTCCTTTAACTTTTCGTATGTAACACCGTTTGATGTAGAACAAGCCAGGCCGTGGCTGCAAGTCCAAGTCCAGACAAAAGTGTTTAGACCTTGAATGTAGCAAGCTTAAAGCAAATTCCAATCACTTTTTGTAATAATCAGTGGCTAGCATTATCAAATAGATTTTTAAATTTTAAACTGTTTGAGCTTCTAAAAAACAGAATTTCTACTATTTCTCTGAGTTTTCTTCCCAGAACCACAAGATTCAGCTACATCAGGAAAGCCATTTAAAATATAAAAGCACAATGTTCTAGGACTAGGTAACCCAAATTTGGGAATTCAGGCTAGGGTAATAAGCCAAGTTTTATCACTTAAAACTTTTGCCAAGAGCTAAAAATATTAGCTTATAAAAAAAATTTTTTAAAAAAGGATAGAATGCAATAATTACAGCTACTTCCAACATAACAATCTCTGTTGTAACCACACCAATTTGCCCACAGTAAAAATATGAAGTATGACACATTTTCCTTCTCTAATAAAACTGATGTTTTTCAACAACAGTTAGATTATGCCATCATAAAGGATCCTCTTTACAATTAACATAAAATGAAATGGTGCAGGTATAGAAAAGTAACCTTGACTTTATTTCACACCATGACAAGTTAAGAATCCAAACATCCAGTTACTGAGCATTATAAATTTTAGCCCAAACTGGGAGGAACGCTACACATCTTAGGTTTTTCATGCAAATAAAATTAATATTTTTAATAAATCTTGAGGGAAACATGAAAGGCATCCAGTGTGAATACCAAGTTTGTCCAGGTTTGTAGAGAAAGCAGATCACAATTCATTTTACCCTGAAGCTTTAGACACAAGGGTAATTGCTCAACCTAATCAAGCCATCTAAGAGCCATTTTAACATAATGTATGTAAATCCATTTGCAAAGTCTCAACGATTTTGTTAGCTTTCAGTGATAACTGTAGGTTGTACACTGATACAGTTTTTCATGATGCCGTTAGCAAGGTTTTGCACATTCTGAAGTCTACACTGATATCTAGGAACATATTACAAGACTCTGTAGAATGCACTTCATGATCAATCATTTTCTGTTTCAACTGTGAAAAAAGTGACTGTCACATTTCAGTTCTGTAACTGGAATTAGAATGCATAATTGTGAAAAGTATTTGGGGAGAAATAAGTACATTTAGTTTCTAAACAGAATTTTCTATTTTCATTCTCCTTTTTTATCTTCCCCACAATTTTAAAATTATTGAAAACTGAAAATTACTGAGAATTGAAAAATTCTTATAAAGAAACAAAGGACCCATTTTGTAAACCAGACACCAGACATGTAACATAAGAGGGCAACTATCCCTGTCTGTTTAACATTAAATGCTAATTTAAAGCCCTATTCTGGTATTATACAACTGAACACATAAGGCGGGAGAGCACCTTAGGCTTACCCCCTCTTTGCATCATTCTCTATGCAAAGAAGGTGAATCAGTGAAAAGGAAAGTCTCCTCTATCTGTGGAGGCTCTCCGTGCAGTTTTGAACCCTGAGGAGTATGTGTGTTCTCCTCACATGTTTATCTAAGAACATCAGTTTAGAACTCTAAGGTGTTTAAATAACAAAAGTTTACAGAAAGTATGTTTACTGTACTTTCAAGAAGTCAGCTGTAAACTGAAGAACATGTAAGATATAGAAGGCAATTCAATTAATCAAGTCACCACAGCCATGCTAATCTGCACAGATTAGAAAATCATCAAACATCTTTCAGCCATCAGAAATATAAACTAACATGAAAAGAGAACACTGGATCAACTGTTTATAGCATGGTCTGCACAATTATCCTACCACAGAAACTTTCTAAGTGTATTAGGGAAGTACTGCAGAAAATGAATTAGGTAACACTGGCCATTTTCATCTATTTGGTTGCACCTATCATGGCTGTTCTGTGAAAGACTGAACAAAAAACAAAAGGACATCTGCTTTGTGTAGTCGACTTTTCAAACATCCCCAAGTATATGCAGAATTTTTATTTGGCACATCATCAACACATAGGTAAACTAAATGAAAAACAGACTCTTATAGTAAGTGATTAAGAGAAACAAAGCATAAAAAATGTCACGAGCAAATCAAAAAAACAGTATTTGCAACTGATAATGCTATTGTAATATTTCAGTCAGCAACAATATATACAAATTACATTTCCTACCTCACTGAACTGCTAGAATTCTTCCCCCATATCCTATTGTGCTCTCTCTTGAAGTACCCTTGGTGTAAATCCAGATGTTAAAATTTATGAGATCATCATCCTCACATATCTATTTTTTTCCATAGATCAATGTGGTCTTTTAGTGCAGATGTCTAGAGATCTGAAAAGTTTTGTAAACACTGAATAACTGCCTCCTGTTTGCAACATTCTCCTTTATCTTCAATAAAGCTGCATGTCAAACTGTAGTGTCTCCAAAGTCCTTGTTCCAGCGAGTATAAGCTTCCAGGGTCTGAGGGCTAAGGCTGCGCTTAATTTTTTTCAAAGATTCCGTAAAGTCCGACAATCTGATATTCCTCATCTGAAAGCAAAGACAATTGTTTTCACTAACTTTTAACTATGCCTGTCCAACCTAAACTCTAGACCAAGAAATTAAACTCTACTTATAAGGTGTTTGTAACTCTTAAACTTTCAAAAGTCACAAAGATAAAAAGCTACATCAAAAGGCAGGAAAAATAATATTCTATTTTTATTAGCATTGCTATATTAATTCCACTAGATGGTGCCAATACATGTAATCATGCATCTAGCAAAAATCTCAGGCTATTCACAATTTCTTCTCTCTAAGATCTGGCTTATTTAAACTGAGAAATAGATCCAACATAGCATAAGTGGAGGGCAAATCACACAACCCACCTTTCCCGCCCCTGCAGGCTCTTATATTCCTTAATGTAATATTAAAGGACCCAGGGACCTAAAAGAACATTGGAGGATATGCCTTATGAGGCTGCTGTAGGAAGGAATTGAAACTAGGTGAAAAAAATCTTGTGCTAGCAGAGTTGCTAGATTTAAAAAGAATTTTTATCTTGACTTTTTGGCATTTGAAACAGAATTCAAATGCTGTGAATTCTATAAATATCCAATACTGTGCAAAAGCTGATTTCTTACACAAGCACATTTTGGTTCCTTAGGCTACAGTGTTGAGTACAATGTCTAGGTGGTTATAAATCCTAAACAGTATCATGAAAAGGTTTTGCATTGCAAGGGAAAGGATTTAGCAACTACATTTGCGTTCTTGGTCTTAATTTGTTGTAAACCACAATCCATGAAGAAGTATTTTATTTGCATGAACTAATTTCAGGTTTTTTTATTGCTTTTTAATTTGATTCTTCAGCTGTACTCTGTTGCTTTGTGTAAGTAGATACACAAACCAGATAACTCACTTAATTAGGATAAATTGTGCAACTACAAGTTCTATATGCTAGACAAGTTTATAGTGTTCTCCGTAATATCTCCAAATCTTAACAGGGAACAGCATGTTTACCTATCCTATACAACAGGTTCTTTTCCCCTTATTTTTTTCATCTGAATTCTGAAAACAAGAAATTGCATTCTACTTTATGAGTTATGAAGAGAAAAAATGGTAAAAGCAAGTAGTTTGTTTTCTGTTTGGCATATCAAGTCTTCAGTAGCATACCTCACTAGCAGACATGTTTTTCACTTGCTCTGGTTTAAGTTCTGCAAATTAAGCAAATCACAATCAATGAATTTCAAAAGAAATACATGTATCATCAGAAGTTAAGGCAATATCAGCAATAATGGTCCATTATTTTTCATTCCTGATCTGCATTTTGGTGTTTAAAACCTAATGGTGTCCAGTATATTCTATTTCAATACTGAGTACAAAAAATTATAGAATAAAGTGCCAGAATGTGGGAGTGGGACCTTCTCCTCTTTACTGTAGTCTTCCATGAGCCCCAAAATCTGCTGTAAATGATACCCCATTCTCCAAGAACAGATTGTGCAGGGCTGTATGGTGGAGGGAGAAGATATCTTGAAGGCACTAGTTTGAGGAAGTCTGAGTTAGAATAGTAATCCACAGCAAATATATGATAAAGCCTACTCCTTCACAGAATGCTAATGCAAAAATACGTAGCCACTGATATTCACTTAATGTATTTTGATACTCTGTGGGTATCCAATGCATGTGTCCTACATTATGACTGATTTGAGTGCTTCTGAATTGATACGTATATGAGACCAGACTATAAAACTAAGGAATTATCTTCCATGCCACACTCTTCCAAAGCTATACAGATCTTTGCTGGTTTTTTAAAAAATGCTAACTATGTCTCCATAGGACAGGTGTAAGTAGTTATATGGAAAAAGAAGAGGCATGCAGCTAGATGAGTATTTCTAACCATCTTACAATTTCATTTTTTTTCTCCACAGTTAATCATGCTTACCTCGTATGGGGCCCAATGCTGCATCTTTTGCTAATGCTGTTAAGTCACTCCCTGAGTATCCTTCTGTCATTCTTTATAAAAAAAAAAAAGATTATACTTAACTTCAGGAACCTCAACTGAACAACTGCCTTAGAGGAAAACAAGCAAGTTTACAATATTGTGTTCTCTTATCAGTGCAGCTTCATTTGAGGTGTGCTGCTAATCTTAAAGAAAAAGCTGCCTATAGAATTTTTCAAGAAATATCTGCAATCAGTAAGTGTTTTACTGAGTGCTTTAATAGCAATGTTATTAAATAACATTTCACTTTAATGCCAAAATATCAATGGGATATTTTGTTTGTATACATCAAGTATTGAAAGTGACTATATAAAAAGCCAGGAAATAAAGCACGTGCATGACATGTTGAATAGTTTTTAGCCTCTGTGCTGATGAACAATACCAGCTACAGTTAGCAATGAGGCAGAAATTTACTCACCTAGCTAGCTGTGCTAACTCTTTTTGGGTTAATGGATTTCCTTGCTTGCTCAAGAGATTTTTTAGTAAAAGCAGTCGTGTCTGTAAAACACAACATTCATATTAGTGAGCCTGCAAAATAAAAATCACACAAAGTTATCATACATATTTGAAATACAAACTAGTTCCTTCTCCTTCTCTCCCCTCAGCTCTTCGAATTGTGTGAAAGTTGCTTCTGGAGGTTTTCTCAACACTCCAGAACAAGTTTTTGAGGTACAATGAGAGACCACCCTATTCCACTGGATTCTGCTATTTTGCCAGCAGAAGTCTTGAGGTAGATCCCACCCACAGCGTTATATATTTGTCAAATATACAGAATCTTGTAAAAGGTGTTCCCTCTTCTGCTCACAAGTGTTTTTTCTCACACAGCAGTCCTGCACTTGCTGAAAACAACAAAGAGAACTGCAAGAGAAAAGTGCCCTTCGATTTTCTCAAGCAATATAGCAATAGCAATAACATTTATTTCTATACCGCCTATCAACTAAGTGTTATCTAAGCGGTTTAGAAGATTTAACATGCAAGTATAAATTAGCAGTACTGCTGTAGAACCTGTTGGGGCACTGTGCAAACTTATATTGGAAAAGTGCTGGTAGCTATTTTGCTTCTAGTAAGGGCTCTTCAGATCTAACACATTGAGGGGTTTTATTCACACATATTACCAAGAAAAAAATTAGTGAAGATATGAAGTTACTTCCAAATTCTGATGGAAAGAACCACAAAACTCAGGGAAAAAATGCAAATATCAAAATGTGTATATGTCTGTGGGAAGGGAGCACAGGCATGGTGGAGAGAACATGCACACAAGGTTGAAACCAGAAGAAGAAAAGGGCGCGGGTCAGTGTGGTGGTCCTATACTTCTCTCTCACTCATCTCCTTCTTTGGGGGGGGGGTGTAGGGGGGCATCAGGAGAGGATTTATGGTACTGAGAAATTGGTCTGAGAGCTATCCTTAGCTGGCCAAGCAGTGGTTGGTGGTGGAGGAGGACTGTAGTGGGTTTTTAAAGGGCGGTGCAGCTTGATCTGAGCAGCTGACTGACAGAGAAGGTTCCCATAAAAAAGAAGCTCTGAGGTGGAGGATAGGGGTTGGAGAAACCTGAAAATCATCAAATCCATGAAAGTCAAACTTGCAGATGTAGAGGGCTGACTGTAATAAATACATGCATAATCCTAGAATTTTCTGCTTTATCTAACTTCTGCCACCTTTAAAAAGAATGTTTCTTTCTGTCATCAGAATACATTCAGCAATAAACTAGTGTCAATATTAGAGTTGGTTATGATCCAAATTCTTCCCCCATACAAAAGGATTTGCAGGTTTTTTGACTGATACCTCAGTAGTGTGAAAAAAAGAGATTATGAAGTTTAAAAAAAATAAAAGATTCTGTGCTAGGTGGTCCATTTATAAACAATGCATATTTGAAAGCCAATGTCTGCAGCTACTATTTGAAAGAGTTTAATCTCATAAATTTGCACTGACGAGGGATTAGCACAGAGGTTCTGACATTATATTGCAATTACAAAGTACATACCTCTTCATTTGGTAAAGATACGTACACTCGTTTGGTGAATCGCCTGGAAAACACAGACATACTGATATAGAAAGGAGTTAAGAGAAGAAGATAGGGTAAAAGATACATCTTTCATACCATGCCAGAATTTCAGAGAAAACACCACACATTGCTGGATCAGAAGAAAAAAACCCTGAGTCTAGTCAGAGGGTACTAAATACTACAAGATTTCTATTCAAGTATTTTAGGTTAAAATATAGGTGCTACAAAATGAAAGAACTACTTTAAAGTTTCTGGTTAAAACTGACATCAGTGAAAATTCAGATTTATATTAAACAAATATCACTTTCACTTTTTAAAATAAAGGAGTAATTCACTAAGCACATTATTTATACACATCTGCCACAAAACCAAATGATCACATCCACGTTGCTGGGAACCAAAACGCATATAAAATAACTATGCCTTAGCAGAAAGGTCAAGAGATACACAGCTGACTTGTAATTTCTTCAGTCCTATTTATTATGTAGCTCCAATAATTTGCCTAACTTCCCACTTTATCCAGTAGCCTATACTGCAGAACCTTCCTATTCTCGGGCTGACAGGAGGATCAATCCACCACGCATGGGACTTGATCCTCGTGCCAGTTGACGCAGGAGTCTTTCGCGAGCTGTTACTGTTAAACCATTAAAAAACGACTCCCTGTCCCTCTCTCTTCAGTTAATCTTTCTCCTGTGGTACAGTTAGACGCGTTTGGGTCCCTCTCTCAGCAGAACGATAGAAAAATAGGGATAGAGAAAATAGGTTTATTTTCCAGTCAGCAGCAGGAAAGGAAGACGAAAGCAACGTAATGGCGGAGGAAGTGAACCATAGCACCACGGAGATGGGCTCGGTCACTACAAAACATGGGTCCGTCCAGAAGACCGCCGCAAGGCAGGCTTTGGACGAAGGAGCTGGAGTAACGATACATATAAGGGAGCAATGGATTTTGGAGGAAAAACGTGCTCCAGATCTCCAGCGCATTTTCCTCTCATCTAGTGAGAGTGAGGTGGATGAGACTAAGCTTGACAAAACAAAAAGACCCGTAGGAATAAAAAACCCACCAGGGAAGAAGACCGAAAAGAAAGGAAAAAGCAAGGATCTGATAAAAAAGGGTACAAAAGCCCATGTGGTTACCAAACAGCTTACCTCAGAAGCGTCCGGACGCCATCTTGGAAATAAAAACTCAAAGATGGTGTCTGAGGGTTCTGCCACACCTTCAGGCACAGCGGCCGCCATTTTGAGTGTGGCCGCGCCTGCGCAGAACACTAAAGAGCAGAATAAAGCGACAGCAGCGGAGGTATGCAGGTCTGTCACACCGCTGAGTCAGGAAAACGGTGGAGCCGGTCAGACCGCATTAGCGGCTGACAGTGGATCATGGAGTTTGGAGATGAGGCGATTCATTGAGGGGTGGCTAATGAATGCGCCACAAAAAGAGCTGACTCACAGCAGTTGCCAGAGCAGGTATGCTGGGGGGAATAGCAAATACACAGACCTGGTATGACTGATTCAGTCTGTTCCGAAATTCAATCAATGATTAAAGAAACGGTATCATCCCAAATTCATGAAGTTATGGGGCAGTATTTTCCAGCACGTCACACCTCTCCAAGGAGGTTTGTGGAGTATAATGACCACAGCTCCACGCTGCATGATGAGTCCAGGCAAAGAGCAGTGACTCAAAATTTTAACTCATATGAGGTTCATATGGATAAAGGGAATCACATCGAACCCAGTCAAAAGAAAAGAAGAATAGACCATGACTACACATCACAGTCGGCCACAGGAGAAAAACATAATTCCTCTGGAGGAAAGGGCGCAATAAAAACAACACGGGACTATTCAGCAGAGGAACACACTACAGAGATTGACATAGATTACATGGATGAGGACACAGAGGAGGAAGAAGCAGAGTTAGGGGACTCAGAGAACATGTTTTCTGAGGCCGAGGAGGAGGAGCTGGATTCCAACAGGATGTTTGACCCAGAGTCATTCAAAAGCCTACTTAAGAGGGTACTACAGACTCTAGGTCTGCACAATGATAAGGCAGATAGAGACAGTGAAACAAAGTCTGGCGCCTTACCATCAGTGATAAGGAAGAAAGAAAATAGAAATGTAGAGTTTCCCCTGCCTGAACTTTTCAAAGAAATGATCATGGCAGAGTGGAATACGCAGAGCAATATCAGAAAGGGATCAGCACACAAACAAATAGGCTGTATGCTTTCAGGGAGGATGATGTTAAGTTGCTCAAGGTCCCTCCTGTGGACGGCCCCATTGGGGGTTTAGTGTCAGGTGCGATTATGCCCAAAGAGGGAGACACGCAGCTGAAGGAAATGGACGAGCGTAGAGCAGAGTCCTGCCTTCGTAAGGCACATGAAGCAGCATCCAACATAATTAGAGCTTCCACTGCGGCATCAATGGTGGCTAGAGCAGCGGTACTTTGGTCTCAAGAAGTTTTAGAGACTCAGGACTTCTCAGGGAGAGAGATAAGGAAGGCTGTGGAGCGGTTGCAGACAGTCCTAAAATACATTGCAGATGCAGGACTGGATGCAACAGTATATGCAGCAAAAAACGTAAATTTGGTGACGGTGGCAAGACGATCCCTATGGCTTAGACATTGGGATGCGGATCAGAAATCTAGAGTGAATTTAGCTTTTGTCCCTTATCAGGGTGAACTACTATTTGGCCCCAAGGCTTTAGAGAACAACTTAGTAGAAACTAAAGACAAGAAACAAGTCATGCCAACCTTTCAAAAAAGGAAGGGGAAAAGGAAAGGCTATAGGCCCTCCAACTACTCCTTTCGAGGAGGAAGGGGCTATGGCTACTCAGGAAAATACCCGGACTACAGGTCGGGTAGATTTCAGTGGAACAGACCAAGGCCTCAGGATGCGAGGCAATACAGGGATAATAGACAAGGTCAAGGAGGGAAGCTTGGGACGAATCCCAAGCGAGGAAAACAACAGTACTGACTAAGAGATAAGGAAGGTAGGCGGAAGACTTCTGTCTTTCGGAAGCAGGTGGGCAGAAGTAACATCAGATCAGTGGGTGATAAGAGTAGTAACGCAAGGTTACAAGATATTTTTCCACACTGCTCCCAGAGACAGATATCTTTCTTCTCCAGTACCAAGGGATCATGAGAAACACAAGGTAGTGTTGCAAGAAATTATACATCTCATGGACATAGGGGCCATAGAACACGTGCCACCAGAACAGATAATGGAAGGAATACACTCGGTGTTCTTTGTGGTACTCAAGCCGAACGGAAAACACAGGCCGGTGTTGAATCTCAGGTATCTAAACAAATTTGTGGAATACAAAAAATTCAAAATGGAAACACTGCAATCCATAAAAGAAAATTTAGAGATGGGAGATTATTTGGCATCAATCGATCTCAAAGAAGCATATTTACATATACCCATGTGTCCCGAGGACAGGAAATACCTGAGATTCAATTACGGAAACAGTCATTACCAATTCAGAGCATTACTGTTTGGCCTGGCGTCAGCACCGAGGGTGTTTAAGAAGGTGTTAATTCCCCTGATTGCATTTTTGAGAACTCAGGGAGTTCAGTCGTTCCCATAGCTAAACAACATCCTGGTGAAAGCGAGGTCAGAGGCCAGATTACGGCAGGATGTGCGGATGACAATCCAAATTCTGTCAAATTACGGCTTCTTACTGAACAAGGAAAAGAGTGTATTAACTCTGACAAGAGAACTAACACATTTAACACATATCTGCCCATATAAGCACAATAAAGGGCATGATGTACCTTTCCGCAGAAAGAGTGGGGAAAGTAAAGCAGGCTACCCAAAGGATAATGAAAAGCAAATCTATGGACATAATGCAATTGGCACAGATACTAGGCACTTTGGTATCTACAACACAACTAATTCAGTGGGCAAGTTACCATGTGAAGCCTCTACAGAGGTTGCTGACGTCACATCAGGCAGCAATTGCAAGGAAGAGGCATTACACAGTAGAGATACCATGGCAGGTTCGGTCCGGCATGCGTTGGTGGCTACAAACAAAGAACGTGGAATCAGGAATTCCTTTTCAGGTCGAGAATGTAGTGCGCTTAACAACGGATGCCAGCCTGTACGGCTGGGGAGCACATTGCGCAGGCATGGCCATTCAGGGACGTTGGACGGCAAGCTACAGACACCACAATATCAATTATCTGGAGTTGAACGCAATTCGCCTAGCACTCCAGGGATGTGCCCATCTGGTCAAGGGACGTCATGTATTAGTCTCAACGGACAACATGACAGCCAAAGCCTACGTATGCAAGCAGGGAGGGCTGCATTCGAGGCAACTATGGAGTGAGGCAGATCGCCTATTCCAATGGGCAGAGAGGCATATAAAGTCTATCACTGCAATACACCTGAGGGGCATCAAAAACCTGCAGGTGGACTACTTAAGCAGGAATTACTTACATCCGGGAGAATGGTCCCTCAATATGGAGGTATTCCAGGAAGTCAACAACAATTTTGGACCATTACAGATAGATTTGTTTGCCACTGCACAGAACACAAAACTAAGAAGGTATTTTTCGTTACATGGAGACAGAGGTGCAGAAGCATACGATGCGCTGTCGGTATCTTGGCCGCCAGGCACTCACTATGCGTTTCCACCAATAAGGATTATACAGAGAATGTTAGCAAAGGTTCGACGAGAAAAGGTTTCGATGGTGCTGATAGCTCCATTCTGGCCAAGAAGGCCTTGGTTGCCAATGTTGCTGAGGCTGTCTCAAGGCCAACCTTGGAGGTTACCGTGCAGACCGGATTTGATAACGCAGGGTCCGGTGAGTCATCCAGATCCGCACTGGTTGAAGCTAACAGCATGGATTTTGAGAGGAGATGCCTAGTGGGGCAAGGCTACACCGAGAGGGTGGTACACACCATCCTTGGGTCTAGGCGTGGATCCACCCAAAAGATTTATGAAAGGACGTGGAAGACTTTCCTGCGTTGGTGTTCAGAAAAGGGAGTGTCGTTGAAGGAGATAGGAATTTCACAAATCTTAGATTTCCTACAAGATGGAATGGAAAAGGGCCTAAGGCCTAACACATTGAAGAGACAGGTGGCGGCTTTATCGGCAGTCCTGTCGGAAACTGGCAGTTCCTATGCAAGCCACCCGCATATAAAACAGTTTCTGAAAGGAGCAACCTCGCAGTCGGGTCCAACGGTACACAGATTCCCTTCTTGGGATCTGAACCTGGTTTTAAATGCATTAACGGCACCACCATTTGAGCCGTTAAAGGAATCATCCTTAAGGCTGCTATCTTTTAAAACAGCATTTCTGTTGGCAATAACATCAGCAAGGAGAGTGTCAGAGCTGGCGGCGCTGTCAATAAACGAAAATCTCTGTGTTTTCGATCATGATAAGCTGACTTTGAGATTCGACCCAGCCTTTAAACCTAAATGTTGGTCATCCCACCAGAAATAAGAGATACACCTACCAACTTTCTGTCCAAAGTCAGTCCATCACTTAGAAAAGAAATGGCATACGCTGGATGTCCGGCGAGTAGTAAAGTTTTATATTAAAAAAACTAAAGAGCTGAGAAAGACAGACACACTGCTGATATCTTTTAAAAATAAAACGTTAGGTCAACGGGCCAGTAAGACAGTGATAGCGTCTTGGATCAAAACATGTATTTTTATCAGTTATGACTACGCCAAACAGCCTCGACCGGCGAACGTGTGGGCACATTCTACATGTTCAATGGCAACTTCTGTGGTATAAGATACCACATGCTCCTTTGGGGGAGATATGTGAGGCAGCGGGATGGAAGGAGGCATCTACCTTCATCAGACATTACAAGTTGGATAAGTACAAGTCAGCACAGGCGGCTTTCGGTCGCAAGGTGCTGCAGGCAGTGTTGTAGTTGATTAACCCACCCAGGAAACAGCTTGGGAAAGTCCCATGCATGGTGGATTGATCCTCCTGTCAGCCCGAGAATGAGAAGTTGGTACTTACGTGAACGTTCATTCTGGGATGACAGGAGGAGCAATCCACACCCACTACTGGGTTGAAGGATAAGAGCTTATGGAGAATAACACAGTCACGCTAGGAAAGTAACTGAAGAGAGAGGGACAGGGAGTCGTTTTTTAACGGTTTAACAGTAACAGCTCGCGAAAGACTCCTGCGTCAACTGGCACGAGGATCAAGTCCCATGCGTGGTGGATTGCTCCTCCTGTCATCCCAGAATGAGCGTTCACGTAAGTACCAACTTCTCATTCCTATTCCACTTCCTTCCTTTGCCCTCTTAGTTGCAACATCTTGCATGTTGAATGTTGCTGAAAAATATCCCAAATTTGTAAAGACAGGTGCTAATAAAGTGACATGATCTGCAGCCAACTGCATTCAACTACTGGTCTGCAAAAAGTGAGTCCATAAAACATTTTAAGAGTCAACAGATATACAAACTTATGCTTTTGAAACTACCATAAACATCCAAGATCCCATGAAGAGAGTTCTTTGCATGGAAAAGGGCACTCCATGCATTTACTAACAGAAAGGTGGGTTGCCATCTTTCCCACCTGAAATATTTTCTAAAGGATCAAGGGGCAGCATAGGAGGTGGATCCTTCTGTTAGCAGAACACAGAGATCGTTCATCTCCCATCCTTCTGTTAGCAGAAGACTCTAGATAATGTGGGGTGGGGGAGAACCTTCTATGAACAGAAGGACACCTTTGGTCCCTACTCTTGCCTCCTATTTTTTCAACGCAGTTAAATTGCCTTCAATAGCAAAATGAATAAACACAGAGTTATGTTCTTAGTAAACGCATTTCAAGCAATTGTGTAATATCTTCCACAATTCTCATTTTATACATATTTACAGTGCAGAGTATTTCCCTATTTTCACCAAAACCCGTAACGCTTTGCCCAAGCACACCTAAATTATTCTCTAAAACAAAGGTAACAAAGACTGCTCCCATTCTGATGTTTTGGACAACTCCTATCTTCCCCATCCAGCATACCAAGGGGTCAGAAATTATGGAAGCCACAGTCCAAAACATTTGGAAGATCTAGGTTACCAAGTCCTATTCTTAAATACCAGCACCCCTCCTATGTGGCTTTTCATATTACTTGGTTCAGGAAACACAACTAAGTTGAATGCAGATCTTCTCTATCTATTGAATGCTAATAAATGTATGGTTTAAAATACCTGAGAACAGCATCATCAAGTTCTTGCGGCCTATTAGTTGCTCCCATTACAAGTATTCGGTCTTCCCCTGAAGACTGAACCTATTTTTTTTTAATAAAGAAAATGTTTAGATGTTTAAAGACAAACTGGAAAATGCCATGATGAGGCATATATCTCTAAAAAAACCACTATCTATCTATCTATCTATCTATCTATCTGAACAAGCACATTTCTTTTTTGCTGAACACTAACTCTGCAATTGAAAGCATGTACATAAACAAATACTATACTACTACCATATTATAAAAATGTGAACTATTTCATTGGCTTGTTCTAACTTCACAGTACAATGCACACTCTAAGACTTCAGTGGGGGGCATCTAGAGTTTAACAAAATAAGAACAGAGAAGCAGCAGTTCTTCTTCTGGCAACATATTACTTGTTTCTTCTCTTTTTGCTAACTCTTTATTCTAATGAAAACACAGTAATAAAATGGAAATAAAATCTGTAGAGTTTAAAGTATGCTACATAACTGACACTGGCACTTATCATTGTAAGATTAATACTTACACCATCAAACTCAATTAAGAATTCTGTTTTCAAACGTCTACTAGCATCATGTTCACCTTCTCTTCTTTCACATAACAGGCTATCTACTTCATCTAAAAAATAACAGTGTTAATGCTATAACATTTGCTAGAATTAAAGAATATCTTTAAAATGGTAGTCTAAGCAAAATCTATTACTTAAGAACTGCCAATTAAATTATAAACACTTTGCTGTAAGAATACATGACTGAAGTAACATCCTTCCTTCTATAGTTAAACTGATAGTTTAACTGGTAGTTAAAGCTGGTAGTTTATTTTATTTACCTATTGGCTATTTAATGCATTACTTCTGCTATTTAAAACAATTTATCTACTGGTTATTTAATACATTGCTCTTTAATACAGATGGTCAAAGCAGTTTCCAATAAATACAAATTTAAAGAACAGCTACTTTTTAGAAATAGGTAAAATTAATTGAACAAGATAGCCAAGATGCAAATCAATCCCATCATATTAAGACTTCATAAAAGTTCATGGTGCTTTATCAGCCTTTTACTAAAGAAATATTGAAATTTACCTATAAAAATTATAGAAGGCTGAAGTTCTCTGGCTACTGCAAAAAGAGCACGCACTAGTTTCTCTCCTTCACCAACCTAGGGAGAAAAACACAAAAGAATGCTGAAGTGCTCACTTTAGAAGTTCCTTTGACTCACAAGACATTAAGCATACATTTATTACAAGGCCCATCTAATTAAAATCTGCTCAATTTCTAATATCAGCTCTGTCCTGGCACTTGTAACATATGCTCTGCCTTCTTATACAAAACCTTCAATCTAACAGCTGAGATTTTAAGGCAAAATAAATTAAGAAAGTTCCTGGAAGCAAAGCTTCCCATCCCTGCTTTTCTTTACACATATACTGCCAGAAAAGCCTCTCCACAGTACCAACAGGCCCTCTTGAGCAATATGGAATGGGGTATGCAGAATCTACTGAGGAATTTATGCCAATTAATATGTTTTATGAATTCTATTGAAATTAACCACTGGTCTTTTGTGTTAAAAATTATATACAATGATGTAAAATAATTGTAATTAGGAACTTTTCATCACAATTAACATTTCATTATCAAGTGTTTCTACAAAGACTAAGTTCCACAAATGTTGCCCATATTTATTGCTTGCATATACTCTACACTAAGTTGTATTTACTATTTATTTTTACTTATTTATTATTTATTTTTATTTTAGAAATGTTCAGTTTATTGCAATTCATTAAAAAAGACCTGAATGAGATGGAGCCAGACTTCACCTAAATGAGTCTAAACCTCGAGCCAAACAAAAGTGTGTACAAGAGATACAATCATAATAGTAATACAAACATATACATGCTACTCAGCAGGAAAAAAGCAGCAATAAAACGAGCACCAATGGTACTGCCTTTCCATGGTGGTGGGACTGCATGCTCCTGAGAGGCAAGAGGTTATGCTGACAGCAGCACTGCTGCTGGTAGGGTCTCCCATGTCAGATAGGCTTTTGCTGAGGAGTCAGACTAAGTGTGTCCAATAGCTACTGAGCAGGAGCTGTAGTAAGGGGTGACGCTGGTGGAGGGTCACTCACAGAAAATGGTGGTGGGACCACAGCTAATGTTTGTTAGCCCTGCACAGAAGAAGCCAATGATATACTACCCCTGAAGCCTTTTACTTTGAAAACCCTATGATAAGAGAATCCAAAATGAAACAAGAGCTAGTACCAGAAGATGAGACTCCCAGGTCAGAAGGCACTCAACAAGCCATTGGGGTACAGCAGGAAACAACTACAAGTAAGAGCTGCTTCACTCTACAGAGACAGAATTTACCCTAGTTCTAACTAAAATACTGCAGGGATTGCAGTAACCAAAGGATCGTTGCATGAATTATCTATGTGAGCAAAATCATACTCAAAATTCTAATTTTACCATATATGGACCAAGAAATGCCAGATGTCCAAGCTGGGTTCAAGTCAGGAAGAGGCACTAGGGATCATACTGCAAGCATATGTTGGATAATGGTGCACACCAAATAATTTCAAAAGAAAAATCAGCCTGTTTTATAGATTACAGCAAAACCTTCAGTTTTGCAGATCATGAAAAACTATGGATCATTCTTAAAGAAATGAGTGTGTCACAACATTTGATTGTCCTGAGGTGTAACCTGTACTCAAGATAAGAGGCTACTGTTAGGACAGAATACAGAGAAACAGAATGATTTCCAACTGGCAAGAGAGCCAGACAAAGGCAGCATTTTATCACCCAGCTTGCTTAACTTGTATGCCGAACATATCATACAGAAAGCAGGATTAGATTCTGAGGCAAGAAGGGTGAAAATTGGAGGAAAGAACAAACTATTTAAGACATGCAGCTGACAGCATACTAACAGCAGAAAACAGCAAAGACTTGGAAGGATTACTGAAGAAAGTCAAGGCAGAAAATGCAAACGCAAGTTTACAGCTGAATATTAAGAAAAAATAATAATGACCACAGATGGTTTACATAACTTTAAAACAGATGATGAAGACATTGAAACAGTTCAAGATTTTCCATTCCTTGGCTCAGACATTAATCAGAATGGAGACTGCAGTCAAGAACTCAGAAGAAGACTAGGACTCTGAAGGGCAGCAATGAAGGAACTAGACAAGATCCTTGGGTGTCAAGATACATCACTGAATGTCCATGCCATTGTATTTCCAATATCTATGTATGATTAAGAAAGCTGGAGAGTGAAGAATGCTGATAGGAAGAAATCAACTCATTTGATATGCGGTGCTGGAGAAAAGTTCTGTGGATGCTGTGAGCTGCTAAAAAGACAAGTAAATGAGTCCCAGAGCAAATGAAGCCTGAACACTCCCTAGAAGACAAGATGACTAAACTGAGGCTGTCCTAGTTTGGCGAAATCATGAGAAGACAGGACTCATTAGAAAAGGCAATAATGCTTGAAGGTAGCAGGAGAAGAGGAAGACTGCTTCACAGATGGATGGATTCAATCAAAGAAGCACACGTCCCTGAATCTGCAAGACTTGAGCAGGGCAGCTGATGACAGAGTGCCATCCTTCAACTGCCAGGCAAGAACCTTTCTATTCAAAAAGAATTTAGGAATTAAGTTGGGCTTTTCTGGGAGAGGTTTTTAACCAGGTGAATGCTATCCCTCTACTAGGATCTTCAAGGTTTGTGGAGGAAAAAATTATTGCTTGGAATCTTGTTTAACTATTAGTTTAAACCAGATGCTATTTCAATAAGAAGAAAAAGCCCAAACAGAACATAGAAAGCACAACTGGTTGCAGCAAACATCAGATTTCTGTAACCATGCTTTGCAATGATCACACCCTCCCCCCACAAAAAAAAAAGAGGAATGAAAGGTTCATAATTTTTTTTAGCAGCTTCAGCTTGCAACAGAAGTAATGGTATCATAAACTAGCAAACTGTCTTGTTTCCAATAAGCCAGAATTTGACAAAACTCAGGCTTATCATTGCATCTCAATGTGTTTAGCATGTATGATAGTTTTTGAGTAAATTTTCCAGTCACAATGAAACCAATAACTACTGGCAGAACAAAAATAGGTGTTCTAGTGAATCAGCAATGATCCAAGCCATTTTTTTTTTTTTTGCTTGCACAATATGTTTTTCTTTTCTCTGAAACTCTTAATGCACTGGTCTTGTCTCCCAAGCAGATTAGAAGTCAGGCACATTCATGCACTTTTATCTAAAATATTTTACTTTGGCTCAAAAATTCTCTATTTCCAGGCCAAGAATCCTGTTCACCCTCTATCCAGCAAGCTGCAGGCCCTTTCTGGCTGCAGCTCTGAAGAAGAAAAATAGTAAAAACAAAGCTAGCAGTACCAATTGCTATAAAAACAAAGATAGGCAACAACAGAAAGTGCAAAAAAGCCCAGTAACACTTCCTGAGCAGAACGCGTAGAAATGACGAACTCTAAGGATACCCTAAGTGCACAACCCGTAGATAAAGCTGTTACTTACATATTTTGACGTCAAACTTGCAGCACTTATGTTAAAGAAAGTTGAATTTGATTCTGCAGCCACAGCTTTGGCCTTAAATAAAGGGGAAAAAGTCAAACTAGAGCTATAATACAGTACAGAGTTAATGTTATGTTTATTGAAATATGTAAGAAATAGTCCAGTGAAACTAAGGTAAATTCAAATGTTGATCAACATTTAACAATACATAATATCTCATTGCTTGACATATCTGCTACTGCAGAAGTCAAATATTTCTGAAGTTTTCACTTAACATACTTCCTTCCAGAGTACTGACAGCCTAAGAATAAAATACGTTCCTGTTTTTAAGATGTTAGGTAATATCTTCATTCCATAGACATATCAAGCAAATGCAGACAGTCAACACATATTTTATCTTTGTTAATAATATGGAAGAGCATAGTTTTCAAACTTTGATCCTCCAGTTGTTTCGGGTTTCAGCTCCACAAACCCAAGCTAGCATGCTCAATGATCAGAGATTCTAAGTTGAAGCTCAAAACATATGCAAGGCTAAAGGCTAAGAACCACTATGCAAGAGGAAAGAGATCTGCCTTGGTTCCCATCTTGGAGCAAAAATGGAGTATAATTTCAATAAATAAATAAATAAATAATAAACAGGGATGCTGGAGATGTTTGTTCCTCATTTTCAAGCAACTGACAATTTTTACTTCTGAGATTAACACATGGATCACAACAAAATTATCCTTTGGAAACCATTCTTATCTCAATTTTGCAATGCAGTACTACACTCAAAAGCTGCATTTAAAAATGCATATTATATAGAGATACAGATAAAAATATGTATTTTTATATTTTGCAAGTGTCAGGCAGCCTCACTCAGGACAGAAGCAACCTGGATCTCAAGGGAAGTCACTTTTTTTCCTGCTACTAATGGAGTTTAAATCTTATTGCTTAGATTTTACAACTCTCTGTGTCCCAGAGCACACACACCCAAAGAGAGGAATGGCCTCCACTTACATGGATATCCCTCCAGACCATTTTAACTGAAAATGAACAAAAACATAATCTTAACAAAATGTAGGCCTGTGACTCTAACTTTGTCATTTTTTTTCTTCTCGTGTATTTTAACACCTTTGCCAGATGAAGAAGCTGGCACAGCTCCATCATGCCTTAGCCCAGAACCAGATGAAAGACTCTCCATCCATCCCAACTGCCACTGCCCTGGCCTCAGAGGGAGAGAAGAAGAGACAGCACATCCCCATCAAGCCTAGGCCCACAGGCAGAAGAAAGACCCTCTCTCCATCCCTGCATCAGAGGGAGAGAAAAGCTTGGACTTCTGCTGAATTTAATCTCCTTCCCCACTGTCATTCCCTTTTCCTTGTGTGTTGTGTCTTATTAGACTGTAAGCCTGAGGATAGGGAACTGTCAAGTTAGCAACTGGTAAGCTGTTCTGAGAGGCTGTGTGGCTAAAGAGCAGGGTAAAATACTTTAAATAAATAAATATTGCGCATTTTTGGTTGGCCCAATAAAAGTATCACTGTCTTGAGGATTTTGGATGTTATTATACTTTGCTATATAGCCAATGCAGCTACCACTGGATATATATATAAATAGATATTTTAGGGATAGATACATATCAAAATACAAAGTTGAGAGGCAATAATAAAATCAAAGAATGGTGAATGAGAATTTATAGAAGGTTTTATGATTGCATATATGCAACACTGTCAAGAACTAGATACAGACTGACTTGCATATTTCTAAAAGCAAAGCAGACTTCTTACCAGCATCGTCTTTCCATTTCCTGGAGGGCCAAACAACAACAATCCACGTGCAGGAGCTCTAAGTCCTGTAAACAACTAAAAAGAATAGCTGAGTTGCACAATATTTCATGATAATAAGCAAGCACATATTTAGATATAAACTGACAGTTTTGCAGCATACAATATTTATAATGTTGGACTAAATCCAAGGTTATACTAGTTTTCATCACACATGAAAGGTGATTTTTTTCTCTTGTCTTTGTCACTGCACTTGTACTTTCTAGAATAGGTTTTGAAAATCCTTGGGAAGCTACAAGGGGCAAAGGGAATATCACACACACACACACACACACACACACACACACACACACACACAGAGGAACAATCCTTTTGGATCTTGGCTAACATTTTTTAAAAGCACAAAGATTCCAAAAGCAAACATTAATCTCTCTCACTCTGCATTAGCTGTAATATAGGGATATGGAAAAAGTGGCCAAAAAGGCCCATGTGAAAGGGAAAGAAAAGGTGTCTACCAAATTTAATACCTTCAGTGCTACAGAAGTGGCTTGTATGTCACTCTCAGGCTTGGAACTACCTGCCAAAGGAGGATAGGTTGGCTATCTCTCTGTTGTTCTTCCTCTAAAAATTTTCTATTTAGGCAGGGCTCTGACATTGTCTCTGTTGAAGGGGTTTTAATAAGTTGGGTGCTCTCTTTTGCTGTTGCAATTTTAACTGTGTTCTAACTGAGTTGATCTAATGCTTCAATCATGATTTTGGTTTTAGTATGTATTATTATTAGCTACACTGAATGCCTTATGTGGCAGAAAGACAGATATAAATTTAATTAATACATATGTAGCCTCAAGTTGGATCAGTTTAATCAAACTTAAACATAATCACTACCCATTTTGAAATCACCAGTTCTACCACAATGCTCTATAATTTTCCTCAGAGAGCCTTCATTACCAAAATTAATAATCAAATATGGCAACTGATTATCCCTATATTTTGGTATTCTTGGGTGGGGGTAAGTTTTATTATAGATAATTTATACATTGTTTTTGTTTTTAACTTTTGTATCTTTTGCTTCTTTTAAGATGCCTTCAGTCCTTTCTAGAAAAACAAAAATAAAGCATTTTTATGAATTGGGAAATATAAATTCATTTCAGCTTTATGTGAATATCATGTGATATGGAACTTAGTATATACTTCCGTACTATATTCAGTATAGCCACCATTTAAACAAGACAGTTTAAACAAGCGTTTTAGGATCATGGGGCTATGTGAGACTCCCGGTTTCTATTAAGTGAATAATTATAATTATAGTAAAATTTTAGTTTTTATTAGCACTTTTAAGGACAGCTGTGAATACAGCAAGGCATTATGCAACAAGTCCCAAACTATGAATGAAAGAGCAAATATAATACAGTTAACAAGAATCTCATTGTGCTACATAGAACCTGAAAGAAAACAGATTGCTCACCTCTGGTCTAAGAGAAGGAAGGATAACAATTTCTTGTAGTGCCTGCTTAGCTAACTCCTGACCAGCAATATCATCAAATTTGACAGATGGCCCACTAGCAGATACAGAATAGCAATTAGTGAAACAACAGGCATTTCATTCTTTTGAAACACAGCTAGATAGATCCTCACCCCTCAATCTCAGTCAGTTTTAAGGAAGCATTACACTTATGAAATTCTTCACACTTACATTAAATCAGATCAATTTATTAAATTAGTCTGACCATTTCAAACAATTACAAATAATAAAATATGCTACAATATAGTTACAATAAAAATATTGCTTTGTCACATTAAGATTACCCCAAACCACATTAAAAGTATACCCACATTTACAAGCAGCCCATTTCCTAGGTACATAGCTGCATGTTTTAACTACCCCCACCAACTTTTGCTTTAATCTGACAAAAAAGAATATAGTTCATATTATTTGCACTGTAAGAAAAATGCCAGACTCTCCTTAAATGACAAATCTATAAAATAAATATAAAAGAAAGACTCCAATCTTCATTAAAGTCAGTAGTTACTTACCTGTCTACAATTTCATTGAGAATAAGATTAGCAAGATTACTATCCACATTTCTAAAAATCTTCACATCCTTTTTTTTCCGCACAGCAGTTGTAGGAGTAGAAGGTTTGTTGGCTCTATTATTTTTGGGAGTAACCTGATGAAACAATTATTTCAAATATTTCAACATTAGTTGAAAATGCAACTGGCTCCCAGCGTATCCAGCAGCCAATGAAGCTGAAGGGGATCTATTTCCCTCCAACATACAGATTAATAAGAGAAACAAACTTGGTCTGGGTGTGTGGTTTTGATAATCTGAGGTGCTTTTTTCTGCATTTTTCCCACACTGGTACTTCTTGAGACAGGGTAACCAGCAATGTAAATAATATTCCAATCTGAACCAAAATTATGAAGGCATAAATGATACAGACTGATTTTTTTTTCAGGCCTTTTCTTTTATCATTCTTTCTATAGGAGCTGCATTTTTACAGTTGGTAAATAAATATGATTACATTGATGTGGATGATTTCACTGATTATCTACCACAATGCCACAGCATCTTTGCCAGCATTTAGCACCAACTAAGATCCATTAGTATATATTCATTGTTGCTATTATCTGCCTTCAAGTTGATTCTGACTTATGGTGACCCTGTGCAAGGGTTTTCTTGGCATGGTTTCTTTACAAGTTTGCCATGGCCTTCCTCTGAGGTTTGACAGTAACTTTCCAAGGTGACTTATAGGTTTCCATGGCTGCATGGGGATTCAAACCATGGTCTTTCAGAGCCCTAGCTGAACACTCAAACTGCTGCACTCATTGGCTTAATAGAAACAGGATTTTAACCCGAAAATGTAGCACACTAGGGAACCCAGTTTTTACCAGGATACACTATTTTGAGCCAGTTTTGGAATCATAAGCTAAGCATATGAGAGAAAAAATGAAAACTCCATTACCAGCAAGTGTAATATTTTAAACAGGCAGTGGTGCTGGTACTTTGACAGTTACATTACTGCCGTAAGTATTAGTATACAGTTTACCATCCTGCGTAGCCTCTGATGAAACTAGTTCTAAATGTTTTTGCAACTTCAAGCTGAGCAGGAAAAAAAAAACCTAAAATCTCTTCAAAAAGAATATAAAATCAAGTCAATAACTATATGTACAGACATCTACCGGCAACCTCCCATAGTATCACTGAAAATGGTGACCAGCCAATTCGGTATCATTGGAGAAATTTTGCTACTGTGGAGGTCAAATTGCCTAACATCACTAGTAGCCACAGTAATTCTCTTTGCTGACTAAAGCCCTTAATTAACAGAATGAGATGTTCTGAAATTTCCTCCCATCCAGTCACCCAAACCACTCAAGTACGCTCCACAGTATCCCCCCAGCTCTCTAGAACAAATTTGGGAAGGTAGAAAGAAAGAGGGGCTTGTTAAAAGCTGCATTAACCATCTGTGGATACAACTTCTGATCTCAATCAAAACAAGAGCTAGTACATTCTTCTATAATAGGGTTGAAGACAGTTGAGACCTCCACATGTTATCGGGCTGTAACTCCCAGACTCCCACACCATAAGCAGGGGATGATGGGAGATGTGCTCCAATAACATTTGAGGAGCCAGGCATTCACCGCTCATGCTCTAGTAGATACCTCTGAATTATGAATGTACCAAGCTATCTTGTAACAAGTCAGACATCAGCCCCTCTAGCTTGCTACTGTTTGCAATTATTAGCAGCAACTGTCGGCACTACCTTTCCATGGCAGTGGGATTCTGTGCTCCTGAGAGGCAACAGACTATGCTGACAGCAGCAGTGCTGCTGGTAGGGTCTCCCACGTCTGACACGCTCTTGCTGAGGAGCCAGACTAAATGTGTCGAACAGCTACTGAGCAGCAGCAGCAGGTGACACTGGTGGAGGATCTCTCACAGACAACGGCAGTGGGATCATAGCTAATGCTTGTTAGTACTGCATACAAGAGGGCAATGATAAACAACTCCTGAAGCCTTTTGCCTGGAAAACCCTATGATAAGACAGTCCAAAAGGAAACAAAAGATAGTGCTAGAAGATGAGACTCCCAGGTCAGAAGGCACTCAACAAGCTACTGGGGTACAGCAGGGGACAACTACAAGAAACACTGTGGCTAATTATGCAACTGGACTCAAACCAAAAAGATGTTTAGCTGTTGACATCTCAGCAGTGAAAGGAAAGTCCGAAGTTGCAAAAAACATATTACAGGATCGCAGAATGCAAGACGCATGAATCAGGGGAAGTCAGACATAGTAGAATAAGAAATGGAAAACATAAATATTGCAATACTTGGCGTGAATGAGCTAAACTGGATAGTAATGGGACATTTTCAGTAGGCAACTGGAATGCAAAACTAGGAAAGAGCAGAAGCAAATATTGTAGGAGAATTTGGCTTAGGATCCAGCAATGAAGCAGGAGAGCAACTGACTGAATTTTGTAAATCCAACAGTTTGTTCACTGCAAAAAATATGCTTCAGGCAACCAAAGAGACAACTATATAAATGGACATCATTTGACAGCCAATATAGAAATCAGACAGACTACATAGTTGGAATCAAAAGATGGAGAAACTCCATTCTTTCTGCAACAGCAAAATCAGAAGTAGACTGTGGCACAGACTATGAAATGCTAATATAAAAAATTAGAGTAAAGCTAAGGAATCATTGGTAATCCCTGTGACAAAATACAACCTGAAGAACATCTCTGCAAAAATTAAAGATAAGATAAAAAATAGATTTGCACTATTAAGCCTGACTGACTGGGAGCCAGAACTCTGGACTGAAGCCAGGGGCATTGTGCAGAAGGAATACAAAAAGACACTATTCATAGCTAAAAATATTTAGAAAAGCCACACTGGATGACAGATGAAAATCTTCAAACAGTTAAGGACAGATGAGAAACAAATGTAAAAGGGGAAAGAAATAGGTCGACCTCGAATATAACCATTCAATGACTTGTGCAGAGGGATCAGAACTGCTATAATAATGAGCAGAGAAACAGAAGACAGTAAAAAAGGCAAAACAGGAGACCTCTTCCACAAGTTCTGAGAAGTCAAACAGAAAAAGGGGAGGTGCTCTATAACCAGCAGGGGAACACACTGCATGACCAAGAAGAAATAAAAAGCTGATGGAAACCTGACACTGAAGAACTATTTAAAAAAAGAGATGAAAAGATGACGATTCATTCAAGGAAGAATCACCTGAAGATGAACCCATAATTTTAGAAAGTAAAGAGGAAGCTGCACTCAAAGCTTGTGGAAGAAATAAATCATCAAGAACAGATGGCATACCAAAAGAGCTGCTTCGGGCAACCAAGATGGAATCTACTAAAATTCTAACCAATATCTTTCACTAAATATGGAAAACAAAACAACGGCCCACAGATTGGAAGTGCTCCATGTACATTCCTTTTCCCAAGAAAGGGAATACCAGGGATTGCAGTATTTGCAGGATCTCTACATTAATTTTCCACATGAACAAAGGAATACTGAGAGAAATGCCAGCTAGATTCAGAAGAGAAACAAGGGATCATATTACAAACGTATGTTGGATAATGGAGCGCACCAAAGAAATTCAGAAGAAAATCAGCGTGTGCTTCAATAGATATAGCAAAGCCTTCAGTTGTGCAGATCATGAGAAATGATAGATTGCTCTTAAATAAATGAGTGTGTCACAACATTTGATTGTCCTGATGTGCAACCAGTACACAGGACAAGAGGCTACTGTTAAGACAGAATACAGAGAAACAGAACGGTTTCCAATTGGCAAGGGAGTCAAGCAAGGCTGCATTTTATCACCTATCTGTTAACTTGTATGCTGAACATATACAGAAAGCAGGATTAGATTCTGAGGCAAGAAGGGTGAAAACTGGACGAAAGAACATCAACTATTTAAGATATGCACCTGACAGCATACTAAAAGCAGAAAACAGCAACGACTTGGAAGGATTACTGAAGAAAGTCAAAGCAGAAAATACAAACGCAGGTTTACAGTTGAATATCAAGAAAGCAAAAATAATGACCACAGATGATTTACATAACTTTAAAGCAGATGATGAAGACACTGAAATAGTTCAGGATTTTCCATACTCTGGCTCAGTCATTAATCAGAATGGAGACTGCAGTTAAGAAATCAGAAGACTAGGACTTTGAAGGGCAGCAATGAAGGAACTAGACAAGATCCTCGGGTGTCAAGATACATCACTGAATGCCCATGCCATTGTATTTCCAATATCTATGTACGTTTGTGAAAGCTGGAGAGTAAAGAATGCTGATATCATTTGATACGTGGTGCTGAAGGAGAGTTCTGTGGCTACAACAGACTGCCAAAAAGGACAAATAAATGGTTTTAGAGAAAATCAAGCCTGAACTCTCCCTACAAGCCCAAATGACCAAACTGTCATACTTTGGACATATCAAGAGAAAACATGACTCACTAGAAAAATTAATAATGCCTGGCAAGGTAAAAGGTAGTAAGAAAACAGGAAGACTGTATTACAGGTAGATAGGCTCAGTCAAGGAAGCCAAAGCCCTGAGTTTGCAAGACCTGAGCAGGGCTATTGATGACAGAGTGACCTGGTGGTCTCATTCATAGGACCACCATAAGTTGAAAGCAGCTTGACAGCAGTTATCAACACAACAGCTTGAAAATTTCAGACATCTTTTTTAATACTGCTTGGAGATGCCAGGACTCACATTTTGAATCTTTTTCATGCAAATCATGAAACTAGCGAGCTATGGAAGTGAGTTCAGAATTCTCAGTGTTCATAAAATACAAGTCTTCTATTTTGAATTACATCTCTCTATTAAAGACAAACTGTTAAATAATCAACATACTATATGTGGAGCTACCCACCTTACCTTTTGACCTGAAGTTGCAGGACCAGTTCCCTGTCTAGGTACAGAAAAGTTAGATATTCCACTGTAACTAGGTGTCCTTTGATGACCCGAAAGGCCTACAGTTCCAGATTTTGCAACAGACTTTGAACGAGGGAGCGAGTTACTAGCTTGAGTCAGTGGATCCTTCTTTTTTGGAACAGCTCCACTTTCTACAAAAAGAAGAGATATATATGTAAATACAGAGGTACTCAAATGGTGAACTGCACATCTCCATAAATTTATTTAAAAAATAATGAATTGCATCTTGATTAGATCTACTTGCCTTACGGCACTGCAAACTGACACAGACTAACCACGTGGCTGATATTTTTATTATAAGCCATATACATTTTTCCCTACATGAGAAACCCTCCCTAGTACAAAAATCTCCTGTAAATTTACAAAATTTACATCAGCTGTGTTAGATTTCTGTCATCAGCTGATAATAAAACACCACTGATCATACTGTCTTCTAGTGTTTAGTATATTGCAAATGTTAACTTCCATGGCATATATGCCCATTTAGTGCTCAAACTGCTTTATCATAATACTACTACATTCACCAGTCTAATGCCCATCAGGCGCATTGGACTCCAACCATCCTTGGAGAGCTCGAGGTTTGGAAAAAACAGGATCACTAGAATTTGCATAACAAACGATTGTAATGTAATTAATAGCAATGTAATTACAACTGGCCACATCTTGCAGATGAGTGACCAACTCACAGAATTTCACAGCCAACATTAGATTTGAAGTAGAGACTTCCTGATTTAAAGTTCAGTCTCTTAGAAGACACAGTCCTGGAATTAGTCACAATCTGTAAAATGATATCTGCAGCATCCAAACATTGCACATTTTTAGAACAGGAAAAAGGAAATAAAAATTACAGTTGGATATAGCTAATGTCAGCCAAACTCAGCATGGACCTGAACATATTCTTCTGGGAAGCATGAGGATCAGCAGTGATGCAATTATCCAAACCAAAATGGACATGTTGACAGAATACAATTCATTGCTTGCACTGATTTTTATATCACAATGTTACCTCTGTTGCATTGCTAGATGTTTATATGAAAGTAATAATGAAATTTAGAGTTTACAAATAACAGTCTATCAAAGAGAAAGCAACAAAGTTAAAACATTTTTTAATTGTTTTTGAAGCATCAGAAGTGATCTCCCTACTTTAAGGTTAGTGTCACATTTAAGTTTGAAAAAGTATCAGCATACTTGATTGAACAACTTACCAAAAATAATAAAAGTAACAACACAGCGACAAACACTAAAACAATTAAAGACACAGTAATTTCAAATGCCTGAAAACCAAAGTCTTTAAAATATATACGAATGAATGCAGGGTGCAGTATACAGACCATATGAACAGTATTGAATTCCAGACACTAGTTGTCACAGTCAAAAAAGTTACCACCTGTTCTATTTGCTTCTTTATTTAATCCAGAAAACCACTATAGATGTTTTTCAGACACACTTATGTGAGACAGGACAAAGGGATCAAGTTCCCAGGTTCCAAGTCATCTAGAACTTTGAACTGTACTAGAAAGATACATTCTTGAAGACTCCCAGTTAGCAGTTTAGCAGCTATATTTCTGGACAATGTTCAAGAAATAGCCTCATTCACCATGCAATAGACACTATGACAGAATAAGTAAACATGAACATCCAGGAGAGAGTGAAGCAGGCATATAAGTCTCAGTTCATAAAAGGCACTCCATATCACAGAACTGGTTTAAAGAGTATCCTGAAACTGCTGACCTGATCCTTTTAGCAAGTATGAACAGCTGTGTGGGAACAGATGCCAATTTTCATCTCTACGGCTTCCTCATGGCCCAAAGCAGGACATCACATCATTTCCAGTCATGATTTTGAAATTATTTTGGCCTAACTGGGGCAACTGAGAGTGGCGAGTCGGAGGAAGAGTGAAGCCACCTGCATTTGCAAGCTTATCTTTTTGCATGAACCTACTTTCTGATAAATAATTATCATCATCATGATCATCATCTGAAAAACTGTCAAACATTTTAGAGTTTTGGGGTACCACTACGAGGCTTTGGGGGCCTCAACTGTGGGTTGCAGGGGCTGCATGTGGCTCACAAGACCACGTTTTCCTCGCACGTACATTAGGGTGATTGCAGAACTATTTAGAAGAACTGTACTCCATTGTTTGACCCTCTCATTGCCCATTCTTGATTGTTAAATCAAATGTATAGGATACAGAGTTGAGTATTATCTGTACATTGGTACTGCCCAATTCCATACCTCTCAAGATCTCACTTAACAGTTCTACAGAGATGTTCAAGAGAACAGTGGATGAGAAGCAATTCTGCAGGACTCTGCGGCATAAACACCATCTATCTGAGATCCAGTCCACCAGTATCACCTTCTTAAATCAGCTTTCTATGACAGAGTTAGAACCATTGTACTACCATGCCTCTAACTCTCACTCCAGAGAATCAATGGAGAAGGTTACCATGGTACTGAAAGCTACTGAGAAGATTCAGAAGAATTTGGGGTTTATTGTTGTAATTTTTAAAGTGGTTTGAATCATTGCTTTGTTTAATATGGTTTTAACTTGCTTCAATTATTTATAGTTGCAATCACAGAGGTGTTTTAAATTGTTTTATATCGCACATTGCTCTGCAATCCCATAATGAGGAGTGGGATAGAAGTGTTTTAGTATTTTTTTAAATACATTTTTTGTTTAAATATTTATTTCATTTCAGCCCATCAGGGGTTGCAAGATGATGTACAACTGATGAAAACAGACCAGACAGTCCTTATTAACAAATCAAAACATTTTTAAAAATCCATACACAATTAAAACAGTCCCTAAAGCCAAACCTATTTTTAAGGACTAAAGGTCATACACAACTGTGCAGTATGAGCTGCCCACCAGAAGCATAAAACAGATGGAGGCAACCTGACTTCCCTTGAGAAGAAGTTCCACAAACATGGTACCACTACTGAGACAGTTCTGTCTTCTATAAAGACCAACAATCTACACTCCTCTTCTCCTTTTCCCACTACAGATCAAATCATACTTCTATCAAAACCAGGACTAAAAACAAATTGAAATGGACCCAGCTAAGCAGTCTCATCTAAGAGAGAATGAAGGTTTAGTACTTATCATAAGCATTTATTCTTGGATGGCCTGGAGGAGCAATCCACATGCTATTAGGCTATTTCCTGCACGCCAGCAGACGATGCTTTTCTGTTTTAGCTGCTAGCTCCTTCTCCTTTCCCATCAGTTTCATTTTAATGTCTGCCTCAGACAGCCAAATTATACATGGTCCTATTTATAACATCATGCTTTTATTTAATTTATATATTCTTTCATTCTATTTAATCTTATTGTATTATGCAACCAATCTGAGAGAAAGTGGATTGCTTCATTGGCCCATCCAAGAATGAACAGTCACAGTAAATACCAACCCCTCATTCACTGTATGGTATGGAGGAGCAATCCACACACTATTAGAATATACTTAAACCTTCTCTACGCTGGTGGACATAGTTGCCTCTCACTACATTACTGACTGCAGGACTGTTTACCTGAAGGCTGCGTGTACTGACTTATATTTATTTTATAGTGTTGTATAAATATGGATGGTTCCTTCCATCCAGCTGTATTACAAACATCCTCTGGAGATGCAGAAACAAAAAAAAGGCATTTTTCATTGACGAAGACTGAGCAGAATGTGACCAGGCATTTTGCAGTCTTGGTATCTTTGCCAAGTTGTAGTGTAGAAATATGTAGGCCTTTAACCAATGAGCAATCAGTAGTTTTGATGCTTTTCTGCCCCAAAGTCTTTGGGTTGAAACAACATTTCTGTGTGCCTTATTAGGGCAAATGTTTGGTAAATGAATGGACTTATGAAGTCCTTTACTGAGGGGACATTTAGGAAGGAAAGTTGTATCAAGTATAAAATCAAGTGTCTAAGTCAGACTGTTCTAACCCCACATACACAAACCTGGGTGTACTGATAGTATCACTAATTCCAAAATGTAGCAGATGTAATGGCTACTAGAAAAACCACTTTGAAAGTTAGCTATCTCACTGAGGGGTCACTTAATGGGTCAACTGACAGACTCGTCAACCTATTCAGCACTAAATTCAAGCTCCATGTGGGAAACCTATGGAATGCAAATTGCATCACACTCCTCTAAAACCTCTTCACATGTGGATATGCAAATACAATCCATCCCTCTGGTTTTATTAAAGTGATTAATGCTGATATCTCTTTAAGGTGTTTGGCCTTAATTCTTTGTCAACAACTTCCTGCAGGAAGCCTAACCCATCAATGACTTACACTTCTTGTATTTGTACTTCATTACCTTGATACCAATTAAGTATTTCCACAACATGTGAATCTTTTGTGTGGATGATTTCCTTGAAGCTAAGATGGTGTTCACAAGCGCGTTAGAAAAACCTTTTCAAGTCAGGTATTACCTTTCAACGTCCATGTGGTTAGTCTTAACCAGCAAGGATTGTGGTCAAGAATCAGCCCTTGATGAAGCAGATCTGGTCTGTTTGGCAGAGGCTAGTGTTGTTTGATGGACATCTGCACTAGGTGTGGAACCCAAGGGCATCTCGGCCAATACGGTGCTATTAGCACTACTGTGCCTTTCTCCAATCATATCTTTGTTAATACCGTTTGTACTATCAATATCAGCTGGAAAGTGTACAGTAAGGCTGGTGGTCAAGATACCAAAAGTGACACATTCCTCTGTGCCTCTGCTTCTACCTAGTGAAAAATAAGTTAATTTTAAATTTTTGCCAGAGGCAAATAAGTCTATTTGGAATGGAATGATGAAGGTATCTAACTGCTGAAACACCTCCTGATTGAAAGAATATTCCCCTTGCTGAATTTTGTGCCTGCTCAAGTAATCCACTTTTAAATTCAGTGAGCCCTTCAAGTACAAAGCTTGGAGGAAACTTGGTGCTTTCTCTACCCATTGGCAGAGTCTGTCTAACTCCCTGATCAATAGTACTGACCAGGAACTTCCCTGTTTACAGTTGTATGACTTCACAGACATGTTGCCAGCTGAAATCTGATTTGTTCTTTATCTTTATCTGAAAATACCAACAATGCCAGTCTTATTGCCTTCATTTCTAAATAATTCATTTTGCATGTTAAGTCCAATCCAGTCCATTGCCTTGGATGAACTAACCTTCACAGTGAGCCCCTCAGCTGGAAAGACTCACATCTATTGTGATCACTATTGTTTTCTGTAATGCATAGGATACACCTCCATTCATGTGCTTGTGTTGTATCCACCAACATAACTCCTTTTTCAGAGTCACAGGTAAGTTTACCACCAAGTGGCAGCTGCCTGTTATAGCCAATTAATACAGTCTCAAGTCTTGCTGAAAAATTCTTGAATGCAGATTTGCCCAGGGAACCACCTGTATTGTGGAAACTACGAAATTCATGACTTTTGCAACTGCATAAGGTTTTCCAATCTCTTTAACATTAACATTTTGTTTTCTGCTCTGATTTTCTTCTTTCTTTCCTGAGAAAAATTTTCTTCTTTCTCTCCTGCTTCTCAGTGAGTCAAGGCTGTTGTGTGCTGGAAATGACTGTTCCTAAGATTTATTTTTTTTAGGAAACCATACTTTTGAAGTATCTCTATGGCCTTTCTCAAGTCCCTTTTCACCTTGTCCCTGCACCTTGCTTTCAACAGGATGTCATCAAGATATGGGCATAGCTGCACCCTCTGTTCTCTGAGATGTGCCACTAATAAAAACAGTACTTTGGTAAATACTCTGGGTACAGATTTGAGGCCAGAACGAAGAGTCTTGAATTGATAATGTGAGTCTTGGAAATGGAACACCAAGAACCTACTGTGGATTGGATGAATAGGAATATGCAAGTATGCTTCTTTTAAATTCACTGATACCATCTAATTGTTGACTTGCAAGATGTCTGACAGTCTGGGGCATCTTCTTGTTGAATCTCTGATACTGAAAAAAACCACTGAGGCATCTGAGATCCAAACAGGACAGAAAGAACCATTGTTTTTGGACACCATGAAAAAGATTGAGTAAACACCTTTGAATTTCTGAGAATGGGGCACCTTCTCCATAGCTGCAATCTCCAAGAGATCCCCTATTTCCCTGTGTACTATTCTTATTTGGTCTTTTCAGTATTGGTGATGGAAGGCATCCCCCTTCTGGTTTCTAGGCAAATAAAATTTTGTATCCTTGGGTGATCACTTGATTTGTGTGTGCACGTGCCTTCAAGTTGCCTGCTGACTTACTGCAATCCCATGAATTTTATAGGGTTTTCTTAGTCAAGGAATACTTGTGGGGGGTGTTGCCAGTCCCTTCCTCTGAAATACAGCCCACAGCATCTACTTTGGCAGGCTGCCATCCAAGTACTAACTGAAGCTGACCCTACTTAGCTTCTAAGATCAGATGGGATCTGGTGCTTTGGGGTATTTAAGTCACCTGATTCACCCATCAGTTTATGTGCACACAAAGCCAACTGAAATGTTGAAGCATTCCACCAGGTAATTCTTCCTGTCAATACTATTGGTGGCCAACTCCATTGGCTTGGCTCACTCCTCTTTGGTTTTGGTGAAATCTTTCTCTTTTATATTGGAATTCTGGTCTGTTTCAGTGTGGTCTTCCAAATCTAGTCTAACTTTGTCTTGTATAACCTCTGCTTCCTCAAAAGGAATCATAACTGTGTCCATAGTTTCTTTTCCTATTTCTTCCTCTGGATTATAGGCCTAAGTTGTTTCTTATCCCTACTCTCCACCAATACTTTCTCTAAGGCTTTCCCCCGAAACAACAGTTGTTGTCTAAAGAGCAGATATGCTAAATTTGACTTGACTCCCACTGATGGAGCCTGAGAGATCTCCTGGCTACTGTGGTGACCATAATGCTCGTAACTGCAAACACAGCTGCATAATGTCCTGCATCTGCTATAAACTGCAGGCCTTTCTTGATCCTCTCTACTGCTTTGTGCATTGTCCTTGGATTCAAAAATTTCCTGTGTCCACAGAACTGCTGCTCTAGAAAACACAGAGGCAGCAACAGCTGAATGTATGACTAAAGCCTTCTTTACTGCTCACTGTTTTATGCTCATCCATATCCATAAGGGCTATCCCTCATCCCCTAGGGGGTACAGAGAAAGAAATCAGCACCAAAATCAGACTTTAAGATAACCCATACATTTTCTATATACCTTTTGTCTGTACCCCAATAATCTCTATGTGTTCAGTGGGGCCTCCCACTCCAGTTCTTAAATATATCTGACAATGGAATTTCTGTATCTTTTGGAGCTGGCTTTTTAGACACTGATGGCAGTAGCCCCTGTTCACTTTCTGGTTGTCATTCTGATTGGCCTATAATCCTAAAGACTAATGAACTCTTTCCAAAACATGCCTATATGAGTCTGAAAATCAAGCAACCTACTGGACGTATTTCCTTTCCCCATTATCTTTTTCTGAAGTCTCCCCTCCTTTATTTGACTGTCTGTTTCCCTACCTCTTTCAAATCTTAGTGAGCCTTCTACGCTACCTAAATGTGATTCCAAGATAACACTGTCTAAATGTTTAGACTATTCACTCCATTTCCTTCCTAAACCTTCAGTTTCCTCCCCACTTTCTGCATGTTTGTTCTTATTCTGTTTGCTCTGAGTCATTCCACTTAAATTGATTCCTTGGCTATTGTCATCTGTATTTATGAACTTATTGTTAATTGTATCTATTCTGTTTGTATTAATTCATTTTAATTAAATGCATTCTGTTTGTGTCATGACTCTGAATCATATGCATGAAATTCACTGAATTTATTTGATTAAATAAATTCACTGAATTAAAATCATTTGAAGTCATTGTGCTCTGGATGTTAAAAAGTTATTACTTTCCATGCTTACTGATTCTCCAACTCTTGAATTCTGAGCAACACTCACCTGACCTATTAGATGAATGTGGCTGAACCTGTGTAGCTTGACTTGCTGCTACTGAATTCTCAGAGAGCCTTTAAACAGCTGAGGAAGGAAGGCTGCACCTCTGTGATGCTCGGAAGGTCCGCTGCTTCTCTGTGGTGTTGCTTCTTTTCACTATTTGCATTCTAAAAACTCTTGCCACCTGCACTGAATAAGCTTTCTTTTGCTGTTCTCATTGCTTAGGGACAAAGCACAGTTTAGCTCCGCCCCTGCTTTGGAACCTTTTCCAACATGGCAGCCCAAAGCAGCAGTTGAAGTTTTCTCCGCTGTTACGTCTGTAGCTCCTGGTCCTAGCCAAAGAGGTAAGATTTCTTTGCTTAAGCTTTAGTTTTAATCTTCTCTTAAGTTCTGTAAAGAAGTTACCATCAGATTTGTTTTTCTTGTTTTCTTTGTGGTATTTTTAGTTGTTTTGGAGGTATTGCTACAGAGGCATCCAATTCACCGTTAATTTTCAAACTAAATATTCTTTTTAATGTCACTTCATTTACTGCCTCAAAGATTTGCTGCTTTGCTGTCTTCTGAGTTGAATTAATTAGTTTTTCCTGGATTGCAATCTGCTGAGGAGTCCATTCTACTTCCCTGATCTTCATGTTTTGCTTTCTCCCCTCCCCTAATTGGCAAAGATGCATGAGCACTATCAGATTCCTCATCAGATGTTCTCCTTCTGTATATTTCCAATTTTTGATTTTCTAATTTTTCCCTGTCTAATAGAAAGCTGTTTGATCAATGAGAGAGCACAAGTTGCTGGCTAGGCAGCAAATTGAAAAACAGACACAAAGAGAGAAGGAGCCAACAGTTAAAACATGAAAGAACTTTGCACTGAATTCATGCATCATCTGCAAACAGGGAATAACCCAACACCTTGTGGATCGCTCCAGCATGCCATCCAGAGAAAAGCAATTGCATGACCAGCATCTGCAAAAGCTTTTTGCCCAAGAAGGGGATGTTTGTGACTAGTCAGTAATTATCCTGAAGTCCAACCACAGAAGCAACCTTGTAACTCTTTTCCTGAAAGGCAACTAGGGTAGTCCTCAGTATAAAGAGACTTTACTCGTCTGCTAGATCCAGCCTGCTGCTGGATGCAGCATATCAACCATATGGGTTAAGGACACAGTTGGTATGCCTGCTTCAAGCATCTTGTTCACATCTTAACAGTACAACTACTGAAAACATGCTAAAAATCTATTCTAAGTAGCATCCATGCTGCCACTGAAGGAAATCTCCTGTCCTGCTTTTCAAAAAAGTAGCATTTCACCTTCAACGGAGCCTTTCTTCCATTAAATCAAACCACATCGTTGTTTTGTGTTTCCTTGTTTACCATGTCATAAAATCTGCAAATGCTGTGACTTAAAGGAAAGATAATACTATGGCTGGGTACAGATGATCACATCACATCACAGTTTATGTGTGAGCTTTGTGCACCCACATAGTTCCACTTTTCTCCTCCCTTTTCAGATGCAGCAAACAAATCAAGAAACAGTTCCCCAAAACTTGTCATTATACCTAAAAAATGACCTATAGTTAAAGGTTTCTGAACAAGCCAGAACTGAGAAGCCCAAAGCTTCCCGGTTTGTTTTCCCATTTATATGAACAGAGGAGTAAAACAGCAGCAAATAGTCTGTGTGAGGGTATGCAAAAATTGAATATACACATTTTGGCTTTTTAAGCCAGGATTTAATGGGCATTCTTGATCCACTTCCCACATATTTCTCATGCTGGCAAAAAGGGTGGGACATTTTATTTAATTTATTTATATCTAAAGGTATGAATGATGGGAGTTTACTTAGAATTTTGCAGTCCTCTAGACATTATTAAACTGTAATTCTCAGTATTCCTCACCACTATTTACAGTAGTAAAAGCTGGTGCAAGTTACAGTCCAGCAACATCTGAAATGTTGCACAAATTCTCCCCACTCCCACCAACAAAAGCTACTTCGAATATAACACAAACATGCCAGAATGAAGAAAGTGAAACAGGCTGCACATACATAAAGGATAAATGGGGTTCAACAATTCTTTCTATACTTCCTGACAAGACATAATTTAGCAACTGAAACAAGGTAGTAAGAAACTTTCAGATACCCCATTAAAATAGTTCTTTGCTGTTCATATTAGTTTCTCCTTCAATTTTCCTTAGATGTTGCTAAAACTAAATTTGCAACTTTCTCCATCACTTACCTCTCATCTTCCCCTTCCTTATGCAAGGATTTTTAGTACCAATAATCTTTTTCTTCACTGCTTGGGGAATTAATGAGCTACACATATTTCAGTAAAAGTAACTGAAATATATTAGACCTACACTTACAGATTTATATCCATGCTGAAATTTATCAAGCTGAAAACTTGCTGTAGCATACTGAAACGAAGGAAAATCTAATGTACATTCCCAAACACTAGATGTGCTACATGTGTTGTATGACTATATATACAAATTTAGAAAATATTCATGTGCTGATCAGAATTTGAAGTGTTTTCACTAAAGTAAACCAAAGAAATTACTTTTGCAAATCCAGATGTCAACATCTTCCTACAGGGCTTTCAACTATCAAAGAAATGAAGGAAAATAGAAAAGGAGAAAATATGAAAAAGAGACATCAGGAAGCTTGTACAACATGTACCTAAATAAAAATTATCCTTCAAGGGAGAATTAACTTTCAGAGTGTCTTGGCAGACTTTTGAAGTTTTTAAACTAGGGCTGTGAATCATTAAGCCCTCCAGATCATAGAATCATAGAATCGTAGAGTTGGAAGAGACCACACGGGCCATCCAGTCCAATCCCCTGAAATGAAGAGACCACTCACAGGGCTTGGGTTGAACTAGGGCAGTTTATTAATGTACACTTAATCAACATAACGCTAGTGGTGAACTTGACCTTGAACCTGGGCTTGAATTTAAATTTGATCTTGAACTTGAACTTATGACCTGAGAAGGGGGGTCAACAGCATGGGTAGGCTAAGGCAAGGCAAGGCAAGGGTCACCTCCAGACCTCTTCCCTAGCCCTCTTTGGGCGAGGTACCAGGCCCCAAAGTCAACCCATGCAGCTGGGTTAAAACTTCGGCTGGCCCTTTTCTGGAAGGCGAGCCCCCAAATTGTAACCCCCCTGTCTTGTGACGCTGTAGTAGGGGCAAGTCCCAGGCCCGCCCCAAAGACAGCATTTATCCTACACCAAAGGGTGCCATAGGTACTCACCAAAACCCTCAGATCCCCACTACCAGCTGTGGTGACCTGTTTAATACCCAGTTGAGCAAACAAAGAGGCGCTGAGGAAGGGGCAGTGCGGCCCTAAAAGGGGTCTGCAGATCCTGCCCCCTCCCCTTCCCACTGTGCGACCCTTGTCGCATGGTTATTGCATGGTCTCCTCTTATGGGAGGCCAGCAAAGGCGTCCCCCCGCCATGCATGATCACGTGAGTGAGGGGAGACGAATTCCCAAATGCAGCAGCTAGAATTGCCAATGGTGGGGGGGGGTGCTGAGAGTTGCTGTCCAAAAACATTTAGTGGGCCAATGTTTCCACTCATTTAATTCTCTTATGTTCAGTGCCCACTGCATATAGTAAGACACAGAAAACAGCACGAAGTCAGAAGGAATCTTCTGTGTGACACTCCTCATACGGGTTTTGAATACTACACTAAGTACAGCAATTGTTTTTGATCATTGAGAGGTATAGTCATTTCCTTCAATGCAAGACAACTGTCACTGGTAAATAGACTTACATGCACTTGATATTCAAATTATAGCTACTGATTAAACCCAATGTCTGTCATCCATCTCTGTTAGTATAATAAGAGCAGCTCATGGCTCAACGTGCATGATTCCAATAGGATATCACAAATGTGCCCACAGCGTCCATGGTTAGAGATGTAAAGTTTCTTGAAATATAGGAGCCATACAGTTTCAGACATGGCTTTTGTTTTACAAAGGAACTTGCCAGTATATCTAAAATGTTAGTGCTAAAGCAGTAAGATATAATGTTATTCTCTTTTTCTTCTTCTCTTTATTTAACAAACTCTTTCTAAAGTCTTAATATTAAAGTTGTAGGTTTCAATAATGCTAGAGCTGTGCTTGGAAAGATCACCTGTCCGCACACACAACTATTATTTCAACTGGGGTTGGTGATGCCAAGGTCCCACTCGTCCCAGCCAGTACTACGCAAATCCTCCATCCCCTCAACTGTGTGCAGGAAGAAACTGAAAGCATTTTACATACTGCTTTTCTTATTTTCCTATACTCAAGTGGAGGAAAGCTTACAACAATAGCCCCCACTTCTCCTCAGTGAACTCAGAGGAAGAGTCTCCACAAAGTGAGTTTGAGGGTCTGCTGATCAGCATGTCTCACCTTGCCCTCGTGGATTGTAAGAAGACCCAGACGGGACAACAACCTCAGTAGAATGGGTATGAACCAGGATTGTCTGGGCCACCACAGAGTGATCAGAATGCACCTGGTGTTAACCTGGTAAATCTTGGCAATAACCCTGGGAATGAGGAGAAATGGAAGAAAAGCATACATGATGGGTCCTCCCCAGATTAATAGGAATACATCACCAAGAAAGCTGTTCCTTTGCAGACTCTGGAGCAGAAGATCTTGAGTTGTTTGTTGAGAGGAGACACAAAGAGATCCATGACTGGATTGCCCCGGTTTGCAAAGATCCAGATGTAGCCTCCACTCATGACAGGACGTAGGTGATCGTGACATTCTAATCTCTGATAAGATGGATTGCCCCAAAAGAGAACCTACAGAAGCATGATTTCATACTCTCCAATTAAAGCTGGAACCCAAACTTCTTAGCTGTTGTCCTCATTTGGTGAACATGCTCTAGCTTGTGGTCACAGTAGCAAAGTTGAAGAGGCCATGTTCACTGAAGGGAAGATCTGCCACTGTTGCATGTGCTTGCTGAAATAAGCCTGATTATGCCACTGGAGTGCTACTGCACCTGCCAACGCCTTGCTGCTACAATCAGCCATGTGGTATGCAGTCCTGATTTGTTGAGGCCAGTATATGTGCCTTAGCCTGCAGCATAGCTGTCACTTGCCTATCTTCCTCAGGAAACTGGTCTAGAAAGGGCATAAGCTTCTCCCATAAAAATTATGTCCCCTACACAAAACAAAAGGGCAGAGGTGGAATAAAATTTCTACCCATGGCATCTAGCTTTTCTCCCCTCCTTGTTTGCAGGGCCAAAATGCAATTTTTGACATAAGCAGGATTGAGCTGCATCAATGATTACAGAGTCTAGCTTGTGATGTTGAACAAGCCACTCAGCTCCAGTCTCAGCAACTTTGCATAGGACCTAACATATTTTGGGCATTGATGGAATCGATGAAAGAGTTGGCTATGATCAGCAACAAGTAAGCCAGTAGAGGCAGAGATGCAGAAGAAGGGGACTGGCCCTGGACCCACTGTTATATAGAATCATAGAGATGGAAGAGACCACAACAGCCATCGAGTCCAACCTCCTGCCTTGCAGTACCCCCAGCAAATGGCCATCCAGCCTGAGTTGAAAAACCTCAAAAGAAGGGGACTCCACCACACTCCAACACAGTATATTCCACTGTCGAATGGCGTTTGGACCTCTGTCAAACGGAATCTTGGATCTCTGGCTCAGTTTGTTGAACTTGCAGGTTGAGTGATCAGGCTATCCTTAACATTTGATCCATGGAGGATCTTAAATTGTCCATCAGAGAGGCAGAATCACATTCTGCCACCAAAGCCTCTAGAGACACACCTGTAGCCTCAGGAGAAGAATTTGAAAAGGAGACCAAAGAATCATTTGAGCCTGATGAAGGATGATGCATGGTAGCATGCAGAAGCTGACAGTCCTGAAGAGGCAGAAGGTTCAGGCTGCACATCAGCAGATATAGCCATGGTGGAAGATGAAGGACCTTGATCAGCCCAATGATGTTCCTTACAGGATGAAGACAAAATATGGGATTCATGTCGAGTTGGAGATGATGACCTTGAACGCCTCAGTGCAGAGGTTGATGGACCTAGTGTATGGACTGGCTCTCGATGTTGATGAGGCAAGCAAGACACCACCTTAGCATAATTGTATCAATGATGACATCTACAATCTTGATGGTAGTGGCAGTCAGGTGATGGTGAAAGATCAGGGTACCCATATGGGTACACCCATATAGGTACCCTCTACACCCAACCATTAAGAGTCCTCCCTTTTGTAGAACCAATACAGACCCCTATGGTACCAATTCAAGTGTTGAGACAGTACCTAGGACTTTGAGATCTACAGTACAGAGGGCTACACAACTGAGACACCAAACTCAACAAAGACAAAATAGAACAACATTGATGCTGTGGCCAAGACTGAGTAGAAAGACCAGAGTTTGTGGTGATTGAGTGGTCCATGGAAGTATTGAGGGAGATGGTGCTGGAGGCAGAGGTGGGACTCTACAATCAGCAGGTGCAGGAGAGATCAGCTCCTGTACTGATAGTGAGGAATTCACTATTTCTTCATACAAAACCATACAGACCATAGCTAAACCTGGAGATTTCACAGGGCCTGTGGGTCATACAGATGACTCAGTCATTGGAGTCAGAACTCCCAGGGTGGATGACAGACAAGACTGAATCAAGACTGGTACTGGAGGCCTCCAACTCAGCTATGGGTAAAGATGGTTGTTCTGATGTTTATCAAGAGGCATTGCCCAGTCTGTTCTTCTTCTTCTTATGTGTGCTCTGGGGATGATTCAAAGCAGTATCAGCCAGTAATTCCAGAGACCTCACTGGTTTCAACAGAACACAAGGCCTACCACACTGATAAATAGAAACAATTTCAGTCACGGGATCAAGTAATACTCTAAGCACAGAAAGGACTCTAGGCCTAGTTGCTGCAGACTTGGAGGCTGGTCTCTCCACCACACAGTGTCTGGAAGAGATGGATAAGGTCTTGAGAAGGTACCACTTCATAGCAACTCATATGGATGAACCCAACACTAATGGGACTCAAGAATATGAATGAGGTCAGGCCTTGGTCTGTTACTGAAACCGTATGTAGTGTCCTGTTCGCTATGGCCATATCTGAAGCACTGAAGGCTTTCTCCCAAAGGAGAATCTGGTGGCATGGTTCCACCTGGATTGTGGAGTAAAGACTTGGCAACAGGGGCAGACATCAACATTGTGCCCCTTTCCAAGACAAAGGAGGTACTTAAGAGTGACCATCCTCATCTGGTATCTTACCTCCACAATAGGAACAGCATTTGAATGCTGTACAGGCCATAAGATAGTAGAGGCTCAAGCAAGTCCAGTAACAAGCCAAAAATCAAGAACAAAGCCAAGGTCAGTTAACTGCAATCAGTCTGCTCTGTCAAAGTGCCAAAGTACAGAAGAAAAACCAAAAATCATAAACAGTAAGCCGCATCAAGGTAGGTACTGAAGTCAACACATAGAAATCTAATGCTCAGAAGGCTTCTAATTGACACTGCTGCTGCAGTGGACAGAAAACGAACTGAGGATTTAGGCAGGAAGTGCACTGGACTGGCACATGGGGACTGGGTGGGGCTACCCACAAAACACATGTCATACTGCACTAGAAGGTTCTGGAACACGTACTGTGCAGGCACAAATGACCCATTTAGGTGAGTCACAAAGGCCACAAAGAAGAACCAGAGAAAACTGAGAATAAAAAAGAAATAAGATTTCCTTTTGCAGCAAGACTCCTTTGTTCACAATTCCATACGTGTGACCATCAAGCTCACGATACATAACCAAGCTTAGTGTTGGAGGGCACCTCCATCTCTACCTTCTATAGCTTACCCTGACTGTAGCCATTTTTGCTGTACTTCCCTCACACCAGCATTGACTTTGATGTTTGGGTGATGGAAGGAGGGAGAGCTGGTTGGAGGATGGGAGCCAAGGTCAGTCAAGAGACTGATAGGAGATACAGTGTAAGAATGGTATGTGTGTGAGAAACAGCTGGCAGGGACAAGAGGTGTTCAAAAAAGTGAAACTGTCGCTCATCTCCAGTTCTGGCAAGGACACTGTCTGTGTTCTGAACTTAATGTTCATTAAATGTTTTCTGGACTTTTCACGAAGACTACTTATTGAGATGAGAAAAGAACAGGCATTACACTTAGCATCACTACAGCTATATGGGCAAAATGCCACATTGCATGCTATTCTCAAAGGGGTTTTGAGATACTGAGTTCAGGCTGAAAAACAGGGTATTTTTGGCCCAAATTTAGTAAGCATGCACTTTTTAAAAATCTTCATTTCGATGCAGGCAAGAGCTGCAGAGAAATCTAATATATCAGATTTCTAAAGCAAAATTTTTTAATAAACTAAGCTTATATTATAGTTAAATTTGTACACTTCACAGTACATTTGCAGTTAATAAAAAAAAACACTAAAGATTACATATGTAGGAAAATTATTGTTGCCTAGCATCCTTAAAGCATGTGCTAAAAATAAGAAAAGCTTAAAACACTTGAGTGTATAGTATCTATGTGGTAATCAAGTTAAGTTAAAATAGTTAGGATATGCCTCCACCAGAGACTGCTTTGTACTCTGTAATCTGTCACTTCAGTCTTTTTTACTCTTTGTAGAACATATGCTTCTCATATACAATGCTCCTAGTTAAAATTCTAGTGTACACATGAATGCAGCCTTCTTCTATCAACCTAAGCATACCTAGCAAGCAAACAAACAAACAGTGAACCAATTCCTCTAATGGGAGTTATATAAATTAAGCTTGGCCAGTTTTATTTAAGCAGAAAATTCAGAGTAATCCAATCATTTTATGCCCTACACTTTACAACCATCTACAAAATACATTGGTTTATATTTTCTGATACTGCATTTTAGAAGGCCTACATATACTGATTTATTTTCAATCCACTAAATTCCTTTTAAAAAGCATTAAAATTTTAAAATTAATTACTGCCATGCCTTCACAACTAGTTAACTTCAGATGGCACAAACTTTAAAACACAAGGAAATCAGTTTAGCAAAAACAACAGTGAGACAACTTTGAGGATGAAATGCACTTACACAAAACCTTTAAATAGAAAACATTTAAAAAACTGATTAGCAGTAGGCAATTTAGCACTGCATATTTTGTTTGTTTTTAATAGGCACTGAGAGACATCCCCCTAATTATTTAGGTGCCAGTAAAACCCACCTGACTGGAGATGTCCATTGCGGCAAACCAGGTTAGTACTGTCACTATACACTTCCATTTGCGGCTTGGGGATTTGCTTAACTGCCTGCATCTTCTCTATGCAACAAAACAGAGGGGGGAGGGGGGAGGACAAATAAAAAACAAAAAATGAACCAATGAAAGTTACGTACACTAATCACACCAAAATGATTTTGTCTTCAATTGACCCGATATGGATTAAAATTACAAAGCACACGTCTAATGTTGACTATGTAATGAAATTACATCTAATAAATGAAGCACTGTTATTATGAAGAAGTCATGAACTGCAGTCAAAAGCTGAATTAGTCAGAAGTAACAATGAAAAAGTTGGTGGGGATCTTTTCAACGCAGTATGCAAAGACCTATGGTGATCTGTATTCATGTGAAAAAGAGATGTGTACATAAAAGTCTTTAAGAGGTTGGTACAAGTTGGACCCAGATCTTAGCATTAAGTTTTGCTGGGAAATATTTCTGTGTAATTATTAAGTCATATTTAACAGTTAATGTCATGAAATAAATTGTTAGTTTGAATCAATACAAGCTACTTGACAAGTCTGCTATCATAGACATCAACAGATTAAGAAACTGTGCAGTAAAGAGCCCTACATTATTTAACTTTAAGTCTTTCCTCCCTCAACATAAGTGTTCATCTCCAAACTATAACCTAGTTAGAATCATTATCAGTTGGCCATTAATTAAAATGAGGTGACTGGAACAGATCCAGAAAACAATGCAAACTGCTGGGGCTTCCCTTTAAAGCCTCACACAGCTTAACAGTCTCAAGACCTGTGGAAGCATAATTTCTCTCAACAGTCTCTACTTTTTAGGTGTTTTTTTCTCTCTCTATAGATCTCTCTGTCAAGTACAGCTTGCCTGGCACGAACAGTAATGACATTTGGGCACCACACAGTGACCTTTCCTTCCCAGCTAGGCTGTTAATCTGATGTATTTTTCGCTTGTTGCGATCATTTTAATGGCATTTTTCTGTTTTCACTGTGTTTTATTAGATATTGTAAACTGACATGGAAAGGTAGATGGAAATGTTCAAACAAACTATTATGTCTTAATGCTCAAAAGCTTTGTTTACTTTGTTTACAGTATTCACCCATGACTGATACCAAGAAAGGGGTAATATACACCCTTATGTTGAAACTGTTTTGGCAAAGTTTAAAGTGTTCTTTTTTTAAAGACAAAAGTGAGAAAAAAATCCCCTTCATATCTCTTTCATATCCCAGCCACTAACAGTAATACTTGACCTTACTCTGCTCGTTTAAATTAAAATCTTATAATGAAGAGTTCAGCAATAGGACGAGGATAAGGTGATAAAACTAAATCATATTTCATATTAAGAAGTTATCTAAGAAAGAATATAATCAACCCCTGTATTTCAGCCAGTTAATCTTTAGATATTTACACAATCAGTTGAATTTGGGGAGTAAACTCCCCAAATCACTCCCTTCCATTACACTAAATCTTAAGCATATAAATAAGGCATACTCTATAATTTCTAAGTGATTACATTTGAAAACTATTAAATCCAACAAAAAAATAAGGCTACATAAAGAAAAATTTAAAAGTGAACACAATTAATTCCAAATGGATCCTGTAACTAAATACAGTTTTCAAGCTTGTATATAGTTCTAAACTTTTTAGGTCACAGGCATATGTACACTAAGCTTGACACTATTCAATTAATGGAGACTTGACTCTGAGTAGAGATGAATAAGAAAGCCAACATGGTATAGTGGTCTGAGTGCTGGATTACAGCTTTGGAGACCAGGGTTCAATTCCCCACTCAGCCGCTAAAACCCACTGAGTGACGTTGGGCATGTCACAAACTCTCAGCCCCAGAAACACTGTGTTAGGTTCACTTTAGGGCCTCCATAAGTCAGAAACAACTTGAAGGCAGACAACAACAACAGAGATGCATAAGATGTCAAAATATATATTTTTAATCTATGAAAGTCAGCAGGAGTATCTATGTTAAGCCCACTGTCACAAAACAAAACAAAGACTCACGTGGCACCTTAGACTTCATCACTACTACATTCTTTGCCATAACCATGGCCTTAGATAACCCAAATCTGAAATCTTAAGAAAGAGCAAGAATGATTAGAAGCCTTCATGAAAAGAAGACAGCAAGCTAAACTGAGTCTGTACTCAGCACAGGAAAGACCTTCCTTGCTTCCACAGTAGAATGAAGGAGGATTGAGGAGGGGGAATGCCACCTAAACTGGATGCATCGTACATGAAATAGGGACTTATGTTGGCTTAGCATATACCTCTAAGTTTTCATTCTTGCCAAGCCTTTCTTGAAGAAAAGGGGGCACACTGTCAACAGATATGAAACAAAAGGTTGTATAGAAAATATAATAGTTAAGTTCAAATACCACTTCCACTTATTATCTTCTACTCATTTTTGCAACACTAAGTAAGTGCTGATATAAGCTACATTCAACATGTGAAACAGCTGTGCATATCTCTTAAAACACAGCCTTAGAGGGGTGTAGATCTATGTGAAGGTATAGAGAATGAATGCTGCTTAACACTTGCCCTGGTTATATTTCTTAATGCAAGCAAAGCTGGAAGGAGTGTTGTAAATTAAAGCAGAAAAATAACTGGGGCATGGAGGCACCAAAATGAAATGGCCGCTATGGAATTATGGCTGGCCTCAAAACAGATTATTTTGACTGGTCACAAAGAATGGAATCTGTCCATTAAGCTGAATAGAAGGCTGAAACTGGAACTGAGATCCAAAAACACACAAGATAGAATGTATTCCCTTCCACCACCCTAACTGTCTGTCATGTCTTACTTGGCCCTGTTTTTTCCTTAGGTGAGAATCACAAGCTGGAAAATCTGAGAAATACAGAAACAGTAATGTTTAAAACATCTATTTTATAGGTTATGCTGATTTAATAGAAATCAAGACTGTGTAGAAAGAACCAGATTAATTCATTCTAGTCACCAGAATGAAGCCTTAACTGCTATACCAAAATCCACATGTGAAATATGTAACACTTGTGAGAGAATGTGAGGGAAATGCAAGTCTGAATCTTACAGTCAACTCCTATGCACATTTACAGTGAAGCAAGCACAACTGAAATTAATTTAACTTGCTCCATCATAAGTGTGGCTCAAATTGCAAATGTAGTAATGTTAATAATCAACTATTTCATGCTTGCACATAGCAACAAGTAATTTCCACAGTTTTCTCCCTGCTAAAGAAAAAAAAATTAGTATTTTTCACAGTTCTTAACCAGTATTCATACATGTCAAAATGTCTGGGGAAATTATTCTACGCAGACACGCACACGGTTTTTTGCATGAGACTAGGGGTGGAGGTGAATCAATAAACACTCTTTCCAGACAGTCATGTGTATTTTTTGTGCAAAATTGTTGTTTTCTATGCAATCTCCTGAACAATCTTGCAAAACAAAATCATGCGGCTATTTTTTGTGCAAGATTGCTCTATTCTGTACAAGATTTCTTCATGTACAATTTTTGTTGTGCAAGATTGCTGTTTTCTATGCAAAACTCATCAATCTTGAGCACAAAAAAAAAGATGATTGCCTGAAACAGTGATTTTTTGGTGCAGAACCCCACTATTATCACACACACGGAAGTATTTCTGTGCAGAATAATTTCCTGAAACACTAGTATACCAGGTGAAAACTGCAGAATTCTTGCCACTTTGTTCATCCTCTTGACCAGGTTTCCCAGGCATCAGGAAACCAGTTTCTTGGCTGGGAAATAAATAACAGCAAACATTCTTTTCATATATAACTTTTAATTAGTGTGATAAGTAGACTTGCCAGAATATAAAGACTTCTGCTCACTCTTCAAATATAGACATTAGAAAATAAATACTAGTCTAAAATGTACATGTCTCATAGGATTTTTAAAAATTACTTGCAATTCATTTAGATCACAGATTTTGATCTTTTGAACCAGCATACTAGGCCTCTTAATTTCTCCCTAGTTCTTCAACCAGAACAGAGCAATGATTTGGGGGCTATTCAAAATATGATTTCATAAAACTTCAGTGTCAAGAAACACTGCTAGTGTTATACAAAAACCTTACTATAGAAAGAAAATTGCACCTTACTTATAGTTGTATCAATTAGAAAAAGTGGTACTGAGATGTAACATGCTTTATAAATTAAGTTAGGAAACGGCAGATCCCCATCTTGAAGAACGCATAATCTTTAATGTAGGCACTTCAGAAAGAGGTGAAATCAGAGGAAAAAGAAGGTAAAACAGCTCAGAGGACAATGTATATGCAGTTACATACTCCTGAACATGTTTCAACTGGAATTAGTCAGAGGCTTCATACGAGTTATGTTGTAAGAGGAGGGCAATGGCATTAACTTTTTTCCTGTTGCCTCATCCCTCAAAACTCCCCTTCCCATCACAATCTTAATCAACTTCTTAGCCTCGACCAGAGTAGGCAGACTGAATGAAATGGGGACTTGTTCAACAAGTCTACTCTAACTTGGACTAGAAAATAGGTTTAGGTCACAGCTGGAATTGTGAGACTCTTAAAATGTTGTTGGACTGTAATTCCCAGCACTGCTCACCAACGACTACTCTGACTAAGACTGCTGGAAGCTGCTATCCAATCATATCTGGAAGGCTACATAGTTTCCATGCAAGATTTAACCTACATTTTTCATGAGAAAAAAACAGAAATTTATGGGAACACTGAATATATTCTTATATTAAGTATTTTCACTTTTTTGGAATGAGGGAAATTATTTTTAAGACAAGGGTTTACTGATTCAAAGACAGCTACTTCCCATGTACAGGCTGATCATGGAGCAGGGGAGTCCTAATGTGCCTGGCAGTTGTTTTTATTCAGTGTTGTTTCCCTTCTTTTTTGCATTTCAAAACTGGCTCAGAGTGGGTCAGGAAAAATGCTTTACTAACAAACTAGTCAGCCTGTCAGCTCTGGGCACACCTCTGTCCCCAGGGGAAAAAAAAGAACAGTCCCTTTTTATTTACTAAAGTAGTTCTTCAACTATAATACAGAAACTTACTTTCTCCTAAGACCAGGATTGACTGGCTCCAAGGGCAATCATTGCTGGAGAAATCCATCTTTTGAAACAAGGAAATAAAAGTTCTCCTAAGCTGCAAAAAGTTCACCTCACCTCTGTAGACACATATGCTCTTAAGTATCTTTATGTGATGTAATTCAACTTGTCTTTGGGAATACTGAAAAATTCAAACTTGGGCAAAATGTATGAGTTACAGCTTTATGTCTTATATAGCTTCTTTAATCTCAGCAGAAACTTGTAAATAATGAGTAGTGTTATGGGCTGGCAACTGCTATTATAACATCTTTGAAACTGGGCCCTGCCCTGTCAACACCAGCGTCTCACGCTATTAGAATAAATAATGTGACCTTAGGACTCAATCATTTCTACCCAGAGGTTTTATTATGCCTCTTCTCCTAACAAATAAAAACTGATCCCCAACGCTATGCTATGCAAACCACGTCACTCAAAAAAAAATGAGGGAAGAGATATAATTTAACGGCATCAAAGAATTGTATTGGCACATCTGCTAAGGAACAGCTACCTAGTTTTGGTTTGCTTCTCTCAATGTGCAAGTTAATTTCAGTTGCCACTCATGGTCTGTTGTTCTTGCTGCTGCAAGAAGGCTCTTATGAAGCAAACAGAATCAAGAGGAAATCATGACCTATGGGGCATGAGGCAAGAATGAAGCTCTGTACCATTCCTGTCTATCGGGGTGAGAAGGAGAAGCAACCCATCACAGGATGTTCAGCCTTTCACTGCTGGGAAATTTGTCACTTTTCATCAGTATGCCCAATTTGTAGGTAGTTTTTAAAAGCTTTTAACTTCCAGCCAACTGCTCTTCTTACACTTTCCACAACTGAATTATGCCCCCCTTATACCACTGTCCACTAAATGTACTCCTACCTGACAAATCAATGATTTAAAATATTATTCCTTCATATTTATCTCAGCGGATACACAAACTTCGCAAATAAATTTCTAGATTCTCTCCAGTATCATTACAAGATTCTGAAATATATGCATTGCATAATTGTAATTTCTATAGTTTTCTAAAACAACAATATTAAGTAGTACCTAACAGCTGCAAACGGTCCTTGGCCATTGCCAAATTTGTCATCATTTTAGACTGGAGACGGCGAGCTCGTTCATAATGATCTCCTTAAAAAGAAAGTTAAATATTCAGGCACAGTTACAACAGCAATGTCGGTTCTATACCATAAGAATGTGAACAAAATATTCAAATGACATTACAAAACAGAAATGAGTCTAGAAGTGACTAACATAGCAAAAAGGCTCCCTGATATTTTACATGCTTACCTACCATTACAAGTCTATACATGCTTTTCTTTCTTTATATACAGTTACACATATGGGGAAAGGATGCAAATGAACACACTAGCAACAACATGTCGAGATCAGTTATATTTCATCACTATATTCATAATTAATCAGTTCCTTCTTTATATTTTCTGTTCCTTATTTCCATTTAGAATCAAGCCAGTAACAATATTAGGACTATCTGAAAAATGATAGTTCAAATTAGAGATTCATAAATTAATGGCAAAATTCCACAGTCCTATTTATTTCAATAAAGAGAGTGAAGCTTCTGCACAGTAGAAATCAATGGTATTTCAAAGTGGTTATATTTGGTTGGATCTTAGTCCCCAAAGTCATTAACTTAAAAAAAAAACACCTAGTAAAATATTAATGAATGTTAATCTATGAGCCACCTCTTATTTATACCATAATTTTAATATGTTGATTTTGATAATTATTCATACATTTGGTGCCTTCTGGCATCAAAATTACACATATGTTTAAAACTTTAATCTTGCTTTGAAGAGGAAAGATAAAATGCTAATACTAAGACTCAAAATAAACTTAAAGAAAAGCACTCACTGCATTTTCACCCTCACTCATGCTGCTCAGAAGGCAAACAGATCTTCATCAGATGAAAACCATAACTAAGTGATACATATAGAATTATCCATTCGAAATAAAAATTCAATTAAAAATACTGCTGGAAAGTATACTCCTTGCACCAAACTAGAAGAGATCACTGGCACATACATCTAATACCTAGCAGAATATTTACTAGAGATGGGCCAGTCGAATCCTCAAATCCTGGGGAAGGATTTGAGATTCGTGAATCCGAATCCCTGTGCCAAAATAGGCAAACTGAATCTTTCGAATCTACCAACTAAACAGTTTGTTGGAGACTGGGACGCCTGAAAACCTGGGAGACCAGACACACAAGGGGAGATGGCAAGTAGGTGAGTTTTTTCCTTTGGAGTAATAATGACCTTTGCTAACAATTTCAGAAAGTACATCTGGGGTTGTATTCTAAGATACTTAAATTGAACGTCTAATATTTAAGTTCAGCACTTGACTGGAAGGTACAGGCTTGAGATTTCAAGGACAGCTGAAACATTCCTTTGCAGAGCTCCCTTGCAAAGCTCTTTCAGACACAATTCTGAGTTTGTCGTTTTACAAGGTGTCACAGCCTTCTCTGACAAAGTGTTCTGGTGCATCATCAAACTACAAACCCCACAATGCCATAAGGAGCTATGCAAAGAAAAACCAGTTTTGACTGTACTGTACTGTAGTATGTGGCCCTGTTTACACAGGCAGGAAAATGTGGGATTAATCCACATTTTCCTACCTGTGTAGAAAAGACCTTCATGTCATTTTCAATCTGGGGAGATCCTGAGACAAAACTACGACAATTGTCCTGGCCAGATTTCTTCAGAGAGAGGTTTGCCTTTGCCTAGGCTTTTGCTGAGGCTGAGAGAGTGTGTCCTGCCCAAGATTATCCTTCTTTCTCTTGCTTTTTAAACCCCTTTTTAAAAAAAGATTCAAAAAATTTGAGATTCATGGATTCCCAGAACCTTCCAGGGATTTGGATCCAGATTTGGAAAATTCTGGATTCGCCCCATCCCTAATATTTATCCATTCTCAAACTTCTGCATTTTGTTTTTTTGCAGAGTGAAGAGGCAAAACACCAGTGGCTTATTTAAGCTCAACAGCACGTAGGGCAAGTGTGGAACTTGTGCCCCCAGGTGCTCCAGCAGCCACCCCCTCACACCAGTCCCGGAAGGACCCTGGTAGGGGGGCGACAGCAGCAGGGGTGGGGTGGCAGCGGGCAGGAGAGCTGCTGCTGCTGCCCCCCCGCACTGAGCCAGGAAGGAGCCCAGCAGGGGCATGGGGGTGGCGGCAGGCCAGGTCCAGGCAGAAGGGGAGTTCGACTTGTTTGCACCCCCTGGCACTGGCACCCAGGGCACACACCCCAGTTACCCCACCCCAGGTTTGCCTCTACAAAACACACAATGGATACAGTGGAAAAGAATGCGTATGCACTGCAGAGCATTTCTGCCATGCTTTATTTCTTATTTCTGAGCTCTGATGTGAACCCCTACGTATACATAGCACTCTGATTATTAGCAAGCAAGTTTTCTTACACACAGGCTGTATTTGTGGTTGTTAGGCCTGCAACATGTTAGACAATAGAGAACAACAGTATCTCAGTACCCCAATATCCCTAAGGACTAAGGCTGCAATCATGATAATAAAAAAAAGAAACGAAAAGCCTGTGGCTCTCCAGATATTTTTGGAATTCAGCTCCTATAAGGTCTGACTACGAACATGCTAGTTGATGTTGAGGAGTTGAAGTTACATCTGCAAGACCACATGTTTTCCAAACCTTACCTAAACCTTGGTTTAGACCAAGGGTGGAAATCATATAGAACTCCAGACGTTTTTGGGTTACAAGTCTCATTCCCCCTCAGTGGCACAGTCAAATATGAGGAATGCTAGAAGTTAACATCTGGGAAGCTGCATACTTTCCACCTCTGGTCTAGGTGGCTGCTGTTCAAGATGATGGTATAAAATTAGTATAATTCTCTACATAGCAGACACCGAGACAACCAATGAAAAAATTGTGTGGCTCCATTCTGCAAATCAACATCATTCAACAGACAGGAATCCAGTGTGCCAATCAGACAGACGATACTTTAACAGCCTGAAACAGAACTAATCCTGTACAATTTAAGTACAGCACAATCTTAATGGAAGGTAAACAAATACTAGGCTTACTCTCTCTTACCAGGAGAAAAGCAGGATATAAATTGAATGAATGAATGAATGAATGAATGAATGAATGAATACCAGCTTTTCAACCTCTTACTGTAGCTTTGTGTTTCCACAGCGAGCTATAGTTAGGCAGCAGAAAGAGATAAGACTTATGTCCATGACGTGGAAAGCTTCACGTGCTAATTTCTGCACATCAAGCTGCTGGTTTATAGGTACAAGAGCAGATTACCTTTGCTTTCTGCATATCCCATTAATACTGTTTCAGATGAATTTAAAGAGGACAATAAAGTAGTTTCAAAGAATTATTTACCCAACCCACAGAAACGGTAATATGATGATGGGACAGAGAAGAAACTTACACTGAAAGAACTAGTTATTTTAATTATACAAGAAAAATTATTTTTAATAGTACAACTGGATTGTTCTACTTAATTATTTCTCTATCCAAACTATCCATACATATATATTTGTTCATTTGTACTCACAAGGTTGCCTTACCTTGACCTGTTACTAGTACTGCTATTCCTTTCTCCAGTTCTTCAATCCCTTTTCTGTACCATGCAACAGCTTGTTCCTTTTGTCCTGCTGACAAAAAGAGTTGTTTTATTCTTTTCATTATGAAGAACCAAGAAATTCAAGCTCCACGCACTATTCGGTATCTACGTAAATATGCTGCAGAAGGCAAAATCTGAAAGACCTAGTCAAAGAATCCTCACAGGCACCCTTACAACAAAAAGGGCTTGTGGCACCACAGTATCTCTTCCTTACCCTTTTGAAAAAAGTTATCTGTTCTCCTAATATTAAAAATTATTCAAAAACAGCTTTGTTAAATATATGCAGGAAATCCAGCTACAAAGATATACATCCCACACAGCAGCAGATTACCTGATCTTCTACAAAGATGCTCATAGGTCAGCCTCAACCTAGCTTATGAACTTTGATGAGATATCTAATATAAAAGTACATGGAGAGTAAGGAGCCTGGTGGTGCAGTGGTTAAATGCCAGTACTGCAGCCACAAGGTTGTGAGTTCAATCCTGCCAGGCTCCAGGTTGACTCAGCCTTCCATCCTTCTGCAGGTCGGTAAAATGAGTACCCAGCTTGTTGGGGGCAATTAGCTAACACGTTGTAAGCCGCTTAGAGAGCACTTAGTTGATAAGCCGTATAGAAATACACATGCTATTGCTAGCTCTGGATTGTTCATGACAGCTAGCAGCAAATGGCATGTGCAAGAGAGAAACAATGAAATTAAGCAAGGCAATCAAGCATACAAAAATTCTTTCCAAGGAGGTACTCAGATTTTGAACTAAGTCAAAATACCTGATTCTTCATAACAAAAATATAACTACATGTTATTCAGCGGGGGGGGGATGATGACATCAACAGCAGAGATCCTATCAATAGACTCCACTCTTCTCTGAAATTATCTATTCCCCACCCCCTCCCAGCTACCCATTTCCTTTAAGTCACCTGTCTCTGATCTGAAATTGGAGGTAACAGGAGCACTGGTCCCCCACCCCTGTAACACTTAATGAGAAAATGCAAGGAGAGCAAGAAAAATCCAACTATTACCTTTGATGTGAAATAACAGCAGGATTCTCACCACCACCACCCTCTTTGTAGTCTGCACTAAGAATGCAAGCAAGGTGCTGGGTGAAATCACTCTACTATCTCCACTCAGAATAGAGACAACAGGATTCACCCATCTGCACGCTGTCTTCCCAATTAAAATGGGAGATGTGGGGAGGTGGGGACTCTTCCTTCTCACTAGAGGAAGAGATTGAAGAAGCAGGGAGTGCTTTAAGGTCATAACTCAGATCTGTAGGGGGCTGGAGGTGCTCCTTCAACATACCATGCCATCCAATAAGATCAGAAGACCAATCAGCCATAAAACTTACTGGGTAGAAGAGGGCCAACCACTCTCAGCTAACACATGGGAAAGGGAGAGAGTCATGTAAAGCAAGTTTCTTGAAAAAAGGGACAGGATAAACATCTACCTTACACGTATATATCACTGGAGTAAATCTAGTGTCCTGAAGGAAAGAGGAAGCATGTTTTGTGTGTTGACACAGAACTAGTGTGTTAGTGCAAAAACAAAACAACTCCCACTATTAGGTTATTTTGTGCTGATAGCTTAACACTAAGAAATCTGCTCAAAAATACAGTACTGAATTATGGACTGGTGGTGGAACACTCGTTCTGCATATAAAAGGGTAGAGGTTCAATCCAGAGTACCTATAGTTAAAATAATCTTTGGCAAAAGATTTCTGCTTGGAGAACCATTAAGTCAGAGGTAACAATAATGGATAAGAATCAACTACCCACTGATGTGATCCAGCTCCAACGTCCAACTTATTTTCAAGTACATATATTTAGTTTCGTTACCTGAGAAACTATTTTTATTGTTATTTTAATTAATTACTAGATAGATGTGACAGGATAAGGGAAATACTCCTAAATTATATGATAATTTTTCACTTTTTGAAGTATTGGTGTTACTATTGTTCCATTTTATGCAGCATTTTAAGCATGATTTCTTTTGTGGAAAGGTAGTCTGATCTGACGCAATCCTACCTAATGAATCAAAATCCACAATGGGGCAGTAATTTATTCAGACCAAGCATAATGTTACAAAAGCATGCAAGATAGCAGCTCTTAATGAACAGAAACACCCCCACATTGAGCCAAATGTTGCAGTCACAAGGTCTGCAGTTTAGACTCAGTATCATAAGGGAGACTGCAGATTCAGTTAGTCATTCGTAGGTGTTAACAACTATCACATTATCAAATAGTTATGATTGAGATTATATATTCTACTTAGTGCCTTAAAAACATTGATAGATTTTCAGCAATTAACTTCACTGAAACAGCTATGCACCTATAGTATCAACTTGAAAAAACATTCTATATGACAATATGTTTTATATGTTGGAAAATGCAGGGGGGCATGCTGTGATTGCTAGCATGACCCACGGTTTAACTGTCCTTAAAAGCAAGACAAAAACTTGTCAAGTCCCATAAAGCTGCCAGTGAATGAGGCCAGTCGGTTTATCTAAAAACTACTCAATTTATTGGAGAGCAAAGCTTGGTTACACGGTCAGCAAACTTAAGTAAAATCCATCAGAGACAGCAAAAAGGAAAAAACAGAAGTAGCAAAGAGATTACATAAAGAGAATACACACTGCCTTTTCAGGCAGCCTTTAAGTAGTGACTTGTCAACAACTTGTATACTATGGGAAACATGGCTCTAGCCATAACACCACTCTGGTTATTGGAAACAAAAGCAGGAGAGACTCTCAGAGGAAAAACACCTTATCTGAATTGACCTGGGAACTGCTAGGCTTCTGCTGTCAGAGAGTAAACAAGTAAGTAAACAGTAAACAACCCTTAACACAGGAACAGAGCCGTCTTGGGCTGTGAATGTCAACATTATAAACATGCATCATGGGTTATCTTTGTTCTAAATTTTCAGCATCAAGAAGACTGAAATTACTCACTTGACACTGCAGTTAACAAGTTGAAACTTGCACTTCTGAGCATGCCTCACACAAGACTAGCAAGTCCTGTTTTAGGCAGTACCAGTTCAAAAAAAAAAATAGTCCCAAAACAAGTCATCCTGGATAGCTTTGCCTCCAACATTCTACAGGTATCCTAGTTCCTTAGCACTGCTAGCCACAGTAACAATTCAACATCTCAGAAGCTCCTGGAGTCTGACCTGTAGCACAGACAAGATAACATAAGAAAGCTAGGGAAGCGTAGGAGACGCATCCCCAGAAGTACAAGCTGAAAGCCGAGAACAAAGGGTGGCACACAAAGTCTCTTTCAGATTCACAGCCAAGCCACCCTTAAAGGGACTCCGCCCACAAGTTTTTCATGTCACAAGTCCTTCCACACATAAGGAACAGTTGCTCCTGCCCTGAGGGTGCGAATGCATCACCAAGCCTTTCATTCTGGGGGGGGGGCGATTTAAACCCTCCAAACCTCTCCTCGTTCTAGCCCTCTGTAACGGCAACCGTAATCCAATGGTACTGAATGCGTTCCTCCTTGTACTCATAACCCTAACACGAATCACAACGACTCACAAGACTGAGGCCATCAACATCCTATGCAATCCTAGGGTTGGCAGTTTGAGGCCCCTCCCTAAACTGCAAACCCCATAATTCCATAGGATGTCGTAAATAGAATAATAGCACTATAACAGTCCAGTAAGAAAATGGCCTGAACCCAAAACCCGCTTTCTGTGCTTGAGCCGTCTCTATTTCGACTAGCGCTAAACAATAATGTATGCTAATAAGCGACAGCAACAGCGGGGTTGCACCCTCTGAAGGCTGAGAGGAAGGCGCCACAAGGCAACATCCAGCCGGAATTCTTTCTCTTGATGTGCCACCCATGAGGTAACGGTAACAGAGGAGCCTTTTCACCTCAGCCCGCACCTTGTCCACCTTCTCGCTAGCCGTTCAGCTGTCCCCGGGCCTAGCCGCCACCCAACCAGCTCTTCATTCGCTTCGCTTCGCTTCGCTTCCCTCCCCGCTTTCCTGCTGGAGCCTTTCGGCCCCCACACAAGCAGCCTCACCGGTCTCGTCTTCGTCGATGCGCAGCGCCGTGGAGATGCACTCGAAGGCGCGCTTGTGACACGCTCGCACCGTCTCGGGAGCGTCGCCGGCCCCGGCCCGGCCCGGGGTGCCTTTCGCGGCGGCCATGAGCGCCCCGCCGCGGGAGAGCCGCTCGCACAGCCAGGCGACGAGCAGCCCGAGCTGGAAGGCCAGGAAGCGGAGCAGCGCGAAGACGGCGAAGAGCGGGTACGAGAAGTAGTAGAGGTTCCGCTTGTGAGGAGAAGCCACCGCCGCCTGCTGGTGGCGTTGGACGGAGGGAGCCGGCCCGGCCGCGGGCGAAGGGGAGGCCCCGGCTGCGGCTCGGGTCGGGGAGCTGGAGGCGGCGAGCCCTTCTTTTTCCCTCTCCCGCCCGGAGAATTCATTCACCACCGTCGTCGCCATAACCCGCTGCCACGGACTGACAACAACCACTGGCGCCGGCCTGCCATAGCCGAGGCTACGCCCCTTTCGCTCAGCCCCTCAATCGCAGACAAGGGGAGGCGCGCGCTCGGCACGAGGAAATCAGCGTAGCGACCTTTCCTGAATAAGAAACACCGTAACAGTCTTTCGCAGGCTCCGCCGCTATTGTTAATTTGCGCCTGCGCAAACGGCTGAAGCGACAATAGGGGGCGTGGTCGGCGACAACCGGTCGAAAAAGAGGAGAGAGACAAGTCAGAGACTACCAGTCCCATCACGTAATTGGGGGAGCGGTTAGGCAGTAGAACTGTAGATTGGGGAGGGTCGAGTACCCTCTTTTTTTGTGGACGCGATGTACTCTGGGTAATGTAGTCAGTAGGGAACGCATCGCGAAACGGGAGTGGGACTTTCTGTCTTCTCCCTTACGTCAATTGTCAGAATTAGCAGCAAAGCTGTTCATGCAGCCTTTCCCGGATTCCCACACTTATTATAAACTGCCCGATGTATTCCATGAATTGTATAAGGTTATAAATTGCACTAAACCCAGTGTAGCTTCTACACAAACATATGTGGGATTGTCCTAGTTATATGGTATTATTCCTTTGCTCGATGTCCCAGAAACAAACTGATGTACATTTAACCACAAGTAGGGAGTTTTGTCTACAAGTGGCGCACAAGTAGCTGGAGACCAAGGTTCAGTTCCCCACTTGGGCCATGGAAATCCACTGGGTGACCTTGGGTGTGTCACATGCTCTCAGACCTCAGAAAACCCTGGGATAGGTTCACTTTAGAGTCACCATAACTCAGAACTGACTTGAAGGCACACAGCAACAACAAAATAAACTAAAACAAATGTAGAAAGAATGTGTTAGTCTTGGTTACCATAATCTTTCCCAACATCAATACTTATTTTGTATAAGTATGAATGTTATATAGATTCCCATCCCCAGAAAATAATGCCTTCTTCGTCTCTAGGAGCAAAAATATTTTTTGTTCTCATATCTCACAGCAACTACAAAAATAGCCACTTCATCAAATGCGTGAAATGTTGCCTACATTTATAGGCGTTTACAGATTTACAGACAACATTTACAGATGGTAAGGCAAGGAACTGTAGATAATGAAGGTTGGTGAAAAAATTAATTGAATGCTCTTCATATCACAAATGAATAGTATACTAAAGAAAGGCAGTAAAAAAATATTCACTTTAGATTATTTCTTAGTATGATATATAGCTATGAGGTTCAATCTGCTAAGGAAAAGCTGTCAGATCCATAGTTGAAAGGAGATGACCCATCTGCAGACCAATGAATACCAAGAAAGTATTCACAGAACACCTCAAACTGGTCAAGCTAGGACCATACTTCCCAGACTTCTAATAGGTAGGCACAGTTCTATGTTGATTAGAAAGGGAGTTAAGCTTCACTCCTACACTGCATGTAACAAAAAACTTGGGCCATTTCCACACTATACTGTTATAATGCTATTATTCCACTTTCAACACCCTGTGGAATCCTGAGGTTTGCAGTTTAGGGAGGGGCATTCATAATTCTCAGCCAGAGAGCTCTTCAGCCCAAGTAAACTATAAACCCCAGAATTCCACAGAATGTTGAAAGTGGAATAATAGCACTATAACAGTGTAATGAAGAAATGCCTGTAGTGTGAAATTCCCCACTGGCAGAGCAGTCAGCCTGAACCTTTGTCAGGGAGAAACCAATTCTGCAAGTTAAGTACTGACACCACCTCATCCCATGATTCAAGGGAAGCCAGACTTACACTGGACTTCTAAAATGTTAAGGGCTGAGGGACAAAGTCAGCACTCAATGGTTTACCCATTGGTTTAGACAAAGTACACAGTAGTATATGACCAATTGAACAGCGACAGATTTAGCCCCAGACAAACCCACAACCAAATTAAGTAGACAGATTTATTTAGAAGATAAGTGGAATAGGAATAGTGATATTCAACCAGAGTGTACTTTATGAAATATAATAGCTACAGGTAAAAATAACAATGGTATAGCAAAGCTAGCTATACATACCAGGTTGACCCCAAGGAAGCTCCAGAACCATAGTAAAATATCATACTCAGCGTGTACTACAGTACACACCAATGCATAATATATAGCAAAGCCTACAAGGCGAGTTATAACACAATAAGCAAGAGACAAAAACTCATTTAATAACCATAGCCAAGAACAATGATTATGGTCCCAATCATCTAACCACAGGACCTAAATCTCAAAACCTTCTAGCTCTTTACCCTGTGGTGTTAGTTCATATGAGTCCTCTTTAGAAGAAATGTTCTCAACTGGCTAGTTTGATTCTCACCTGGTTGTTAGCAGTCATCTAACATTTAGGAGAATAATTGTCCCATCATTAGCCATATCAACTGCTATCTGTATTGCTTTTCTGTCATCAGTCCTCCTAGTATACCCTAATCTTTGGGTACTTTAATTTTGTAAATCACCAGCATGTTCAAGCATTTGTATATGGTAAAGGTTCTGTCCTTCAATCTGCTGCTGCAAATCAGAATTACGCCAAGATTTGCAAGCTGGAGGAATGCACATTATGACTTTTGCCACCAACTGGGACAACAAAGACCAACAGGAAGATGCACTTTCTATCTTCCACAAAGGGAACCTCCATCTATCTACACCCATCAGTTAGAGAAGAAGCAAATGTAGAGAACTTTATTTCCCACCCCACTCCACCTCCAGAACGAAGACAGGCTCCAGGTCATAGTTGCTTTTTGACAGCAAAGTGAGAGGACATACATTCTGTACACACCACTGTTGAAAGAAGCAAGCAACACTGAGGGATGTGATCAAGGGGAGTTAATTGGGGGGGGGAGTGTACTACTACAACCTGTTATAAGCCATCCTGAAAGGTGGGGGTATAAATCCACAACAGAGTGAACAGATATTTGCTTAGACTGAGATAGATATAAGAAAGCTCAAGCTTGCTGAAATGTGTTTTATCCATAAATTCATTTTATAAAGGAAAAAAGTTGGATCTACATAGATCTTTCCAGGATATGTTCAGAGCTTGTAGTTATACTCTTCCCAGCATTCAGGTCCCTATCACACTACACTGTTATAGTGTCATTATTCCACTTCCATTGCCCTGGCTACATCCTGTGGAATTCTGGTGTTTGTAGTTCGGTGAGGCACTGGAGCTGTCTGGGAGAAGGCTAAATGCCTTTCTCTAAACTGCAAAACTCATGCTCCCATGTGATATTGCTATGGCCGTTAAAGTGGAAAAATAACGCTATAATAGTGTAGTGTGATAAGGCCCTCAGATTGATCAACAAATCAGATCAGATCAAGTCCTTCTAAATCAAGAGTGGGCAACTTTGGCAAGTCTAGAGACCAATTTTTCTGACCCTGAAGTAATTGACAGTCCACTTGTGGTTTGGATATGTTTTTGATATTAAACAATGCAAAGGAGACTTGTGACTAAAAAGGTGGGATCACTGCTCGAGGCTTTCAGGAGAGGCAGTTTTTTGGCCAGGGTGGTTTGAGTAAGTCTGGAGGGTCAAGGGGTCCAAAAACAGACCAGGGATGCACTTTGCCTATTCTTCCTCCGAATTAAAAGTGTTGAAAGAAATGGTACAATCTCAGTGATTCCTTGCCAAAATGGTCTAGAGCTCAGCTCTTTTGTCATGTCTTCAGGTGATATTTTGCTTTTTGCAGCCTCAAGTTCAAGCCAACCTGTGTATAAAGCAGAAGCTTTCTCCTGTGACATTTTTGGAACTTGCTAGATAAGAATAACTATGATGCAGTTAAAACTTGGATGTAGCTACACTTAATTTTTTTTTTTTTTCAGTTTCTAAGGCCCGCATGGGAAGCCCAGGGCCCACTATTGCCCTCTGATTTTCTCCCAGACGAGCACATCATCTTCTCCATGATACCATAATCTTCTGAGTTTCCCAGCTTTGGGTCAGATAATCCAAAATACCTCCAAAAACTTAGTAACTGGCAGTAAGAGCTATAAGTTAAACTAGTCTTTGTTAAATCGGTATTTTTGATCTCATCTTTTCCCTTTTGGTTCCCGTCACCACTTTAATACTGCCAAAGAGCGTCTGAAAACTCTGAAATTCAGTTTGGGCTTTTGCCTGCGATTCCACGAGAAGTAATTTTATTTCTTCTGCAGTGACTGTAACTACTACTTAAGTATTTCGTCTTACAGGCTATAGATTGATTTTTAAAAAAAGTAAAAGGAACCCTTTTTTCACTTTTGCATAAATAGAGAAAAACAAATTGTAGGTATAGGTATCTTAGTACGGGGGACGGAGGCCACCCTTGAAACTTACTAACATTTTTAAAAGGACTTTTTCAAGCTCTTAGTCCCGTCCCTTACGCCTCAGTGCTACTGAGCACGCCCAGTTCCATTTCAATTTATGTCTTAAAGGGTGCTGTTCCCCCCGTTGCCAAGTAACTTTTGTTTTACGGTTTATTCGTTTTAACGCGCGCGCAGAAACACTCGTTTACGCTTACGTTTACAATACCCAAATTTCCAAACGCCTTACTTGCCAAACCCCTTCCCCTCACCAGAAAAGAAACACGCCTCTCGTTAACACGCAGGCGCAGTAACAGCTCAATCGCTACTGCCGATGAATTACGACAGTCCCCCGTCTCTCATTTACAGCACGGCCTTTTACGACAACCAAGGCTCCCGTTCAGGAGGCGGGCTGCTTCGCTCGTTGCTCCGCGACGGCGGCTTTCTCGCTGGTTTCCGCTTCGAACCGAGGCTCCTTGGCTACGCGGAGGTGAGAGCTGGGTCCAACCCGGACGCGGGTTGACTGGCGCTCGCTTTGAAGCCCTAAGGCCGGGGGGGGACATCCGGGGCCCCTGCGGCCCCTCCGCGCTTCAGGTTACCTGGGGTCCGGTCTTCTCGCCTCTTTTCAGGCCAGGAGCCTTCAAAAGGTGCTCCTCTTGCCTGAAAGTGATCGCTGCATTTCCAGTAAGCTTAGAAGGGAAGGCGGGCGGAGAACTTTATTGAAAGCCCGGCAGGGAAATCGACCACCTGTCCCCCCGCTATAGACCGTTTGGGGTTGCTCTTAATTGCAGTGTACCATGGATAAAGCCTTTGCTAGGATACATGGACAAGGCTGCCGTCTCGTGCCGGCTTACTTGGGAGTAAGTCCCGTTGCAATAATTGAAGCTTGCTTAGAATAACCGTGCGCGAGCCTCTTCTATGAGCTGTACAACGAGACTGTGTCTCCTCCAATTTTCTTGCCGTTTTGGGAGATGATATCTATAGCATGAAGCAGAATTTCTCAGCCAGGAGTCACTGGAACCTTGAGAGTTTCATGAGAGATTGTTGCGGGTTCTGTGGGAGATCTTGACTTAAAAATTTTTTTTTTCTGAGTTGTAGGTAAAATCATTTTTGTGAGGGGGTTCCTTGAGACCCCTGTCGAGGAGAGAGCAGACTTGTTTTCCACTGCTCCAGAGACTAGGACAAGGAGCAATGGATTCAGCTGCAGGAAAGGAGATTCCACCTGAACCTCATGAAGAGCAGTGGAATATGCTAAGAGTGTGGTGCAGTCTCCTCCTTTGCAGGTTTTTAAGCAGAGGCTGGATGGCTGTCTATTGGGAGTGCTTTGATGTGTGTTCCTGCGATCTCTTCCAACTCTATGATGCTGTGAGACCCAAAAGTCATTTTAAGGGTTCCTTCAGGGTAAAAACGCTAGTATAAAGGGCAATTTTAACAGTTAAACCATTTGTCATTTTCCTAAGGAACGCTGCATTCTTGTTTTTATATGAAACAATATTATTGACAAGAACTCACTTGACAAGAAAATTTAAATTCATGTTAATAGACCCCTGGAGTTGTTCATAATATTTGGGCAATTAAGAGACATTTTCCATAACAGTTTTTAAAACATATTTCAGTGTAACTGGAAATATGCTTTGTTTTCTTCCAAGGCTACTCTACTTTTGGTAAAGTCCACAACGTCATGGACACGGAACAGATTATGGAGGGCCAGCCACAGGTAATACTAAAACATCAACCGTTCCTCTCAATGCTCTAGATTTCTTTTTTTTTAATACTTGGTTTTTATTTTAAAATTGTGTGTTCTTTTACAGGTTCCTGAAAATCCTCATGCAGAATATGGTCTAACAGAGAATGTAGAGGTAACTAAGATCATCTTTAAATTAGTTGTTTTTAGTTAAAGACTAATTTTGGCACTATCTTCTATAATTTGCCTAACTGTATAATGGTCAGCCCTGGTTAGTACTCAGATGGAAGACCACCAGTGAGTACCAGGTGCTATAGGGTATATTTTGGAGGAACGAAGTGGCAAAACCACTTCTGACTATTCCTTGACTAAGACAACCCTGTGAAATTCATGCGATCACCGTAAGTCGACAGGCTACTTGAAAGCACAAACACATACAAACGTACAATGGTAATGAGTGAAGTTGATGGCTTATGGTAGTTTACCATAATGACTTATGTTAGTTTACTAGAGTGGCCATGTTCTCCGGCACTGTGGAAGAATGAATGAAATAGTGTTAATCAAACTGAGATCCTGCATTGAGCAGACAGAGCATAACATTCTGTCTGCACAGTTCCGTGCCTTGCCCACTCTGGTGGCTTGCAGATTCTGGCAAGGGTTTGCTGCTGCTGCTTACTGGTGGGAGGGGAGGGAAGAGGTGGCAATTCAGATCATGAAGAAGCAGCTAGTGTCAGCTCAGAAGGGAGAAAGGAATAATGCTATGCACACAGATAGACTGCACTCTTCGTTTCCACGCCCTGAGAGCCCAGAACAGCCACATCTTCACCTGCTGAATTACTTCTTTTCCCGCCCCATCAGTAGACAGCATGAGTAGTCTCTCCTGGGGCTTGACTGCTGCTGGGAGGATGTTTTGGGCCAGAGACATGAATATGCAGATATCACTAACATTAAACCAGCCCAAGAATAATAGATTGATGTTGGCTTTCCTAAAAAGAAGAGCAGTTATTCAGACATGGGCTTTCAAAAAAGGTTGTATTGTCTATAGAAATACACACTTGCAGACTGACATTATTTAATAAAGTGCTTTGCATATTCTTGTGTACTTTTGGATACAAAACAATGTTGAATTCACCACCCAAAGAACTAAAAATTCCATGTAGAAATAATGGCTATAGATTTGTAAAAGTTGCAAGCTGCAGGAAAGGAGATTCCATCAACCTCAGGAAGAACTTCCTGACAATCAGAGCTGTCTGGCAGTGAAATATGCTGCCTCGGAGTGTGGTGGAGTCTCCTTCTGTGGAGGTTTTTAAGCAGAGGCTGGATGGCCATCTGCTGAGAATGCTTTGATGGGTGTTCCTGCATAACAGGGGGTTGGACTCGATGGCCTCTGTGGTCTCTTCCAACCCTATGATTCTAAGTGAGCCATGCTGTGGATTCTACAGAAGTTTCAATCCATGTTAAATCTTCAAGGAATGTGTAAACTTTAATTGTTGGTACTTTGCATAATTCATTAGAGAAAGTATGCTTATTTCACTGAAGTAAATACATAGATCTTTGTTCACTTTGGGGGCAGTTTAGTTCAAAAATGCATGATTTGATATTTTCAACTAATACACTTATGTTATCTTCATGAAGTGCACGTTTTATATTTTTAAGCGAATAGTTGAGAACGAGAAGGCAAATGCGGAGAAAACATCAAAGCAGAAAGTAGATCTTCAATCACTGCCTACACGTGCCTATCTGGATCAAACAGTAGTGCCTATCTTACTACAAGGACTTGCAGTGCTTGCAAAGGAAAGGTATGGTGGTACTGTATTGTATTTTACTTGTAATGACAAATGTGACTTACATCTGAATATGTTATACAATCCTAGCTCTTACAAAAACCAGATAGGGTGGCAAATTTCTGCCAGGATGTACTGTTCCTAATTGTATGTATGAATTCTCCTTCATACAAAACACTAAATTTCCTTGGCATGCTAGTTACCTATGTTAAAGGATTTGGGGGGGGGTGATGTTGGAAGAAAGTTCATTCATGTGAGCTCCTCCCCATGTTTTAAAATAGTATAGTTTAAATACATCTTTACCACTAAATTTAATTTTTTGAAGAATATAATGGATTTCTTTCTGTCTAACCCACAGTCTGTCCCACTTCCATCTCCCTTTTAGATAAACACAGGGCTGTCAAGAGGACCAATGGATTGCTCTGTCCCTTTGTTTCTGAATTGGCTGAACCAGGAGGGATCACAGGGAGGGTCTTCTTTTGCTGTGCAGCTGGTATGGAGACAGAGTGATCTGCCAGTGCAGGGTCAGAGTAGCTTGTCTTTCCTCCTGCAATCCCCATGTTTCCATGTTGACTATTGAGAAAGATAAGCCCTTTCCTCTTTAGCCAGTAAAGAAACCAAACAAGCTAGCAATATAGGGCAATACAGTAAACAGACAAGATGCTATTAATCTGGAGATAATCCAGGGTGCGTTAATGGGGAGCCTACATGATCCCAGAGAAGGGATATAGTAAAAAGTAATGGGATGCAAGGACAACATACCACTGCAAAGTGAAAGATATTAGAATTCAAGAAAAAAGAGTGCTCTTACCCAGTGCAAGTTCTGGCTTTATCACTGGCATATATAAAACACATATCAAAATGACTTTCTGACTGAGATGCATATGCTAGCAAGTAATTTCACTCAGATACTGTCTGTTCTAGGTATGTCAAGTGTTAGTTACATCACATCTTGAGATAAAATATACACCTGCTGTTAAGAAATTGCTATGTAAGAGAGTACTTCTTTTTTTCCTTTTCAGACCACCAAATCCTATTGAATATCTGGCAGCATATCTATTAAAAAATAAGGCACAGTTTGAGGACCGAAATTAACTTCATCCAAAGAGGACCATTTTATTACTCAGCATGTATGCTAAATAAATATGAATCACTGACTGGTGTATAAATCCTACAGAGCCAAAATCCTAATTTACTCACCATTTCTTGAGCTTTTTCATGTATTATTTAATAAAGTACCTTACATTTTATATTCTTTCTTGTTTTAAGTTAGCATTTAAGCAGAAAAGCTTCCAAAATAAAATCATGAAACTTCAATTAAGTGAATAGTTTATTCCATAGTCACAGTCCTTTACACAGTTGCTTGAGTATAAATGACTTCAGTGGGGCTTACAGCTGAGTAAATGTACATAGAATTACTCTATATTATGATAAACACCAGAGTATGTCACATAGTTTTAGCAATTTTAACTTGTTTTAGAGAGAAATAATCAGAACTATCTTGATTGAGACAATGTCAACACAGAGAAGGAAAAGGAAAAATCCTGATAAATCTAATGCCAAGAGCAGGACTCAAAAGAGAGTTCAAGTTCCTGTTGCACAGGGCCTGACAGAGAGCAAGGAAGTTGGGAATTGTAACATGAGTCACAGAGCTGGAGAACAAACATTATGTAAGTAACTTTCAGGCTGGAACTGAAGGCATTTAAACCAGAACTTTCACAGCCCCACTCAGGATACAGTTGCAGGGTCGTTATCCAAAGCAAGGTCTTGGAAGGAGTCTTATTCCTAATTAGCCCTTTATTTGTGAAAAGCCATATTTGTGAGTGGAGACACTGCTTAAGTCAAGGGCCACTCCATCCTTCATCTTTAGAATCCTGTATTCCCTCTAACTAGGTGGTAACAGCTTCTACCACTAAATTGGAAATTGGGATCTGGATCTTGAGATAATTACGATGCTGTCATTTCTGAGGGTCCAGGAGCAGTCTGATGTGTCCCATAGTCTTTTGAAACTAGGTGTTTCTCCAAGATGCTCAGACTATTGCACTAGGCGTTCGTATAAAGAGGATTCCTCAGAGGGGTTTCCAGAAGTCTCAAACTCTTGGATGAAAACTGTTCTGTTATACTACTCATATTCTGCTGGTAGGGGGCAGGGCACAGATCCAGTCACAAACACATACTCCCTGCAGATTATATAATTTTAAAAACATAATTTTGCATTGCAATCTTGACAGATTACCACAGCTGATATAAATCACATTATCAACTTTTTTTTTAAAATGGGATACCAATTTCTAAGAAACATCCCTTCTGTGTGGCTATATTGCTATAACCAATAATCTGCAACACCCCATTAAACTGACATCTTCATATTTAGCTGTCTCCTCTTGTTGGCTCATGGAGATAAAGGGTATTTTAAATAAAGGCACTTCAGTTATCGGCAGAGCACAGATACTGCTGGCTGATCAAGTTTGATCCACTGTCTTCCTAGCCTATGACTTCAGAAGGAGACCACTACTTAGTAATAAAGCAAATATTTTGCATGCACATCCTAGATCTAGGTTCTAACTTCTCTTCAAGACAATCTTGTAGCCACATTAACCAGGACCTCTGCATAAGGTCCTGAAGAGCCTTAGGCAGTCAGAAGGAGACAAGGGTGGCTTAGATGATGCTCACCCATACTGTCTGTCTGCGTTTTGCTTATATATTTAAGATGAATGTAGGTATAAGGGAGCTTGTTAGATATTTGAAAATGTAAACTGAAGAAGCTAGAGTGAACTTGGGATCCTGGATTCCTGCATGCAACAAGTATAGTGATTTTTGCAGACAACACTTCTAGACTGGGAGTGGGTAGCAAAAAAGGATGCAATGATTCAGTTGTGCAGAAAAATGTTCTGTATATGCTCAGAGACTCTCAAAAATTGCAGATTTAGAATTTTCAATTTAGATTCACCAATCTTTGTACCCATCCACTTATTGCTGTACTTGTAGAGCAGTGCCTTCTAACTGAAATAAATCACTCCTTATTAACTTTTAACAAGGCAGTGAAGAGTAAGTGAAGTGTACAGTTGGTGGGGTGGAAAGAGAAAACAGTTGTAGATGAATGACTAACTGAACTGAAGAGGTTGTAAGATGAGATCCCATGCTTTGGGACAGCCTTTCCCAACCTGACAATTCCTGGATGCACTGGATTCCCAGCATTCCCTGATAATAATCCTATTATGATCTTTGTAGTCCATGTGGGAGAAAATTAAGGTAGGAGGAAGACAACTTTAAAAGGGCATAACCATCCCTTTAGAAGGATCTAATAACAAAATGTGCTTCCTTAAGGTCAACAGTGACAACCCGCATGCCGTACTCTTAAAAGTCCATGGTATGCCCCAAGCCTAGCCTATTAAATACCAAATTAATGTACCACAACAAAATTACACAGTCTTGTTAGTGTTTATGTTAGTGTACTAACATTCCAGTTTCTAATGTTTATCAAATTAATTTTGAAACTGGCATTCCAAGTTCTGGTGTTTTTTCTATCACTTCTTCTGTCTTTGCATGCATGTATACACAAAAAAACAAGACAAGGAAGAAAGTATACTGCATGCTCTACAAAGCATTGTAAAACAGTCTTGCTGTCTTTGGAATAGCAGGGTACAGGGCTATCAGCTGAGGCCCAGACATATTACAGATGGGACAAGACATGGTCAGTCCTGCCCCCAACAGGCCACCTAGAGGAAAACAAACCAGAAATACAGTAAAGTGCATCATATCCTCAGCATAGGAAACAGGAGTATATGCTGAACAGGTGAAACAAAAGGGACCACAAGGGCCCAGCAAGAGTAGTGAGAGAGCTGTGGACAGAACTGCATACCTTCCTGCTCTCCTGGTTTGGCAAGGACAGCCCTAGTTAATCGTCAACTTTTAAGATGTCAGGGGCTCATCCAGAATAGAAGAAAGCTGCTGAACTACTGAGAGTTTCCACTTCTTTTGTTTTGATTTTACCAATTTATTCATGGTTTTGCATCCAAATTCCTTTTTGAAATATCTCTTCCCTTCCTTTATGTTCCTCCTCCTCCTCCCAACAACCACATGTCTCATCTAAACTCAGGCAATATTCCAGAAACTGATTTCACCAATTTCCATTAAATCCTTCTTAATTATTATTCAGGAATTATAGTTGGTAAAGTACTTTAACAATGTCATGCTAATCAAGCATTAGGACTATTTTATTTTATTACTAGCATTCCTCCCTCTCTCAGTTGAACTCCGTTGAATCTGGGTCCTGGAAACAATAACTGTGTTTTCTGGTGGTGGCCATCTTCATTAGTTCCTGTATAACACAAATAGCACATGTCATTTTGAAAAATATTGGGTGAATTTAAACTGACTTGGGCTATGGGAATATAAAGTCCTTTGCATTGCTGGGAGTTCCCAGAGAATACTTCAGAATGGGGAAAACATTGTGCAGATCTTTAAAATAAAATCAGTTTGTACAGGACACAAAATCTAGGACTTTCAGAGACTTTTTCCTTGTCTGGAGTAGCTCCCAGTTTTTCTACCTTCCCTTTTTGACCTCAGCTTACTTCAGCTGCTGTAGAGTGAGTTCAAAGTGACAGAGCAGTTTGCATTCAACTCAGCAGGAGGGAGAAGGAGGCGGACTCTTGCCCTACCAAACAGGCTCATTTGACCTTTTTTCCCAGCCTTTTTTTTAACTCACTTCATAACTTTCAGCGTTTCTCTATGTAAAATTGTATATTTATGTATGTTTCCTCATTAATAATTTTTCCCTCTTGTTGCCTCCCTTCTCACACGTGTAATCACATTCTGATGTTGTTCAGCCACGTGCATCTCAATTTTCATGTGTGAAATGACTTAGGGCAGTGGTTCTCAACCTGTGGGTCCCCAGATGTTTTTGGACTTCAGCTCCCAGAAGCCCTGAGCATTGACCATAGTGGCTGGGGCTTCTGGGAGCTGAAGTCCACAAACATCTGGGGACCCACAGGTTGAGAACCACTGACTTAGGGAATGGAACAGGCAGGAGAGAGGAAGGTCCCTCCAGCTTTCTGCACAAAGTAGAAAGGTAGTGCTAGTGGTTAGGATCACATGCTCATCGTTACAGTTTTCTGAATTTTTGATCATTTTATTTACATTAGCATTTCTAGCTCCAGAATCATAGCAGTGCAATCCTACATGTGTCTATTCACAAGTAAGTCTAACTGCATTCAAAGGGACCTTCTCTCCTGAAGACATACATAGCACTACAGCCTACAAGTATACCTACTTTGCCTGCAGCTTCACAGTGGCTTTGTACTCTCCATTTTTAAATAAATCTAGATGAGCACTCAACAACCTGTTCAGTTTTGTTCCTTACTTCATTTTGGAACTAAGTAGGACATTTTATGATAGCACTTGACAGCTTCTGAGCCTGCTGAACTACAGTCTTTATACTTTCCTTTGGCCACAGTGCACAAGTGAATCTCAGATGCATTTATTGTTTTCTTTGTTGAAAGGATGGGCTCTTCAGCAGCCATACTCCCAATCATTAAGCACTTATGTCATGGGTAGTTTGGAGATTTGGATCCAGAGACAGATAATTATCTCATAGAGCTGCCACGAGGAGAGTTTAGATAACTAGTTGATACTGGTAGACGTTTTTAATTTTACCATACACTTACATAAACCTATGTGAACACTGGAGGATGAGACTGATACTAAAGGTATGGTTACATAGAATATCTAGAGTGCATTCCACACAGCCAATCCTCACTGCCTACGCACATAATGAACACTTAATTAATATTAATACAAGTGCATATAATCCAAACTGATACTATGCATACTTATTTAGAAATTAGTCACATTAAATTCTATGGAACTTACTCTTGATCAAATGTGTGCATTACTGTATTAAAACTAAGTTAAGTCAGTGTGATGTATTAGTTTGAGTGTTAGACTAGAACTATGGGAGATCACGATTCAAATCCGCACTCAGCCATGGAAACCCACTGGGTGACCTTGGATAAATCACACTCTCACAGCCTTAAAGGAAGCAATGGTAAACCTCCTCTGAATAAATCTTACCAAGAGAATCCTATCACAGCATCTCCGTATGTCAGAGCTGACTTGAAGGCACATAAGAATAGTGTCTTGCCACTTGCCTGCTACTGAGCCTTAGTATAAACCACAAAGGTTTCAGTGTCTGAGCAGATTTTTCAATTTTATTTCCTTATTAACATTTGCTTAACATACCATTACTTCTGTTAAAAGAAATTTGGAAAGCTTCAATTTTAAAGAGATGTTGAATCCTGCATTATAACATTATTATGATACCTTAATGTATCACTTGATGGTTACTTGAAATACTAAAATTAATCAATCACTATCAGATCCAGTCATATTTGCTACTTCCTATGAACAATGATCTTTTGGCACTGGTAACTTTTTCTTGAACCAACATGATGTAGTGGTTTGAGCAATGGACTATAACTCTGGAGACCAGGGTTTGAATCTCTGCTCAGCCATGGAAACCCATTGGGTGATTTGGGGCAAGGCACACACTCTCAAGTCTCAGAGGAAGGTGAAGGCAACACCTCCTCTGAACAAATCTTGCCAAGAAAACCCTATGACAGGGTTGCCATAATTTGGAAGTGAGTTGAAGGCGTGCCACAGCAACAAACTTTTTCTTGGGCTGCTGCATCAACATTAAGAAAGAGAAGTGTGTTTCGAAGTCTGGGTAACTGTTTGAACTTGCACCTGTCATGATTTGATAGATGAGATGCATTCCTTATCAAGGAATAGCTAACTACATCCACCATGTTTCTCAGCTTTGAGTATTCTGCCTTTCCTCTTTCTTAGCTCAATGGCCCTGCCTCCTTTTCCTTTCCTCTCTCCAATAACACAATGCCTAATTTTCCCACACTGCCCCATTCGGTCCTATTAGCCATTTTGGAAGAAGAGGCCTTTGAGGGTTGTTGGTATCTCCATGGGAGCAGTCCAATAATATACAAGATAACAAATGAGGTAGGCAAAGAGCTGAAATGGATTAAGTGGCTGTTTTGTATAGCCCACCACCATGATCCTGTTTCATCTCATCAAAGTAGAACTAAACATGTGGCTGTAAAACTTGAGAATATTTTGCAAGGCAGTCCTCCCGTTACTGGACTACTGAACTCTCAAAAATTAAATTATTTCTAGGTATGTGCAGGACTTCAATCTGAAGACATCTTTCACACAGTGATTACTGAGCTCAGAGCTCATAGTGTTTTCAAAAGTGAGCACTCTGACTTGGCTACATTGACTCCTGCCTTTCTGTTTTGGATGCAAGATGAGCTTCTGCTTCAGCCAACCTTCCCCTTTATAATCCTGGACCTATGGCCAATTCATTTTGGAGCCAGACCAGTCAGTTCAGCCATTCCAAGCAGCTGCAAAAGTATACTGCCTCACAATGTTGCAGAATGTTGAGCTTTAGCTATTGGACTGCATGTACCTGCTTTACTGGTATACCTAGATACTGCCACCCCTGAGACTCTCCACATTCCCAGTTCTTTGGGGATCAGTCATAATTTGAGAAGCTGTAGTTGCAATCTGCTCACACTAGCTATATCCAGACAGTCTTGCAGTTAAAAGGCAAAGGGTTTCTATTGGGTCTTTAGAAAAATGGCAGCCCACTGAAATCCTTGACAAAGAACTAGTGAAGAGGAAACATCTGATGAAGATTCCACAGCTTTATAATGTTCTGTGTGGACACACATACGCCCCACCCTTCTTTGAACACTGGTTAACATTATGGCCGTTCTGAACTGGTCCTGTGTAAACCAATAAAACTCTAGCTATGCAAATCCTTCTATTACTAAAGTCTTCTTACAGGAATAATACTGGTAATCCAAATAATAAAGGACAATATCTTTCTTCATTCTTCTTTACTACATATAATATATTTAATAGCTTATATTATATAAATATATATATATATATTTTAAATAAATTAATATTAAATTAATATATTAATATTAAATTGCCATGTTTTCTTGTATTATGAATTTGTTTCCATTTAAACAATACTGTTGCAGGGCTGCCAGACCAGGAACACCCCACACTGTGAAATTTCAGGAGCAAAATCTGATACCTGTTCACCATAAACCTCAATTTCTGAGAACATGAAACAAATAAAAGGCATGATGTCTAAGAAATCAGGAAATTTTTCTTCAGTTGGAAATTAAGTCTTCCAAGCTCTGCAATGAACGGTGAAAAAAGGCTCAAAGATTTCCTAGTTCTTTTAAAAATACCTCTACATACTAATAGTGTATTCCAAACAAAGAAGTTTTCTGTAATCTGCTTCAAATGCGGGGGCGGGGGTCTCAGCTCTGTCTTTTACACTTTTCCAAGCAGTGCTTTTTATCAACACATGGGAGTTGTAGTCCAACCAAAGAAGCTTTCTAAGCAAAAATAAAATTTTCCAAATTCTGGCTTTAAGGAGTTGCACCCATTAACCAGTCCCTTTGCTGGCCACATTTTATTTGTTTTCACAGTAAGGCTGTTGAATCCTCTTTCTCTAAAACAATAATCATTGCAATCTTAATACTACTTCTAGGGCAGGGCAGAGAAGCAATGCTGCTGCTGCTGCTGCTGCTCTTATAGATTTAAAATGCTGTGAATCCAACATATCCCAGTCAAAGTTTTGATGGCAGCAAGGGTAAAAGACTCATCGATCTTTCACACTACAGAATTATAGCTCTTCAACACCACTTTAAACTATGGAATCCTGATCCTGGGATTTTTATGTGGCATTTAAATTCTCTACTAAAGAGCTCTACTGCTTCATCAAACGACAAATGCTAAGATTTCACAGGATGCAGAAGTGCTATAGTGATGTATAGTGTGAAAGAGACCCTGGAAAGAGCAGAAGTGGGGAGGGAAGGCAGAAGAACATAATGAGTGTAGCTAGGTGAAGGACAGCAGGGAAAAGGAGGATGGAGAAAGAGAAGAACTAGGAAGGAGGGAGAAAACAAATATAGTTAGGAAAAGAAAATAAGAGAAAGAGATAGGGACTAGGGAAGGAGACTGAAAATTAATGTAACAAGGGGCAAGGAAGAAGGGGAGAGAAAGAAAGAAATGAACAGAATAAATCAGTGGTTCTCAACCTGTGGGTCCCCAGATGTTCGTGGACTTCAGCTCCCAGAAGCCCCAGCCACTATGGTCAATGCTCAGGGCTTCTGGGAGCTGAAGTCCATGAACATCTGGGGACCCACAGGTTGAGAACCACTGGAATAAATACATTTAGCCAGGGGTTGTGGACAGAAGAAACCTGAAACAAAGAGAGAGAGGGAGGAATGAGAAGACATTCAGCAAGGAGTTCTAGGAAGAATTTCCACCCCTGCTGTAATGAACTCAACTATTATGAAATCCACCTCCTTTTCCTCCTCCACAGTTGGGGAGCCTGTCCCTCAAAAGTATGCACATTTTGACTATGCTTGCACACTTTGGGGTTTGGTCTTACTGCTACCCTGAAGATGTGAGCCTTTTGGGTTTTTTTCCCCTTCAAGTATCAGTACAGTCATTTTTTTCCCCAAATACTCCAGAATACCATCAACCTCCAACGAGCTCCTTCCAAGCAGAACAAAAGTCAGGGTTGTACTACACCATTATAACATCTCATTGCCAGAAGACATAGGGTGAACACAGCAATAACACCAATGTTTCACAAGTGAAAACACATGTGGCCAAGTAACATCAGATTGTGGTCAAGAGAGCAAAAGTTGCTAATGTGAGATAACACACTGGTTGGAAGGGCTGAAGCAGTCTGCTCTTCCCTGAGCCTACTAAGAAGAGCAAGACTTAGTCCTCTCATCTCTTTCCTCTCCTCCTGCTTAGTTAACTCAGTGCAAATACTTTGAACTCAGTCTGCAGCAACTGAAGCAAGCTGAGGACAAAGGGGAAAAGTGGGAAGAAGAGACAGAAAGCAGGACATGTTAAGGGCAACTGAAAAAGTGGGACAGCAGAGAATTAATCAGAATTGTCCTTGCCAAATCCAGACAGTTGGGAGAGTATACAGTAAGAAAATTTCAATAAATTTTCAGTAAGTTTGTCTCTCAGGTATGTGAATATTTGTGCAGGACATGCTTAAGACCTGAAATATACAATAGGATAGCTATGATTACAGAGGACAGTTTGAAGGGCTGTCCAATCCAAGTGCTGTTTAAAGATAGCTATTAAATGACTGTAAGAAGGGACAGCAAGGCCTTGAAGTTGCCCACTGGCAACCGAAGGACAAGCGCACACTGGTCACCATAGTCACAAGATCATATCATCCCACAAGACTTTATTGGTTTGGCAGCAACAAATCAGCATGGCTACTCCTCTGGAAACCATCCATCATTACTCACATGAGACTCCCACTACGCAAGTGCCCAGTTAGCTCTGGGAGGCAGGTTTCAGGCCCACACACCCACTTGGCGCAGTCTTATCTTCTGAATATGCTTCCTCAGAGCAGGTCCCGCCATCGCGGGAATTGCTCGGGCAGCAGATTTTGAATGTTTTGAAAGAGCAACGTTTTTAGTTATTTGCTATCATGCTTTGTTTTTTCCTGACAGGGACGGGGAGTTGTGCCTGTGGGACTTTCTGCGTTATGTACCGAAATCATTTGGCTGGATTTGGGTATTCCGTAGCAGTAGCTTCACGTGCGGGGGAGAGAAGCGTCAACTGGTGCTGCAGGTCAGGCGGCAACACAGCCTGAGCCAGCGGCCCTACGCTTTGCAATTGTAAACAGCCCTGCTATAAGAGAAAGGAGCAGAATACTATTTCCCCCATTCCTTTCCCCCCTCTCTTTCGATTTCACTAAAGCAAACAGAGGCTGCGAACAGCCACTAATTAACTGTGGAAATGTATTTCTCATTTCACCTCTCCTTCAGGACCCCGGAGGATGCGTGCAGAAACTCCCCCAGAAGAGCGCCTCTCTCCCCTCCGCAAACCAAGCCTCTTCCTCGGCCGGTTCCAGCGCCGCCCGGCCCTGACTCCGCCCCGTCGTCGCCCGAGGTCGGCCCGCCCACCGCTTTCAAGAGCCAACCTCTGCCTCCAATCTTCCCTTCACCTCAGAGACACAACCCCACCAATCAACGAACCCAGAAGCCATCGCCACGGCAACTCAACCCGACCAATCTTAAGTGATCCCGCCCGTACTTTCCACTTATCCAATGGCGAGGCTGTTTTCCAGAGCTCTAGCCAACGGGAAGCCGTGGTTGTGCCCACCGGGCGAAGAGGGGAAAGTATTGTCCAATGGCCGATAGGCTTTTGCTTCCCCCTGCCCAATGGAAAGCCACGCTTCTCTAGTGCTTATGCCACAGGAGCCGAGTTAGGCCAGACCCGGTGGCAGCCGCCTGTTCTTTGGGTTTCCGCCGGGCGGCAGCGGCTGCTCCTCCTGCTTCTTTGGCCTTTGTCCCACCTCAGGCTCGCCTTCCCGGTGCCTTCCCTCCCCGGTTCCTCGCCCTCCTTCCGAGACCGGCGGGTTCTCCGGCCGCTTCCAGCCGCTTGCCGTGCGCCGCTTCCGCCGTCTTGCCCTCATCCCCGCGGTGCCTCCGGCGGTGCCGTCCCCCCTCGCGGGGGCTTTGGCTCTGCCGGGGGAGGACGAGGAGGGGATTAGGCGCCGGCGCCGCTGCCGCCGCGGCCGGACTTCTCTCCCGCGCCCCCTTCCGTCATCTCCCCCTTCCTTCCCCAACACCATAGGCGGCTCAGGCACCAAGATGTCCAACCGAGTGCTCTGCCGGGAGGCCAGCCACGCCGGCAGCTGGTACACGGCCTCAGGTAGGGCTGGGTCAGCACCAGCCTCCACGGGCGGCGGGTGGTTCAGGCACCTCTGGTGGGCGACGGTGGGGAGCGGCGACGCGCCGGAGCGGGCTAGGCCGGGTTGTGTTTCGCAAGCTCGCCCTTTTCCCTTTCCCGTGAGCTGCTTTGGGCGGGAGAGCAGGGGCTGCTTAATGCCCGACAAACGACGCGTTGAAAAGTTGGAGAGAAATTCTTTTCGTTCACTGATCGGGAGTAACTCACCACCTGGGTACCGGAGATGGTCGCGCCGTCTCCCCGCCCTCAAAGACGGGCCGATCGCGACCTTATGCGAGGGAGCGGAAACCTTTTTGCTTTTGACCGTGGGGGCGAAGGAGGGTAAAGGGGCTTTTCTGTGGTCACCGACCTGCCCTAAATATCGGAGGGGGAACGGCGGCCTCAGGGGGAGCGGAACTCTTCTGGCCCACGAAAGGCCAGCGCATTCATGGTGGCAGAAGCCTGTTCGGCCTAGGCCTCTGGAGCGGTTGAAGTGGACTCGGGTTGCCCCCGGGAAGGCTGCAAAGCCTACGGAGAGTCGGGCGGCGCTTTCTGACCAGCGGAGCTGGCACTCCGCAGTCCCGGAGGCATTCACTCGGGAGTAAAGCCCACCCAGGTCAGCCGTATGCAGTCATGAGATGGCTCTGTAAGGCTGGTAATCTTTCAGGAGCCGCGAGAGTCAGTCGCGCGCGCGCGCGTGTAACCGGCATCGGGAGCTCTGGGGGGGTGGGAGAGAAGGACGTCGTGTTGCAAAACCGGCTGGCGTTGCCTTAAAAGGGTCGGGAGGCTCCCCTTGCCTGCCGGGTGGCAGCGACGACCGCGGAAGCCTGGGCGGGCAGTGAAGAGGCTGCGTTTCCCGGGGTCGGTGGGCCTTTAACTGAATCATTGCGATCCCCGCTTCTAGAATCTAGAAGCCCCGCTTGCTTTCTTTGCCCGTTTCCTTCCCCCTCCTCTTCCTCCTCCCTCCCCGCCATCCTGAGCCGCGGGGCCTGCCAAACCTGGATTCCCGGCTAGGCTCCAGGGGATTTGAGGGAGCCTGGCACGGCTGCATCCGGGGAGATCTCGCCTCCTCCCGTCTTTTCCCCTTATGTCTTCCTTCTCAGGAACCTGACAGCGCCTTTTCGGCAAGGGTTCTCCGAAAAAAAGCCGAGAGAAAAAATCCCCTGGTGGTTTCATGCAGAGTTTAGGAATCGACAAAGATAGGAAGCGTGTGAATGAATGGGGGTCATTTAGGGTAATGCGAGGGAGGGGGGAGAAATGGATTATGGGAAAGCAGCAGTTGTAACTCCGGATCGAGCTAGTAGGCATCTTGTCTAGCCTGTCATCTTGTCACAGCCGAAAGGGGATATTTAATCATGAAAAAATAGAAAACTACCAAAAGTCATGCTTTGTATGTCTCTGAAATAAAACCAAAGGTGTATTGGTTGTATGTGCCATTGGGGGAAAATCCTTTTTCTTATCCGTATTCGATTTTTAAAGCCATACAGGCATAGAAAATGCTGAGGAGATTTTTGCTTTTAGCTCTGCATCTAGATGTCAGTTGCTCTCCAGTGTCATCTAAAATAAGAACAGACAGGGCTGGAGCAGTTGTCAGTATTTCTCCCCTTTTGTTTCTTCTAGCCCACTGAGGAAATATTGTATGCAGAAGTGCCCTCTGCAGGATAGAATGGGTAAATTCTCAAAAATGGAATTGTTTCCTGTGTGTGTAGCTCAGGAAGCAACCAGAGTTTTCACTCCCTCCAAACAAATAACCTCTCCCCACCCCCCCACCCCAAAAAGACCTTATCAGAGGAGAGGCAGAGAAGTAAAAGGAACACATCAGCAGGCTTAGGGGTTTCGCTCTTAATTTTAGAAAGGTGATGTACAGAAAGAATGGATAGCATCAAGTTTGACGAGCATATAAATCTTGCACCTGGCTAGTTGCTACTTGCTCTATGCATATTTAGTCTGGAATGCTCATCTGCATGGTTCAGGAGTTGTGACAGGTATCTTGTGGTAGGCACCTGCTAGGTGGTCATATGGGAATCACTGTGTACACTTTTGGATGCTTGGCTTTATTTCTTTTGGACCAGCCATATAACACTTGCCCTTAATTGCCCTGTCCATTGAGGAATGAGAAGACATCTGTCTAAAATTCGAAGCCCATTGATTTAGGAGATTCCAAACACTCTCACCAGGAATAAGCATTCCCCCCCCCCTTTGGCACACATTTCTTCCCAGCAGCACAAAGATCCTCTCTGCTGACTTCTCAAGCTATTCCAGTTATCATCTTTCTTTCAGACATTATTTGTTAAAATATTTATATCCTACTCTGTATCAGAAGATCTTTTGCATACAGATTGTAAACCAACAATTTCAGGTACTCTAAAACAATATAATGCATTTAAAATAGGACTTGGGATGTTTCAGATCATGGTGTTGTAAAAGGATACCACATGCCCTGAGCCCAGTCACAGCAAACTCAAATCCCAGCTCCATATCTGCAGTCTGGGCTTTTCTTGGTGGCAGGTTCCTTGAACATGTTGGAAGGAATAGGAACAGTAGCAATCCAGAGTCCAATCTGAGGTGTGAGGACAAGAAGAAGGAGGTCTGTGCCACTTCTTACCCAGCCTCAGTGCATCTGAGAAAAACCTGTCATAGAATACTACTCTTTTTTTCTCCAACTATAGCTGATTCTTCATGCTCTCTTCATCCATGCAGTTACATCTTTTTTATCTTTTGTGGTGTACTAGTAAAGTTGAGGCCATATTTCCCCTAGAAGCAGGACTAAGCATCCCAGTACATGGACAAGATTAGAGTTGGGTCTGGTTGTGACTGGAACTGGAGGAAGAGGAATCTTATAACAGCAACATGAAATTAATAGAAGAGATCATTCTTATCTTCAGGTTCTGTGTGCATATCACATGTCTTGCAGTGGAATTTCAGGGGTTGTGAGGATAAAATACAAGTAATGGGTGACTACTAAGTCAAATTAAAATTTTGTGAGAGCCTAAATAGATTAAAACAGCAACTTTCTCATAGTAATAAGCAGATGTCTTTTTTTCTGAAAGCAGAAGCCAAATTGGATAAAACTGAGAGACACTTTGTACTTCTGTGAACCATACAGATCTTTTTCATGTTTTACATGAATCTAGTGTGGAGGTGGAGTAAGAGAGAAGGAATCCAGGTGGATAGAGAATAGGGAATTATACTACCTCTTTCCCACAGTATGGCATAGTAAAATCAGGGTGCTGAGCAAACTGCTTGAGTGCTAGTATTTCAAATCACAACATTGGTAGATAGAGGAATGGATTTGAAACTAGTTCAGTGTTTCATTGTACTTGTGCAGTGACCAGATTTGCTGGATGCACTACTGAATTAATACATTCTCTATTCCTGGGAGTTGGCAGCAAGACAAGACTGAACAGTCTGACTAGACAGGTTTGCTGGACCTGCCTGCCTACTTTACAGAAAAACCTTACATGAGCTTATAAGAGAACTTATTTGCAAGACAGTTTTAGTGAAGCAACTGCTTATTAGTTGCCATACTATAAAACAGTGTGAAAAGACAAATAATTCTTCAGACAATAGAGTCTTGTGGCTCCTTCAGAGTATCATGTTTGTTGTGGCCCGTGCTTTCATAAACTGAATCCCATTTCATTAGATTTGTGAAGTTCAAACATTAACCAAGGGCCCACAGAATGGAAAAGGTCTGGTTTAAATTTATAGAAGATAAATGCAGTGACCACTCTCCGTAACACTTGACAGGTGGTGGTGGAGGTGGTGATAATAATCACGATAATTCAATTTTCTCCAGGAAATTTCAGCCCCAGCTTTGTTGGATGTGTTGACCAAAACACTGAGACTTCAAAATACTTATTTATGGATTGATTTGTTTAAACAACTTACATCTGAGGAATTCCAGCAAGTGTATAAGAATAATAAATACATGGTTGGCCTTCCACATTTGCTAGGGTTAGGGGCACAGGATCCCTGCAGAATTGGAAAAAATGCAGAAGTCAAAATGTGTGTGTGGAGAGAAGGGCCGAGGCGTTGGGGGGAGAGTGGGCACCCAGGGTCCAAACCACAGTGCAATCATGCACACATCACATCCACTGAGTATAATGGGATGCAGTGTTCTTGTTTTTGTTTTACATGGGGGTTCCTGGAACAGAACCCTCACATGTACGGAAGACACACTGTACAGAGGGGGAACTGATTAGTCAGATAGATAGGTATGAAGTGTCTCTGTTGAGGGTACTTGTAATGAAACTTCAGAACTTTCATTTGTCTCAATTGGGTCTGCATTTAATTAGTACAGGAATAATTGTTGTACAGTTGAGTCTTTTATTTATTTTTGCTGGCTTGGCTGTCCACGTATACCTATATTAGTCATTTGTTACACAGTGGGGACCTTGGAGGAAGTTCCTTTGAATGTGTGACTTTGCTGTTCGGTTTGCTAGAAGTGTTCTTACTCATCACAGCTAGGCCAGAGATTATATCCAACCCTCCATAAACAGTTCTTTCTGTTATTAAGCTTGGGAATGTGGTGCCACAGCTGTCATAAAAGTATTTACCATGCATAGTTACAATCTGTCTTAGAAACCGTGTTGTGTGGTATACAGGCATTAAAATAAATACAATAAACAACACGATGTACTTGTGTAGAGGCCTCTGCATTTGTGAGTCATGGAGTAAATTGCTTGGATTACAATCTGAAATACAAGACAGTTTGCTGATTTTTGGCTGCAGATTTTCTGTGAACCTTAACACAGGATATTAACAGGATATTCTGGCATAGGTTCATGGTGGTCTTAGATCCAGTGGATCCAAAGCCCCTCTATTCCTTGAAAATGGAATAGATAGTTTCCTCCCCACTGAAACCAATGGAACAGCTAGGAGAACTGGATTGGGAAAATCACCAGAGGAGCTTTCATGAAATCATACTCAATCTTACATTCAGTAAGTAACAGGTTGCCCATCATTTCATTCCTTCTGCTCTACCTTTCCTCTGGTTGCTCTGCTCAGTAAATGGCTTTCACTGCAATCCTAGAAGCAATTGCCAATGAATACAGTATGTTCAGCATAGTCGAAGTGCTTAGGAGAAAACTGTGTAAGATTGTGCACTTAGTGTTAGCTTGTTTTGCCACAAAGTCCCCTGACACCATAAGGAACAGTACATTTACGGTGACACAAGTTTTATAAACAACTGTGTATTGTATGCTTTTGCCTATGAAAGGTCATACCAAACATAATGTGATAGAAGTTATAATCTAATAATTTCTGGGGGTCCACTGCTCTTCCAGAAACCAGATCCAGGAACTGTGACAACAGTAGAAGAAGAGAGATCTTGGTTAGAAAGAAGAGCTGACAAACTAAATAAAATTTTGGATGAACGTTAATGCTCTGTGTTGTGCAGATAAACATTTTATTAATTTTTTTCCATATATGTTTAAATGTTCAAACTATTAATCATGGTTGGACAGTTAAAAAATAAGTTACAGCTTCAAACAATTTGTGTTTAACCTTACACTGCTGATCTTCTGCTTTTTAATTATCCCTATGGTGCAGTGGGCTTTAACGTGTTTGTAGAGCTTACAGTACTTTGCTAATGAAACAATCCTTTTCCAAATTTCTACTTGGCAGCATTGGCTCTTCACAAAAACTAATTGTATTAAGCGACACATCAGAGTGTTGCAAATACATTTGAGAGAGTCAGTTGGAATACAAATTCTCTCTAAGATAGTGCTGTTAAAGATTGTGACAATAAATCTTGTTAAGAAGGAACAACTCTTTTAAGAAAGTTGAAATAGTGCAAGGATCAGTTAGAGAAAACAGGGATTTCTGCTAATTACAATACAGGTAGAAAACTTCCTTTTTACAAGCCAACCATGAACTGCTCTCAAGCTCTCACTAAGGTATAGAGAAATCCATCTATAATTTTTACCTGGTCTGTTCTTCTTAACCCTGGCATAAAAACTGAGAATGTCCCATAGGGAGCCACTGGTCATCTCTTCTAGGCACGCTTAGTGTTGTATTAACTCCAAGCCATAGAGTGCAGTAATTTTGACTATAACAAACAGCATGCAAGCTCAGCTGGCACTCCTGATGTCCTTCACATGGCTGAGTAACATCTCTGCACCAGATGTTTGTCTTTTACAGTTATGCTTCTTGGCTAATCAAAATTACAGAAGGTATAGTACCAGATCCTGTCTGATTCTGGAAGATAAGCAAAGTCAGCTCTGGTTAATATATGGATGGGGACTGCCAATGAATATCAGGTGCTGTAGGCCATATTTCAGAAGAAGGAACTGCCAAAACCACCTCTTAGTATTTCTTGCTTTAGACAACCCTATGAAATTCATGGGGTCATTATAAGTCAACAGGTGACTTGAAGGCACATAAACACAAAAGATGGGGCAAGTGAGGAGCCAGTCACAGTGGGAGAACCAAGTTATTCCTGCCCTTCAGTATGTAGGACATGAGATCAAATTGGTGTATAATTGTTTAATTTTCAATTTAAATTTAAAATTACCCAGCTTTTTCTGTCACGACTCTTTGTAAAGTAGCAGACATGTGTATCTTGGAAATAATTTGTACTGTTTAAAGCAGGGTAGACAAAATGCAGTTCATGCAGATTCCATTATGCCCTCTACCATCTAGAACTGTTTTAGGTTGATGGAGACTTCTTCCATAGATAGAAATGACTTCTGTTCATTTTCTTGTTGGAAAAAATCCCTCTACTTAGCCCCGAACAGGCCAAGAAGGCCCCAGAATTCCCCCATGGTCCCAAGAGGGTTTGGGGACCTTTTTGAATTATTTTTTTTAAAAAGGCTGAGAATGTGGTGGTGATGTGCCCCTTCCATATCTGATTAAGGATATATGTGTTGCCTCATGCCTGGGTGGACAGTTGCCCACTCCATTCAGAGTACTGCTTTTCAAACTATGAGGAAGCATTAAACTGACATGGAAGTAATTCTGGAGGTGGTTTACTGATGCAGCTGTTTGTTTAAAATATTTTCTCTATCTTTAGGACCTCAGCTGAGTGCACAACTAGAAGGTTGGCTTTCCCAAGTACAGTCTACAAAAAGACCTGCTAGAGCCATTATTGCACCGTAAGTTCCCTGTCTCTCCTTCTGAACACGCATTGAGCATTGATACTCAAACATTTGAATGTTTCCAGGGAAACGGGTGTGAAATCTTCTTCATCCCAGTTCTTTTTGGTTACTACTCTTACTGTATATACTCATGTATAACCTTAAAAGTTTTCGTCCAAAAATTGACCCAAAAAACCTTGGTGGACTTATTCACAGGTTAATGTAAGTACTATACCTCAATTCTTGTCAAAAAAAGGGAATCGTTCCCTTATCTGAGTAGAGTAATGAAAGGCAAAGGCTTAGTTCATCTCAGGAGAACCTTAAAAAAGCACCAACCCCCTGTGTTCTCTCTGCTGTGGCACTGCTTCTGGTCTTTTTGAACACCTGGTTGGGAGAATGGCACTTCACCTCAAACGAGCACTGAGGCTGAGGAGCTTAGTGCATCTTTTAGGTTCTCCCAGGATGGACAAAACTCTCACGTTTTGCCAGTCTACTCAGGAAAGAGGATAGTTCCCTTTTTTATAAGAGTTAATACTGTACCTTAACTTCTATCAAAAAAGGAGCCATCCCCTTCTCTGAGTAGAATAGTAAAAAGCCTTTCTCAATGCCTGGGCAGGAAAATGGCTGCAGTGGCAATGAGGGATGGTTGGCCCCCTGAGGCAGTGTTGGTGCTTTTCTTCTCCATGGAATGACCTTCAGTTTATCTATAAGTCATGTCAAAATCCATAATTTTGACCCTAAAACCTGCCCTTGACTTATACATGAGGTCAACTTGTACATGACTATATATGGTAATTTCCCTCATCAGCTGGTATTTTGGGTGCCTTTTCTTTAAATGTTTACATGTATTTCATTCTTTAATATCTTATACTTAGTTACACTGAAATCAGTGGGACTTAAGTTCACACATTTGCATTAAGTAATTAATTGGTCTTCCAGTAAACATTTATCTATCCTTACGCACACTGTTATCTGATAATCTTTTTCCTGAACAGTGTGTCTATGGAAGGCAGAGATCACAAAGAACAGAGATTTATACTGTCTATGCCTCCTTCTCACCAGCTGACCACTGTTCAGGAAAGTGCTGAGCTGTGATAAAAATGAAGGCACTTTATCAGTCAGGTTTGTTTCCGTGCCAGTCTATGAAGTAGGGACAGGAAACTCTGCCTTGAAATAGCTGGGAGAACGGCTCTCTCCTTCCCATCAGTTTTTTCTTCAGCAGGGGAGATGTGGTCCTAAAGAGAGGAGATTGAGGTTGGATTAGGCCTGCAGGCCAGAGATTCCCCACTAGTGTGTACAAGCATCTGGTAGCTAAAAGCCACACAAGTAAGCTGAGCTGTTCCTTGATTTTGACTGTTGGGCATACTGGTATTGGTGTCTACAGCCTTTTTCAAGTATGGTTTCAAGTGTGTTACTGCTTGTCAACTCCTTCCTAACATCAACAAACTAATCTCTGTATAGATATTAATATAGTGACTGCTGTATCTATACAGAGGTACTGAAATTAATTATATTGTTCTATCTGGTTTTGGTAGACATGCAGGTTATACTTACTGTGGGTCTTGTGCAGCTCATGCTTACAAACAAGTGGATCCATCAGTCACGTAAGTAGAAGATGAGAAAATGTTGCAGTTAATACCACTTGAATTCTACAGATACAATCTCAAGTGCTGGGGCCACGCATTCTCCCTGCTGGACCTAGGAGGGGCACCCCCCCAAAAAAAATTACAAAAACTTTGAGGAAGCCTTGAGAAGTCACAGTGCACACCCAGAGATTACATACAGCATCTGTTCTGCACTTTGCCCATCTGTTTTAAGACTAAAAGGTGTTGTTTTACAGGCAGTGGCCAAACTGGATGTATCAGAGAGAGGTAGCTGTTCCACACTTGTCAGAAATGTAATAGTTGGATCCAGAATTGTATTAGAAAATTCAGCTATTGCTACAGAGAGGAGATGAAGCAACCCTTTGTGTCAATTCTTCCTTTCCTCTTCAGCCTTCCAAAATCCTGCTTTCAAGGGTTGGGACCCCTCCTAAACAGCATGTGAAGTGGCTCTGTAGGATGAAGGAATCTCCAAAAAAAATCTCCCTTGCCAGCAAAAAGAGCCCTTTCGTTCGAAGGCTACATTTAGATCAGCCTGTAGGAGATAGTGTACTACTTTGCTTCAGTGCCTTGTATGGATGAACAAAATTGGACAATGGTGGTTTATCTTATGGGAATATACTTTTTATATAATATCAATGTAGATTAATGCAGGTTTGGGGAACCTGTGGCCTTCTGGATGATGTTGAACTACAGCTTTCATCAGCCCCAGCTAGTATGTCCGGTTGTTAGAAATTATGGAAATTGTTGTCCAGGAACCTGGAAGATCACAAGTTCCTAACCCTCAGCTTATGCTTTATGGATCTTTAGTGCCAAAAGCAAAATGCTGCAGCACTTACTTTCCTTTCTTCTATCCTTGTTTCTTTCCTTATATTATCTTCAGCATTGTTGTTGCCAAAAAGTTACGCAACTTCATGGGATCCACATCGGCTAAATAAACATGTATATAAAGCCATTCCTATGATGGATTAGGTGATTTTAACTACATAGATGCTGTTCTTGTTGTTGTCTGAATGTGTTCAGAATAGCTTTGAGCTGTGTTCAACCAGTTTCGTGTACGTACCTGGCTTTTCATATGATTTGGTAACTAGCTGCCAACCACACTACAAGATAAAGTGAAAGAAAGATAAGAGATATCTCAAAGTCATCCTACTGTGATCCTTTCTGCCCCCCGCCCCCACCTTCAGGATGAAATGTCCTCATTCAGGACATAGGCAGGGTTGTGTGCGTGCATGTGTGTGTGTGTGTATACACAAGAAAGTCCACACTTTTGATAGAAGAGCTTTTCTTCTGTCTTTAGCTATCATGGAAAAGGACATTTCTTTCTGTGGAATAGTAGACAATAGCTAATATTGCACCTTTTGTATTAATCATTTTTAGACGGCGAATCTTCATCCTTGGGCCTTCCCATCATGTGCCCCTCTCCCGATGTGCCCTTTCCAGTGTGGATATATATAGAACACCCCTATATGATCTGCGAATTGATCAAAAGGGTAATTGTATATAAGGAATACAACTCTTGCAGTACAAAATAAAATAAGTTCTTAGGAGACTGTTAATTCATTACCTGTGGCTTTGCATTTTGACTGACTTGCCTCTGAACATTTCACATAAAAATCTTAGCTATATGTACACTATGATGTAGATGCAAGTACTGTTAACATAGGGTAATGTCCCCAAAAACAAAATGCAAGAGGTGTTTTTTGTTAACTTTTGGGAACAAGTGTTTCTACATTAATTTGCCATGCTGGACCTGAAAAATCACTGTTAAACCAGTTTCTGAGTCACCAAGCTTAAATTGGTGTCCAAGCTGATGCCTGTTGAGTCTGTATAAGAGCTTGATAGAAAACTGACCTTGTAGTTTCAGTCATCTATAAAATCAGTAGAATATGTATAAAAAATCTCCTACAATGTCAGTTCACCTAAAATGGAACATGACACAAAAATTTAACATGTAGGACAGCTTCCAGTTGATGGAGTAACAGTAAATATTTATAGGATGCTAAGTCTGACTCCTACCATGTACAGCCTTATGACAAATTCTTTGGCTAGTCTTGTGACCTTTTTCGCAAGCAGCCTGGTAGCAAATGAAAAGAATTTGATATGTTCATATGTTTTTCATGCTGTATGCTTTTCTTACAGTTGCAGTTATGCAATGATATTTGATCCTATAATTGCACACAGTGTAGGTATATTGGTCTTCTTGAAATGGTGATAGCTGGTTGCAGAAAGTGTAGACTGGAACATGCTTTCCATGTGATGGAGCCACATGCTGGAGTACTTTGTTTTCTTACAGTGGTGCACCAGAAGTTATATGTCTGTGTGTCAAGATGGAATTATAAATAGTATCAGTATAGCTCTTAACTGCATGCATTTCAGCTCTGCTGCTTTTTTATGTGATACCTAGAGTTGTGCTACATCCGTAGACAGATTGTTTGGCACTGCCATCCTTTCATCTTTAAATTCTGTGGCAACGACAACATCAGGGCTTTCATATAAATACAAGATAAGGTGATTATAAAAACCCAAGGAATATCTGTTATATCTGCAGGTAATACTTTTTTTTTTCTTGGTCAGAGGGACGTTTATGTTCTTAGTGGCTTGTGTTGCTATTAGTGATTTAAAATATTTGTAAAATCCTCCAACATGTTAGTTCATGTGGCTTACCCAAAAGAAATTGCTGCCTGACAGTACTTCCAGAGAAAAACCTTGACATAGTCCATAATGCTTGATGCATTGTCTTGAGCTGTAGATAAAATAGCGTTGTTTTACTCATATGTAAGAAAGAGTTCAAACAGGGCACTCATGACATGATTGGTTATCATCATCAGCTATGATTTTCCCCATATAATAAAATGTTGTAACACGTTTCTAAACCATGGAGCAGCACTTTCTTTGACACATTCAAAAGAGCATGTGTCCATGTGCATAGTCTGTTCTCTGTGGATATGGAGAGCAGTTTGTATCATTGGATGGAAACTGAATGGATACATTTCTACATCAGCTGTAGAAATGTATGTAGGCAGAGTCAGCTCAAATTTTATAAAATGCTTGCTATGGAAATTTTTCAGAAATAGTTCTTCACCGTCTTCCCTCAGCAGATGTCTCAGACTATCCCTCATTACTATTCAAATTCTTTTTTTTTCTTTTTTAATGTCTTAGTTTTTTAGGTGTCTGACTGGTTTTGTAGGGATCCACCACTAACAAAATTTAGTTGTTGATTAATTCTGTCCTACACAACCAGAGAAATGTGAAGCTTTAATTCACAACTTCAAATGGATACAATCTTGAATTCTCAGCTTCTGTTTGAGCAATCAGCTTGGGAGCTGTGATTTTTCAGATTCAGCATAGTTGAATTGGTCTAGAAGAATAGGTTCCCAGATATGAATGAAATACGCCTCTTGTGTTATTTTCCAAAAGTTTGTAGGTATTAAGAGAACTGTTTAGCCCTTTAGTAGCAAAGGAGTTAATTGGAATGCTTCTGTCTGTCTTGTTGGCTACCACCGACTCTTCTGAAAGCCCAGACACAGAGTAGGTGCCTAGTTTTATCTGGGTGTAGACATTCATTTTCATGTTTTCATTATGGTCTATTTATAAACAGTTGATTCATACTTGCTAATGCCAGCAACCCCTGCTCATAGTTATACAAAGGTTTCTGTAATCACTGTAGGTCTGATTTTTTTTCCTGTGCTTACACTGTCAAAAGGTTACAGGAACTCAAATCTAATCAGTAAAGTGCCACTATTTGCGATGGTCTGAAAGAAAATATTGAAATAGCAATGGATGGTCCGATGCTTTAGTTGCAGTAGATGTATTTTTATAATATTTTACCTAAAAGAAATATACGTCATTGTAATTTAGGGAGTTTCCACAGTTTGAATATTTTAGCTGTGTTAATACAAGTATGGGGGAATGCTTTTCTAAGTGTGGGAATGTTAGGAGTTCGTAAGCAAATATTCTCCAGCAGCCTTATTATTTTGTAGTTAGCATCTCTGTAATGATTAATATTGGTCTTGATACATAAAATGATTTGTTTCTCAAATATCTTAAAGTAAAAGCTACACTTCAACACATAAAACATTCAGTTGATGAGATACACTTTGTTTTAGATTGAGTTAAATACAATGTAATTAAAATGCTTACAAAACATTAGAAAAATTGTCATTCTTTGTTTTGCATCTGTTTACTATTCTTACTCAAACTGATATATTTGAAACTTCTCAGTTTATGCAGAACTATGGAAGACTGGAATGTTTGAACGCATGTCTCTGCAAACAGATGAAGATGAACACAGTATTGAAATGCATTTGCCTTATACTGCTAAAGCCATGGAAAGGTATCTATTAAAAAGTTGCACCATACGTAGAATTACATATTTGGATCTCTTGCTCATAATATATGTATAGTTTTGAACACTAACCCATTCCCCCCATTTTGAATATGTTGGAATATTCAACACCTTTGAGATTTGCACAAAAACTTGATAAAAAGTGTTAAGGCTATGGTTGAAGCTTTTAGGTAAGTGGAAGTTAAAAATAGAAATAAGAAGGGTAGAACTTCTGGTGGGACATGGAGCATTGCAGTTTACTTGGCTTTCTTACACCTATTTAGTTTAGTCCACCTGTGGCTCTCCCTCTCTTTTTTCCTGGTACAATTTGGAGGAGTAGGCAGAAATCAAGAGCATGCCTTGTTCTGTTTCACAAAGCTTATCTCTGTTGTAGGCAACACAAATCTTGCTAAATATTTAAGCTTGCAAGGAAAGATTACAATTAAAATTATTAGTTTATGTGTGAATGGGACAGTAAAAAAAACTTTAAATAAGAGTATTATGTTGGGTACCAAGGGGATTGTGGGTAAATCAATATATTAAATATACAACATTCTAGTTCTGATCCTAAACATTTTGGCTGTGTTTCTGTTTGTCTTGTACTGCCTTGTAATACTGTACTGCTTCACTGGCTGAAGTATCCTTTTTAAGCTCTTAGATAATCATACACACTGTTTTTCTAGCATAGAATTATGAAGTTACTCATTAGGGTATCTCCTGGGACTGAGATAGAATTGGTAGTATGAGTCTCTAGTATTCAGAGAAGAACCTGACTTGGTTGTGTATATCATAAGTTTGCTTGTTTTTAAGGCTAATAGTCATACTACTGCAGACTTTAAAAAACATTTGAAAGAGAGTATGATGACAAAACTACTGTTTTTAAAAAATACACTAAGGATCCAGCCCTAGACATCTCATGGTGGAGAGCATAATATTCTGCACAAAAGAGCAGAAGTCTATAGGAGAGCAGTTTGGCATGTGGGAATAGCACAAACAGAATTGCAAGGATAAAATTTATCAGGACATTAAGTATGTCCTGGATCTTTATATATATCAGCTTCTCTTTTCCTTTCCCTTAGCCATAAGGATGAGTTTACCATTGTTCCTGTATTGGTTGGAGCACTGAGTGAGACAAAAGAACAGGAATTTGGAAAACTCTTCAGCAAATATTTAGCAGATCCTTGTAATCTCTTTGTGGTTTCATCTGACTTCTGCCATTGGGGTAAGTTGATCGTGTTAATAGTTGTGAGCCCCGAATATATTTGCACATATTCACTATAATGTCACTTAAAATTGGAATATTTTGTGGTTTAATAAACCTGTTTGGAGAAGTTGAAGCTAAAATTGGTAGTTCTGTGCATTTGTGCAGTGTGGTCAGTAGTGACAAAGATAAGGTTGCCATACATAGTACCTGAGAGTGAATTAGCAAACTGAGGCTTAAGAACTAAGTTTGTTGTCCAAAGGGAATATGCTATCAGTATAGTGAGATACTTTTTCTGTGGAGCCAATTATTTAAGAATACTAAAGATTAATAAATTATTTTCAAGTTCTGCATTGTGAATCTATATTGGAGAATCTGTGCATATCTGTCACTTTCTGCTCAGGTTAGAATTGCAAAGCCAGCAAAAGGCCATGTACCTGTGAACTAGTTTTTTTCTGGATTCTTGCCCAGATTCTTACTACAGACACCTCTTATCAGTGTTGCCATGGAGTAAAGCAGGGTGGGTGTTACATTTCCTTAAAATGTCAAAATGTCAGTGGCTATGTAGTACAAACAATTTAACAAAATCACTGTTCTTCTACCTTGCACATACTACTTCTGAAGAGTAAAATAAATTGAAAATATCTCTGTTGCAAATTTAAAATAAACATTTTTGCTTTTTTAAAAAAAATAAGCTTTTAATGTAGGGATAGGGCTTCCAGGATGCCTGGAAGCCAGTTTCCAATATGGAAAGAGTTTCATGAGTAGAGTTCCAGCAGTGGATGGGGCTAAAGGTATGGTTAAGGGCCATGGCAAAATAAGCAGAGCTAGATATAATTCTTGCCAGTTTGGACCATTTCACACCAAGCATAACTCAAGTATATTCATGTCTCCTTGGGGTAGGCCCCTGTGCAATAGCTTTCAGGGTTATAAAGCCCAGGTTAGTTCCATGCTATAGCTTGGATGGCTGCAAAGTACGCTTGAGTTCTATGTCGCGTATTTCAGTGATAAGAGAGAGCCTTACGATCACTGTTTGGAGATAACAGCAGAAGAAGCTAGCAGGACAGGTTTCCCATCCCTGATTTAATGTGTTACTATACTGTATTTCAAAAGCATTTATTTACTTCTTAAAAACCCAGTCTTTATCCGCTGTAGAACCTGAATGATAGAGAAAGTATTTGCATTTTAATGCTCCCTTGATCTGGTCAGTTGCTCTTTTGTTTGGAATGGTTCTATCATAATACAGTGCAATGAATACTAAATCTTAAAAGACTCAATGCGGCATACTTTTTTGCTGCCTGATGAGATGACATCATACATTGCTATGTTTACTAAATCTACCTTTCTCTCAAAATGGTATTCAGGGCTGCTCACAATAATACTGTTACCCATCAAAATAGCATCCAGCCTGTATTTTGCAAAATTTAAGCTCCTGAAGCCTGAATATAAATGTGTCTTTGTAGAGCAAAAAGCCAAGTATCTGTGTAAGAACTACACACTAAGATCTCACTTCTAATTGAACAGGCAAAATCTTTGTTGACATTAATGGGGATTAGTTGAATTTGTCTTGGATTGGACAAATGGATGCTGGCGAAACTATATAAGCTCTCTTCCGAGAAATAAAAGTAGGCTGGTTATAACAGTCTCCAGTGAGATCCCAACTAGTTGTGCCCAGAACTGGATGCAGTACACCAAGTGAGATCTGGCCAAAGCAGAGTAGAGTGGCACTATTGCTTCCCTCAACCTAGACAGTATAGTCCTATTGATACAGTCTAGAATCAACTTGGCTTTTGTAGCTGCCACATCACACTGTGTTTTAGGTAGATCATTTCATCAAACATTTTCCTAACCATTCTTACCACATAATACTGCACTGAAATATGGAATAGGAATGCAGACTTTTTTACAGATTTGTAAGCCTTAGCATCACATGAACTTCCCCTGAAGATTTCAAAGTCTGGGCATAATATATGATCTTTGAGATAGCCTGGGCCAATGTTGTATAGGCATTTATATGTTATGACCAGCACTTTGAAAAAAAAACCCAACCTTTTTTACTTGATTGTTTCATAACAGTGTAGATTATGCCTACTTATTCAGTATTTAATTTGCTGGGGTTTTTTTCTGTTAAAGGCCAGAGATTCAGATACAGTTACTATGATGAGTCTCAAGGGGAGATCTATAGGTCTATTGAACACCTAGATAAAATGGTAAGTGTTACTTTATAACATGTGCCTCTGTTTATTAGTTTGTCCTCTCTATTTTTATTGCATCCTAAATTTAATCAGAGCACAACTCACTACATGTTAAGTGCATTCCCTTTTACCATAATATTCCATTAGCTCTAAACATAATGTTACCAGGCTAATCATTGTGAGTTAATGTAAGTTGTACGTTAATTCATGAGATCTGAAAGAGCAGGTAATTATAGTGAGCAAGAATTGATGCCAGCTTGTCAAACAAGAAATGATGGGGCTGCTCGTTTCTTAAAGGGACAAGAAAGTAGCTGTTTTGTTCAGGTGAAGAGTACCATTGACTTGTTGAGTTTGAGGATGATTAAGATCAGAAGAAAGGTGATTTCAAATACCTCCCATAGTGAAGACTTGGTTTGAAACGTTTAGAAAACTATCTGGGGGGTAAAGACAAAAAGGGGGGATGGAAAGCTCCCATTAAGAAAGAATTATTGTGGCAGATGTACATTCTGGCACATTTTTGGGGTAAACATCAGTAATTTCAAAAAGAAATAAATGCTTTTGAGTTACTATAATTTTCTCTTTAATCTAATGGATGTAAGCTTTATTGCTCTCTAGTGAGGATAAATCTGTTCTGCTTACGTAGAAGCCATAAGGGCACAAGTTAGCTACTTCAGTGCCATTCTATTCTCCTCCTCCCACCTTTTCTGACTGTGATTGAATTATTAACAAAATCCAAGCTTCTTTCGGGAAAACATAGGTTTAACTTATAAGTTGTGTTTTTTTTTACAAACTCCAGTATTTCAATTACACTTGTGTGGGCTGAGATCATTTAACTTGCTCAGTTCAGACAACAAAAAGCTTACCTGGTGGAAGTGCCAGCTCAGCTTTTCACAAAAGAGCAAAAACGCAGAGCTTTTGAGAGAACCCAGAAATGCCTTGTGATTATTTTGGGGGCTTTGAAAGGAACTTGAAGCTTTGAGGATTCAGCTTATTTTAGAATCTTAACCAAAACAGTAGTATCAGCTTTAATATGGTACTGATGCTATGACATTTTAAGATGCTGTATTTGTGAAGCTTAGCTCACCTCAGTAGCAACCATTATGTGTACTCAGCACTGACCTTTCTTGAAGCCCCCAATGTGCCACAGAACTTTTGCAGAAGTAGATTGTTCGTGTCATACAAGGCTCCAAAGAAGTAGAAGTAATGTAGATTTCGAACATTACCTCATGTACTCCAAACTCGTATTGCAGTAGTAATGTGGATGAGACCTTCAGGAGTATAGAGACATTCCTCTTTGAAGCTGTCAGCTTGCCTGCTGTCACAGCGTTGAGTTTTGTTTTGTTTTGTTTTGTTTTGTTTTGTTTTGTTTTGTTGTAGAGGGGTTTTTAGTGGGAAATGGGAAATGATCCCATAAAAGGGAGTCACCTCATATATTATGCAGTTATCTCCTCTCAGAGAAAGGATTTATCTTCGGTAGGGATATTTGAGCCCTCAGACAGGGAAATCTGATTATGAGGAACATGGAGAAGGATTTGGGTTAAGTATGATCCTGGCATTGTGAGTTGGGGACAAGAAATATTTTATAGAATATCTAACTGATTTATGGAACTGACAGCTAAACTATGTCTGCTACCTGTGAAGACTATAAAAAGAGTTTAATGATAGATATATTAATATCTGTCAGCCAGTTGCACTTTAGGTTTAAAAGCACCACAGTTCTGAATATTAGGATTCAGTATGGGGCTATTGCCTTCATGCTCTGCTTGTAGAAGCCTTTCTTGGAGGCAACAGTTTGGCCTTGGTCAATCATGAAAACAAGACTAGATCTTCAGTTTAATTCATCAGGGCTCATGGACTTCAGCAAGTATCCAGTAGGTACAAATGGCATTTGACATCAGTTACTCTTGGATCCCTGGGAAGAGGTAGCTAAACTACTTTGGGCCTTGTCACTTTATCAAGTTTTTGGATTTGAAGGCAAAATTCAGATGAAGAGCTCTTAATGCCTTGCAAATACCTAAAATTTCAGAGCTGCTCTCCTCCCAATATTTTTTTAATCTGGTGTCATTCTCATTAACAAGTGATTAGACAGTGTCACAATGCATAAAATTTGTTCGATGCCCCTGAGATATAGAAATGCAGTTTTAACAATCAAATATAAGCAGCATATTATTTTAAAGTAGTTACCAACCTGCACTTTCAAGGCTTCATCTGTAAAGTATGTACTTCATGAGGAATCATGCTTGATGTGGCACAAATGTGTGTGGCTAGATACAGCCTTAAGAATTAACTATGTCTTGATGTTCTTTTTAGGGTATGAGCATTATAGAGCAGCTTGACCCTGTATCCTTTAGCAATTACTTGAAGAAATATCATAATACAATATGTGGAAGACATCCAATTGGGGTTTTACTAAATGTAAGTACAGTTGTTAAATGGAGCCTGAATGCAGCAATTATAAAACTACAGAACATCATGATGTTATACACAGCCTGAAGTCTCTTATTACTCAAGCAAGTGCGAATATGCATAGCATAATCTTAGAGAGCTTGGAAAGTTACATTTAAGAAGAAAGAATATAATGACATGCTGAAGCCATTCATAACTGATCAACTGTAAGATCCCAGAGAATCTTCCTACTGTTGCTTAGTTAGGGATAGTTTCAGCATTGCGTTTATCTCATTTTCTTAAAAATAACTTTCCAAGCTCTGGTGTCACCCAGTTTTTCTCTTCCTTGGCTGGATGGTGTTGGCACAGCTTGGTGGTAGAAGTAAGTGTTATGAGGAGGCTTTAAGTTTCCAGTCTTCTTTTTCCATCACAAATGCAGGGACAATTGGCACATGGAAGAAGTGTGCTGATCCCTGTATGTGCCAGTCCTGACAACCAAATTCTAATATGAGAATTTTTTTCTACTTAGTAATAACAGTCCCGTGGCAGTATTTGCAAGGAAGAATTAACAGGTTCAATAGGAATATTGCGTGCTCCTCATACTCCCCAGTCTTACTTCTCTATAACTGCTGCCAGCATGCTGTTGGAGCATATATCTACTGGGAACATGTGGTTTGCTACTTAATAATATCCCTTTTTTCTGTCAAAATTATGGCTTTTTCTTTTTTATTACCTTATTCTTTTTATTTTATTTATTCTTTTATTATTTATTATTATTTTTTATTAATGTATGTATTCCTCATGAGTAATAATACAAGTCAAGGAAAGTGGCAACTGTTTCTTTATTTTACACAGTCTGATTTGTGTTGATGTGAGCTATGTGGAACACTGAACTTTGCCTGTGGCCACTGGAAATGTGCATGATTTCTGCCCTTCGTGGGTTTTCCTTGGCAGTGTCCATACACTTAAGCCAGCCCCAGTCTTAAGACGTGCTGATTCTTAGGATTATGATTTCTGCAGCCATTATGAGGTCATATACCAGCTCTGCACTTATATAGAATTATGGAGTATTGCATTTGCCTTTCCCCATACTTTTCTGAAGCAAACTTAACACTGGGTTGGAGTTCTTAGTTGTGATGAATTATGCGGGATGTAACTGTTTCACAGAAGTTGAGGAGATCCCTCAGCCATCTCTGCCTGTAAGCAGGGGTGGGAATCTTCTGGCCCCTTGGGCCATCTGTATAGTCACCACACCCATTCCCCTGCCCCCAAAAAGATTGAGAATTGCACCACTAGAAGTCACACGTTGGGCACAATTCTCCTATAAAACAAGCCCCCCCCCCACTTTTAAAAAGGCAACTGCTGCTTTTATTTTTCTAAGCCAGGTGTTCTTCTGCTCATTTCCATTTTTACCAGAATAAGCAGGCATAGCCCAGGGATGATGTGGGGAGGTTAAAAATGATTCCCTGACCCTCCAGAGTTAGCTACGTCAGCTCCAAGAAGACCTACTCTTTGGCTTAATTTTTTCTCTGCTTGTACCATCTTTTACAATGTAATCACTTACTCACTACCCACACCCACTCAGTGGCTATTTGGATGTGGGTTTAGCAGCTGTACTTACTGGAAAGGGATCCCAAGTACCTGGAAACCTATAAAATACTAAGAAATAGTCTCCTTATGTCTATGAAGGAAGAAAATATGGATTTTCTACAAGAGATGACACATTTTATTAAATGGTAGGGGAAGTGCTTTAACAGTGTCCTTTGACATTCTGGATGTATAAAAGATCTCAAAGTGCTGTTAAAAGTCCCCTTATAAAAAAGTGAAACTTGTTTTGCCTTTTTCTTCTCTAGGCTATCACAGAGCTCCAGAAGAATGGAATGAACATGAGTTTCTCATTTTTGAATTATGCTCAGTCAAGCCAGTGTCGAAACTGGCAAGACAGCTCAGTGAGTTACGCAGCAGGAGCGCTGATGGTCCATTGAACCTCTGACTGCTCAGGGATGACACTTGCACACTCAATGGGGTCCCAGCCTTGCCCTTACAAAGATGCAGTTCCTGATCTTTGGGTATACTGAAACCTCAAACTAATAGAACTCTTCTTTTTTCTAGTAGGTGTAGTCCTTCCTTAGTTACAACTCATTTTAAAATGCTTTCTTGTTTAGGACAAGGGAAGGAAGGCTGGTGTCAAAATGTTGTGACTTCTAAAAACCAATGGCTATAAAGGTATGGTGGCAGACGGTCCTTGCAGATACAACATGTAAAGCATTTACCACATCCCAGATTTGCACTCTGCAGACCTGAGCACATGTACTCTGCTTTCAGAATAGTTTTGCAAGTTGTAAACAGAAAAGGGTGGAAGCTTTTTAATAAAGATGCATTTATAAAAGATCCTGTATTAGAATATAATAAAACTCCCAGTATAGTCAATTACTACCCGTGTTGTACAACAAATATCTTCTATTTTAGTTGCTAATAAAGGGCTGCACAAACCAAATTGGTGTCATGTGATTTTTTTGGGAATTTTCTGTGTGCAAGCTTTCTTAGCCCCTCATTTCTAAGTTCCCTTGCATGATTTCTTTGAAGCAGGGTGGAGAACAGTTGCACTTCCACATATTGGACTAGAACGCTTGTCTTCCCTCACCGCTCACTCTTCTGGCTGGATCTTTTTATACTAGAGTCCAACAACAGAATAGCCAATTCCATCCCTGCTTTATAAACCATCATGAATCCTGTTTTCCAAAATGCAAAGGAGGAAAACATCTGGACCTCAGGTCTAATCTGGCCTGCCAAAAGTCTGGATCCCTGTTGTATTTCCTCCAAAAACTTGTTCCCTCCGAGCCAAGAAGGGGATTCCCTAAAATCTCAGATCACTAGTCATAGAGACTTCCTCTCCCATATGGTGAACTCTTCCAGAAAATGAGTGCTTCATTCCTCCATCATCCTTCTCATGTGGTGGAGAAGTAAGTGCTTTTAGAGGTTCCTGGAAACAGTATCTGGGAATGCTTCATTCTTGGAATGGCAGGAGGATGAATCCATGAGCTGTTGGGTTTGATCCTCTTGCACCAGCTGATACATGTTATTTCCGTACCATCCCAGGGCAATAGAGCTTTGTTCCTGGCTCAAGTGCCAGTTGGGAAAAACTTGACTCAACATATCATCCAGGAGCCCAATGATGTCACAGGACACGTATCATATGCCATTCCCCCATACCAAAAGCAAACCTTTCCCAGGATTTAAAATACTATTTTTCTTTCTTTAAACACTTGGGTTTTTTCTTTTTTTAAACTTCTTTTTTATACCAGTGTTCCAGAAAGCCTCCTGAAACTAGGAGTACTACTATAAGTTTAAGCAAGACAGTTGTGTGCCCATGATTTGCTTCCTTTCAAATGTTTTACAACAGTACTATAGTTCTGTAGTCTTGTGGGGAGTGAGTTGGTGGAAAGGCAAAATGTTGGTGTTGTAGTTTTATTGTATATAGCCAATGGCCTTTACAATGTTTAGAATAAAACGTGATTAAAATTAAAATAGATTGATACAATTAAAAATGGGTTATTGAAAGATACATATAACTTTAAAACCGTTTATCCATTTAAACCATTTTAACGACGACTACAACTACTGTGATCTGATTAAAAATAAACTTATTAAGGTTTAGATACAAGTTTAATCCAGTATGATAGCCCCAACAAATTGGCTAAAAGGTGTAAAAACATGGAGTATAAAATTAAGGTGCATTATGTTACAATATGTTCCTTTGTGAAACAAGCCCACAATTTCCTGGCTGCCAATGCAAACTAAGCTACTAAATATGTTACAGATGGCAGTGTGTCAGATAACAAAGCCGCAACTATTTTCAGGGATGTACAGTCAGCAAAAAATTGAATAATCGTAGACAGGAATCTTTGTCTAGGGCCAGAGTAGAGCGGACAGAACAGCAAGT